>PVLD010000013.1:192857-473848 GCA_004027595.1 Dinomys branickii
ATTTCTCTCTCTTGTCTGATTGCTCTGGCTAGTGCTTCCAGAACTATGTTGAATAGGAGTGGTGACAATGGACATCCTTGTCTTGTTCCTGACTTTAAAGTGAAGGTTTTCAGTTTATGTCCATTTAGTATGATGTTGGCTGTTGGTTTGTTGTAGATGGCTTTGATCAGATTGAGATAGAGGCCATCTATTCCTATTTTTTCTAAGGTTTTTAACATGAATGTATGTTGGACTTTATCGAAAGCCTTCTCTGCATCTATTGAGATGATCATGTGGTTTTTGTCTTGGACTGTGTTGATGTGATGTATTACATTAATTGATTTGAAATATTGAACCATCCCTGCATTCCTGGAATAAATCCTACCTGGTCGTGGTGTATAATTTTCCTTATGATTCGCTGTAATCTATTTGCTAGTATTTTGTTGAGTATCTTTGCTTTTATGTTCTTAATGAGATTGGCCTATAGTTTTCTTTATGGTTGGGTCCCTCTCTGGTTTTGGTATCAGTATAATACTTGCCTCCAGAAATGTGTTGGGGAAAGTTGCTTCCTTTTCAATTTCATTGAAGAGTTTGAGGAGTGTTGGCATTAGATCTTCTCTAAATGTTTCATACAATTCTGCTGTGAACCCATCATGGACTGGGCTTTTATTTGTTGGTAAGTTTTTAATGACATTTTCAATCTCATTAATTGACATTGGGTTGTTCAGGATTTTTACGTCTTCCTGATTCAATTTTGGCAATTTGTACCTTTCTAGGAATTTGTCCATTTCTTCTGTATTTTCTATCCTATGGGAATACAGATTTTCAAAGTAGGTATTAATGATCTTTTGTATTTCTTTTGGATCTGTAGTGACTTCATCCTTTTCATTCCTTATTGCATGAATTTGAGTTCTTTCCCTTCTTTATTTGATAAAGTTGGCTAGGGGTTTATGAATTTTATTTATTCTTTCGAAGAACCAACTCTTTGATTCACTAATTTTTTGTAGAGTTTTCTTCATCTCAATTGCATTAATTTCTGCCCTGAGTTTTATAATCTCCTCCCTTCTTTGGGCTCTTGGTTTAGGTTGTTGCTCTTTTTCTAAGAATTTGAGGTGTATCATTAGGTTATTTATTTGCTCTCTTTCTATTTTCTTTGTATATGATTTCATTGCTATAAATTTCCCTCTGAGGACTGCTTTCATTGCATCCCACAGATTCTGGTAGGTTCTACTTGCATTTTCATTTATTTGTAGGTAATTTTTAATTTCTACTTTAACTTCTTCTGTGACCCATTGGTTATTCAGGAGGTTGTTGTCTAATTTCCACGTGTTTGTTTGGTTTTTGGAGTTCTCTTTGTCATTAATTTCCAATTATATTACACTGTGGTCCGATAATATGCATGGGGTAATTTCAATTCTTTTGCATTTAGGTAGATATGCTCTATGGGCTAGAATGTGGTCTATTTTGGAGAAAGACCCATGTGCAGCTGAGAAAAATGTGTATTCTGATGTTGTGGGGTGGAAAACTCTGTATACATCTACTAAGTCCATTTGTTCACACTTTTGGTTCAGGTCTGTTATTTCTTTGCTGAGTTTCTGTCCAGTTGACCTGTCTCTTTGCGTCAGAGGGGTGTTGAGGTCCCCTATTACAATAGTGTTATTAGTTATTTGATTTTTTACATCTGTTAAGATTTGACTTGTAAAGTTAGGTGCTCCATGGTTTGGTGCATAAATATTTAGGATTGTTACCTCTTTCTCTTGCAGCTTTCCCCTAACTAGTATGTAATGGCCTTCTTTATCTCTTTTGATTGTTTTTGGTTTGAAGTTTACATTGTTTGCAAACATAATAGCCACCCCTGCTTTTTTCTGGGGACCTGTTGCATGGAGAATTGTTTTCCAACCTTGAACTTTCAGCCTGTGGATTTCCTTTTGAATAAAATGTGTTTCCTGTATACAGCATATCATTGGATTGTGTTCCTTAATCCACTCTTCCAATCTTTTCGTTTTGACTTTTGAGTTGAGGCCATTTATATTCACGGTTATCATGGTTATATGTTGGCTTATTCTAGTCATGATATTTACTTGATGTTTTTCTTCGTTTGCTGACTGTTTACTTGCTTGTTCTGTTTAGGGAGTTATTTCTAATGTTGTTTTTGGAATTGTGGTCTTTTTTTTCTCTGTCTAGGATATCTTTTAGTGCTGTTTGCAATGCTGGTTTGGCACTCCTGAAGTCCTTCAGTTGTTCTTTGTCGTGGAAATATTTTATTTCTCCATTGAATTTGAGCGATAGTATTGCAGGATACATCAGTCTGGGTTGGAAGTTGTTTTGTCTCAGAATCTGTAATATCTCGTTCCAAGCTCTTCTTGATTTCATGGTTTCTGTTGAGAAGTCTGCTGTGATTCTGATGGGCTTTGCTTTATAGGTGATCTGTTTCATTTCTCTACCAGCTTTTAATATTGTGTTCTTTTGCTCGATATCTGGGATCTGGACTATTATATGCCTGTGTGTGTTTTTCTTTGGGTTATGGATCATTGGGTTTCTATATGCCTCGATTAACTGAACTTCAGTATCTTTTAACTTGTTTGGGAAATTTTCTACTATTATTTCAGCAAATATTCTTTTTATATCGTTTGTCTGGTCTCCTGCTGTTTCACTCACTCCTGTAACTCAAATATTGTTACGTTTTGCCTCATCTTGGAGCTGTTGGATTGACTTTTCTTGTGTCTTTGATGATATTATGAGATTCTTCTTTTCACACTCATAAGCTCCCATGCTGTCTTCAAGTTCTGAAATTCTATCTTCGGTTTCATTTAAGCGGTTTTGCAAGCTTTCAGTGTAAGTTTTCAAATCCTGGCATTCTCTTTGGACCTGTTTCATTCTTGGTAATTCATTCCTAAATTGCTCTTGTAACGTTTCCATTTGTTTCCTATTTTCTTCTAGTCTTTTATTTCTTCTCTATGTGTATGGAACATTTGTTCCATTATTGTTTTCAGCTCATTTTTTGCCTGAGAGATCATTGGAGGTATGTGGTTTATTTCTGCTTTAAGCTCTTTTATGGCCTGTTGGAGCTGTTTCATTTCGGATGCAATCGTTTCATAACTTGCAGGTATGTAGCTTCCCGGTTCCCCTGTATCCTCACATTCAAAACTTGTTCTGGGTGGGGTTGAGTTTTGAGACTGCGTTTTGTTCCTCTGTTTTCCCATTTTTGGGTATCAGATTCAAAATGTGGAGCTATAAATTCCCCAGGCAGTTCAGCAGGCGGAGGTCTGCTGCAGAGGCTGCTCCAATGATTTCTTCTCTTTGGGAGAATGTCCCTTAAGCTGTCTGCTGAGATTTCCCCTTCTACTCCCTACCCTGAGACCTGGCTGGGGCACATAAACAGCTCGCCACCCCCGGGACCTTGCAGGCAGGGGGCCACTCAGGTGTTCCTCCTTGGGTGGAGCTCCTCCTCCCCTTACAAATCCCGTCAGGGTGTCCAGCCAGCTATTCTGACCCGGGGATCCTCCAGTCAGTAAATGTGCTCGGATGTCCCTCGCTGGGTGGAGCTTCTTCCCGATTCAGAAAAAAACCGGTCAGGGTGCCCAATCAACTCACCCTGGGATCGTGCAGACAGGAATGCCACTCAGATGTATCTCCCTGGGTTGAGCTTCTTCCCAACTCAGAAATCCTGTTGCGGTGTTCACTCGGCTCTCCCCTCCCGAGATCAGTTCCGGCAGGAGATCCTGGCGCTCCCTGGCGCTTTTCCGCCTCCTCGGCTTTCTCGCAGGAGCTGCTGACCACAGCTGCCACAGTTCGCGCGGCGCTGGCTGCGGGGGCGGGGTTCTGAGCTGGATCCCGGACCGCTGCCCAGATTGGGGCAGTCTGCCCGAGGAGCACGTTCTCTGAGTTTACTCTGCTCTACCGCCTCCAACAGATCCTGGCTACAGCCGCCTCCAAGCCGATCGGTTCACGAGCTAGGAGGGTCCGTCGCACTGCAATCGCTCTCTCGGTTGTACGCGGATTCAGCCGAGCAGCGGTCCAAGTGCAGCGCCGATCACCTTGGGCGCCCAGCTCTCAGGATCCGCCCACTTCTCTCTAAGTATATTCTTTTTGTGGAACCTTTCAGAAAGAGTAGTGAGTACCATCATATTCATTGCCAGTAAATTTTGGTTATATATATACCTTTAACCCCAATTTTGTATTTGATCTCCATTGACAAACATTCCCGTACCAACAGCTCATCTCCAGTTAACTGACTCTAGTTTTCTTCCACGTAACTCTGGCAAAAGTTGGACCAGAAATTTTCTTTTCCGTTGCAGTCACAGTTTTCTAGGTTAATTTAACAATATAGGGCTGGGGATATAGCTCAGTGGAATAACCGCTTGCCTAGCAAATGCGGGGTCCTGTGTTCGATCCCCAGTACCACACACACACAAAAAAACAATATCAATTTACTCTTTTAGATAAGATATTTAGCAGTGATCCATTATTCCCTAAATTCCTTCTTTTCTCAGAAGAAATTATACCAAATATTGAATAAGTTTCATAGCCTAAAGATTTTCACCACAATCTCCTTTTCTCTATCTCTACTGATACGACTTTAAAAAATAAAATTAGTGGTCATCTAACATTACAGTTAAATTTTAGCATGCTTCACTGCCCTTTTATTTTCCAATCAGCTGCCAATTTATCTTTAACAATGAATATGAGCATACCACTCCTTTGTAAAACTAAAGCTACAAAATCAATAACAGAATCAAAAAAAGCAGGCACTGATCAATACATTAATAATTTTGTTTATGGAATATTATGGCAACTTCCAAAGAGTATTTAACATACCATATTCCATGTTTCAAGATTTCCTACGTTTATAAACTTTTCCCCACCACTCTTTTCTCTCATATTTTATATTATGTCCATTCCAAGATAGCTATAGGTTTTATTCATGTGTCATGACTTCTTTTAATTTTTACATTTCTATGAAATATTTTCTCTGAATACTCATCACAGGAAGGATGTGAGTGTACACACGTATACACCGAGTCTCTGACAAAAATAAATTACAGAAATCATTGTTCTGGAAAACATTCACGACTCATCAAGATTTCTGTATAGTAGCTTCACAAATATTACTGGGTCTGATGCCATTTCTGCATGTAAGATACCACTACCTTTCATATAGTTTCTATATAAAAGAATAGCTTTACCAAAATATTTCTCCCCTACAGCTTGTTCTGGTTCCTTTGGGAATTATCCCTTACTCTCTATATATGAACGTGGATATGTTGACACTCATATTACCCTTCATTAGTAATTTATAGTAATGAATTACAATGTATTTTTGGATAAATCCTTAGTTCACTGACTGTCATCTGACCGAAACTAAGCACTGTAAATCTGCACTAAAATCTTCTCTTAGAGTTACATTTGCACCAATAACATAAACGAGGTACTGGGACTCCAAGCAGCTACATTTTCAGCATACGATGGAGTCAGCAAGGGAAACTGAGTGGTAGATAATCAGAGTCCAGGGTAGGTAATGGAGCTCTCATTAACGTAATTAGAAATTCTGGGTAAGGCTGACTGGCGCTAAGCATCTTTGTGCCAAGTTATATTATCTAAATAAGTTGCATTTTCACACAATTGGAATCATTATCTTTTATAATAAAAAATAGTTAACGAATACATCTCTAATATTTTGTGTGTAAAGTTTACTCCAGTTATTTTTCCGTATAAATCTCCCATTAAAGACTATGGACTTTTGCTAGGCATGATGGCACACAGTACGTTAGAAAGCTGAGGCAAGAGGATTGCAAGTTAAAGACCAGACAGTTTTCAAACTAAGAAAAAAAAACTTGCTCAGAGCAAAGCATCTGTGTTGAATTCCTAATATCACACACACACACACACACACACACACACACACACACACACACGAGAATAACAACAACAATGGGTCTTATATCAGTTAGAGTTATCTAAAAAAACACAAGAATGTATCTACCAATCTATTTATGTGCCTATGTGTGTATGCATGTATCGATCTACATCTCTATCAATCTATCTGATCTATCTATCTAAATTTATATTGTTAGTCGATAAGACCTAACTAGAAAATAAGCCCTAACCTCATTTTTCAGGTTTCTCCTAATAAAAACTCTCTCCCCAATTAAGTTCACAAGCCAAAAAGATGGATTCGGTCTGCCTATGGCCACACCTGGCAACCAGGTTGAATTATAAAATAATAATGCTAATATATAATTTAAGCAAATAATACGGATATGAATACTTAGGATAAATGATATTATAAATCATACTTAAATATTTGTAAATACCCTGTGGAAGACATGTGAACACCTCTGTTGATAGATGATCTCTAGACCTGTTTCTGCTGACAATGGGAGTACAATCACTGCAAGAATCTCACATGCACTCGCTAATGAGCAGATGCGGCTGTGTCTAAGGTAAATCTTCGTGATTCAGCACGTCACGTGTTGTGAGAGAAACTTAGTGCACTCCTGCGAAATAAAGAAACGGTTTCTGAATTTTGATGCCTGTAATTTTTCATCACTCTTGTGTGGATCGTCATTCTTAACTGCTATCGTTTTTGTCGCCATTCCTATCTCAAGAGTCTTCAATTAAAACTTGATTATTAAATTACGAAAAATTTGGAAACTTTCCATATGAAACTCTGTGGACCCTTGCTAGCAAGGGTTTGTGACTTGGCAGAAGAATTCGTGGTGTAAAAATCAGTGAGCTGTGTTGTCAATGCAAAATAAGTAGGATGCATGGACAAGAAGTGCTCATTCAAGGAAAGCCCTGTTGCTGGACGTGAGTTTGGCGTGAGTGCTTCTACAGAAAAGAGAACTTCAGGCCAGAAACTGGGGTTTGGAGAGATGTTACAACGTTCCAAAAAAAGATGACATGACTATATTTGGATATTTTTGTTCATGAGTTAATGTAGATATTTGTACAGGCATAAGAGAATACATGTGTGTTATTGTACATGAGAAAAAGAAATTCCCTGAAATTAAGTCCTATTGTATTAAGCCCTATTGTATCCTATTTGGAGTAAAATGTAATGTAAATCCCAGTTTTATTTTTGGAGAAATGCAATATAATGTATTGAACAACAAGCTTATAAAGTGGAGAAATCCCGTGTTTTTCAGATAGCAAACTATACTAGTGTGGTTTGAAGGCTCGGGAGCTAGAGGCCTCATTGTATAGATTCTACTTGCAGGCTGAAGGCTTGAAAATCTAAAATGTTAAGGATAGGAAGATATCAATTTCTAGCTTAAATAGTTGGGAAGAGACAGAGACAGAGACAGAGACAGAGAGACAGAGACAGAGACAGAGACAGACAGAGAAGCCAACTTTCTTTCATCTTTTAGTTTTAACCAACAAACTGGATATTCTCCCAGTGTGGAAAGCTATTTGCTTCAGTGGGTTCATCAACTCCAATGCTAATCTCTTCTAAAAACTCCTTCACAGACACATTTTTAAAAATTCAGGTATCTGCGCACTATGTCACCCAGTCAAGTTAAGACAGTTAAAACAATCATCTGAATTACCGTGTGGGCTTTTAAATACATACTTAAGAACAAAGTGGAAGCAGAACAGAGAAGGATAATGGATGAACACAGAGTTTTGTAAACAGATTGCTAGAAATTTGATTTTAATATTTCATATTTGTTGCTCACAAATTTCAACATATATGTAAAAGAATTTTAGTAAATAATTTACAAAATTTGAACAAAACAGATACATGAAATTAGTAACCATTGAAACCTTTGAGATATTACTGAAAGAAATAAACACTGAGTCCAATATTTTTTGTAAAAGATGTTTAATTTCTCATGGTACAAACAATCTCTGATTTACATAAACTATTTTAAAAAGCTAAGGAAAACATAGACCAAAAATATTAACGCTACAAATTAAGTTATGTAACCTTAATATATAGGAGTAAGACAATACATAAAATATGTACTACAAAGTTATTTTGCAAGCAGTGATTTCAATATTAAATCAACATTGATGATTTTCAATATTTAATCAGTATTGATGATGTATTTTTAAAATTAGATTTTAGTAATATTTTTGAATTTGTGCCTCTGAAGTACTTGTTCGAGGAATGTGAATAGTTCACCATGAAAATATAAATTAATATAAAATGTGATATTGGCTGAGTGGAGAAGGAATCAGAGCACTTGGATAGAATTAGAAAATATTCTGCCAAAAACCACTTACTTATGATAGAAAAATGAACTATCACATCATTGGAAATAATTGTTCTTGGACAGATACAAAAGTATGTGATAAAAGAAAAGAATGGTGTGATCATGTTGCAATTAAAATAATTTTGGAAAACAAAAGCAAAAAACAACACACATAAATGAATAAATCATAGGCTAGGAGAACATATGCCTAATTTGCAATTACAAAACATCTACATAATAATGCACTTCAAACTAACAGCCATAAAACAAATCAATGGAGAGATGCACAAATGAAATGTAAAACTAACAGAACAAGTAATATACATGCAGCTTAAATAAAATATGTGCATAATTGCCCCTCACAATTAGAAAATACAAATTGAAAGAGACAACAGTATAATTTGGAGGAGAGGAAAATGACTTCAATCTCTTTAAATCTATAAAATATTAAGCCTTAAGCACTATCAATTATTATTGTCAACCTGGAGTAATCAGAATTAACATATGCTGGGCAAGCAATAATCAATCCTTAACATGCTGAAATATGTATATATTTTCATATTTAATTTGTTAGCTGTTCATTGCAAACTTAACTATGTGATCATTAGCATTTCACTATTAATTAAATTTCATAAAACTTGTTTGTGGCCACATGACATTCCTTTGCAAAGCACCTTCTTCAGGAGACCCTATCATAAGAGGTATCTGTACATAGATACATTTCTAGTAGTCAGGCAAGTACTGTGTCCCAAGCGGTGTGTGTGTTGCAGTACAGAGGTAGAAAGGATGCTGTGGAGGAGAGAGAGGGTCCGTCTTCTAAAAGACACAAGGGTGGCAGCGTCCAAGCAAGTTCACAGAGTGGCAAATATGTAGGCACTTTGGGGGACAGATTTTCTTCCTGGTGCAGAACTATTAAATATTAAAGCACAGGAAAAAATAGCTTGGATTTAAGACTAAAAGAAAAGACTGTAGCTTTGCCTGCATGTGAAGACTCAGGAACACATTAGCCCTGTTTGGGAGAGCACAGGTTCCTCCCACTTGGCACTGAGGTTAAGGCTGCTAGGGAGGTGGATTTGATGGTTCAAGGGTAAATGTACGGTGTCTGCAGATCGACTGTTCCTGGACGTCACAGGCCTACACTGTGTTCAGAAATTGTGAGAAACAGAAAATATATTTGCTGACCCATGGAAAGAAGAAAAATTGAGTTTGTATAAAATGTAGTTAAGGTTAAAATATACTACTTATAATTATTTTGATAAATGGCATCCGTGTTTCAGGTTATATAATTTTTTTTTTTTTTTTTTTTTGGCAGTACTGGGGATCAAACTCAGGACCCTGCGCTTGCTAGGCAAGCGCTTATGCCACTGAGCTATATCCCCAGCCCCCAGGTTATATAATTTAAAAACAAATATTATGAAAAATAAAAAGAAATAAAATCTGCACTTCTTTTGGAGACAAGGTCCTGCTATACAGCTCAGGCTGGCCTTAAACTCACTGCTGATCCCAGGCCGGCCTTGAGCTCATGCCCCTGCCCCTGTTGCAGTGTCTTGAGTGCTGGGATTACAGGCATGCTCCTCCATGCCGAGCTAAATACTGCATAATTCTTGAAAATATAGATAGATGACTGTATGCAAATGAGCAATTGGAAGACATTTTTTTAGGCAGCGCATGTAACACATGTAACAATTTTAGCAAAATTTGTGTTGTTTCACAATGCTTCCAAAAAGAACAGCTCTAGTTTTCTATTTATGTAGACATTCATTTCTTACTTTTATGAATAGATCCAAGTATTTTACCCTTTTATTTGAAAGTCAAAAAATTATGAATTAATTCTAAACTGACTTTGCCTGAAATACTTTTAAAATAATGTTATTAAAATCATACAGCTTACAGTGTGAATGAATTGAATAGTCCAGATATAACACTTTTATATTTCTAATAATTCTAGTTTATACAAGTGCCAAGTTCCTTGTGGGAAAATCTTTAAAAATCATTAAGGGTAATAAATCTAATGGATTTTGTATTTTATGGGATAATTTTTAAATATGATTTCTAAAACTGGAAGCTTACCAGAGAAACCTATTACCCTGCCTTAATCTATTGCAATGTACATTTCTGTAGTACTTTGAACCAAATAGCATTCATTTGACCTGATGAAGTAGCTTATTTTTTTACAAACCATGCTTTATTGACAAGTCTTCCATTGTGTGTGTACATGTGGTTTTGTGCACACACAACAGTACGTTAATATAGATACATTAAATTTCCTGTGGGAATTTACTACACACACATACACACACATACACATAGAAAATAAATATTTAGTTATTTTAGATATATTATATTTTAGCAAAAGAAATTATAAGTATATTGAATTGTGTTATCTTCTTCCCTCAAATAAAGATGTATTGGAATTTTATTCCAGTGTCGCAGATGTTAAAATGGAGCCATTAATCAAATTAAAATAAGGTCAATATGCCTGTTGCCCTTCTAAGGAGGGCAAATTAGGCACAGATGCACAGACATAATAAAAAGAAAAATATGTTTAAAGACAGAGGGAAAAGACAGGCATCTCCAAGCCCAGCAGAGAACTCTGGAGGAGATCTTCCTCCCACCCCTTTGAAACCCCAACCTGCTGACACTTGCTGTCTGACTTCCTATCTCGAGAGTGCTCAGAAGCCCATTTCTGATGTATGAGCCACTGTCTTTGTGGTACTTTTTAATAGCAACTCCTGAAAAATAATACAGAAACTAGAAAGACAATACAAAACCGCATTGTTTTCCTGAAATTTATGTCTGGAATCTAGGATGTTCACAGATATTGAACAACTATAGCTATTTTTAATAATCACAGCATGTATATCCAATACTATTTAATTATGCATCAAGAAGATGAAAAGCAACCAAACATAAATTACATGCTTTAAATATAAGTATGACACCAGATATCTCATTTGAGGAACAAAATGATTTTGTAAGTACATTTTTTGTCTCAAGGTGCATTCATTTATCTATAAATGTCTCAAGTTTATACTTCTTTATGGTTGAGTAGTACTCTATTATATAAAAAATACTTTTTTTATCCATTAATTGGTGAATGGGCACTTGGCTTTTTTTCAAGATTTAGCTATTACAAACTACGCTGCTATAAAAGCGATGTATATCAACGTGGCTTTTAATGCTTTCAGAAAGACACCAATGAGGCCATAATCTTAAGTGAAATAAGTCACACAAATGTGCAAATACTGCATTGTTTCTCTGGTATGTGAAACTGAAAGTGCAGAAAAGAACCAAAACATATAACAGATTCTGTGAAATAGGAAGCAATTGTTCAGCAGAATTGAGGAATGAAGTTGGGGAAGCAAGAGAAAAGAAGAATGAGGAAAAAAGGATAAAATGGAAACTAAGCTTTATAAATAGGGATTGAAGGGTAGGGAGGGAATGGTAGAAAAACAAGGGAATTAAAGACACACCATGTACAAGTACAAGTTCCCTGTTATGAATGTGATCATTCTGTATATTTAAATTGTATCAATAAATTTAATAAGTGAAAATAATTGAAAAGAGTATCACTTGTTCTCAGCTGAGTGCAATCCTTTTAGTCTCTGAAATAAGTACTCTTTTAAGCATTGAGTCTTCATCTATGTATCTATGTATCTATCCTCTGTCTATCGATATCTATGAAAAGAAGAAGGGGTAACCACCTATAAACTAAGAAGAGAGTCCTGGAAGATATAGAGGCATTCAACAATTTAGTATTTCTTTTTTTTTTACTCTTGGAAAATATTTTAGTACCTTTTTCCCACATACAAGAGATTGAATTCAGTGCCTCACACAAGATAGACTTGCCCTGTACCACTGAGAAGCAAACCATTTTTATCTTTTTAAATTTTGAGGCAAGTTCTAATTGTTAACCTTGTCTGACTTCAAGTCAGAATCCTGCCTCAGCTTCTCTAGTAGCTGGAGTCTTAAGAGTCCCACCATAGGCTTGGCTTAGTATTGTGGATCTTTAAAAAATACTTCCTTAAAAGAAAATAATATTAATTTTAATAAAGCAGAAGTGATAATTTTAACCTATGGTAAGTAATTTAATGATATGGTATTATACAAATATTAGCATTTAATAAATTTTATATTTATATAGTATTTGTTACATTTTACTGTTTACTAAACTCCATCTGAACAGAACACATCCTGAGATGGCAATATTGAGATTACAACATGTTCTTCCAATTTTATTTGAAGTTTTTAAAAGTATGTATTTGTTTCCTGTACATGAAAGGAATCCTAACCAAACTGTAATTTTGCAGTAAAGAAAATTAGAAAACGTAAAGTGTTTTCAAATTAAATACACAACTTTTCTATAGAGTTTTCCTGCTGCTCTTTCACTGCTGGCACAGTAAGCCTAGAACAGCTTGTTTAGTGAAAATATAGTCAAACAACTGATTAAGTAAATTAAAGAAAGGCCAATTTCTCAACAATGTGATGGCACCAATGTGAGGTTATGTCTCATAAGATGCTACCTCATAAAAATTGTTTTGATAAATAACTAGTCATAAATAACTACACTTAATACATTACTTCAAAGGGGTGAATTAATAGTATTCAATAGATTCAGAGGTTTTTACATATTATAGTAATACTAAAAATTATAATTTATGTAGAGTAGAATTATTTTCATTTAGCCTTGTACTGAAATGTTTCACGTATATGTGTCAGTGACCCTAAGAGATAACAACCCTTTGCATCCCTTTATTTTATAAAGTGAAGCCCAAACACTTGTTGACTGATACATTATTCTTTAATACTTACTAAATATTTAATTGAAATCGATGATATTTGATGGAGGAAGAAGTAGAGAACATGTCTAACTATATATTTAAAGGATTACTATGAAACTATAGAAATCAAAAGGCAAAGGTCTTCAAATGGAAACAAAGGGGATACAGAGAAAGCATTTGACTAAAAAGTTAAATAATTTGAATCTAGTTTCTTTCTTTGTCTCCCTGTGATATGGTTCCATTTGAATATATAACACGTTCTCATTCATAACAGAGAAGAATTTTTTTTTTCCTTTTTGGGCTCTATCATGACAATTATTTACCTTGAGAGGTAATAATACTCAAAATTTAAATTCAGAGTTTCTTTTACTTGAACAGGTCTCTATTAGTATAAGATTTTACTTGGATATGTAGAATATTCTAGATGGAAAGGAAAGTAGGTCCAAACAGAAAGCACAAGTGCACAACAATGTCTGGCAAAATTGTATTAATTTGTTAATTATTTATGTTTGGTTTTAAGTAAGTATCCTACAATCACTTTTTCTTGTTGCTGAGAAGGCAATTCTGGGCCTTATGTTTACTCTTCACATACTAGTAACTACATTTCCAGTTCCTGAAATTTAGATTTTGTAATTTTATGTTCTTAATCCTTTAAAAACCCAGTGTGAAATATATGTGCTTCAGTTTCCATTAAATGGACTGTACCTAGTTTACCTGGTATCTTTATACGTTTAGAAATTATTTGATTATGCACCATTTCAACATTTAATTTACTCAAACTAGCAAACAAAATATTGCTGTTATAATTCATTAAATATTTTAAAGCTTTCAGTGCCATTTGGATAGCTCTGTGAACATAAATTTTCATAGTAACTGTATATATTCCTACAACAAAATAGTTTCAACAAATCACAAAGAGAAGTATTTAATTTTTTATTTTTAATTTTATTTTAAAGACAAAAGAATGGAGACATATGAACCAGAATAAGGCATAAACAATACAGAAAATACAAAATTATACAGAATATAGTAGGGAATTACCACTGGATGTTGTATTACATAATGTTATCTTCATATTAGTTAACACATAAACATTAAAGGAAATACCAAATTATAAAGAAGATAGTAAGGAATTTGCACTGGATGCTGTATAATATAAAGTTATCTTCACTTCTGTTAATACAAAATCAATTGAGGAAATACAGAATTATAGAGAACACAGAAGGGAATTAGCTCTGGATGCTGTCCTACATAATGTTACCTTGACCTTTGTTACTCAGTTACACAGATGATGGCCCATTCGATCATTCGGTTTTTCTCCTCCCTCATCTCCGTTGCCCTACCACCCAATCAGTCATCTTCCCTGTGATAATAACTGTACTCCTGGGTTTATCTATAACCCTGGACTCTCGCCTTCAGAAGATATATAGCTGCCTCAGACTACACTATAACATACATGGGTGTATACAAACTGCCATGGTTGGAGGTGGAAAAGCACATATGCTCACAGTGGTCCGCCCAGCTCCACCCTGTCACCGTGCTATGGGTGTGGGGGGGTCCAGTCCATGAGGTGCCCTCAGCGGGGCCCTCAGCAGAGCAGCCGCAGGGCCCTCAATGGAGCAGCCGTGGGGCCCTCAGCGGAGCAGCCGAGGGGCCCTCAGTGGAGCAGCCACGGGGCCCACAGCGGAGCAGCCGCCAGGGCCCACTGCAAAGCAGCCACTAGGGCCCACTGCAGAGCAGCTGCAGGGCCCACAGAGGAGCAGCTGCCAGGGCCCACTGCGGAGCAGCCACAGGGCCCACAACGGAGCAGCCACAGGGCCCACAACGGAGCAGCCACCAGGCCCACTGCGGAGCAGCCGCCAGGGCCCACTACGGAGTGGCCACAGGGCCCATAGTGGACCAGCTGCAGGGCCAACAGTGGAGCAGCCACGGGGTCATCCAAGGTTCATATGTGCAAGCTGTAAGGAGACCCTCTTGGTGCACACATTAATAGTTTGGGGCGAGTCGTGAAGACCGTGGATTCATCCCATTGTTGCCAGGAATGGGCAGTGATTGCTCAAGCCACCGAGACTCAAGGTGCTCCCAGAGAGAGTTCAGGTTGGGAGCTGAGCCCCAGCAACCCAGCTCGTGCTTCCTGCCTGATGTTGAGTGAGAAAGGCGTGGAGCCACGTGATCCACCCCTATCTGCATCTCCCTCCTGTTGCGGTGCTGGAGCCCCCGTCCGCTCCTCAGCTGGATCCCTGGGAGCCGCTGTGGCTCACTGCCGAGATTCCCTACTGCTCTCTGCCAGTAGCTGCTCACCCAGCTGAGAGGCAGGGGGCCACCATCTCGAGGCAGGTGCAGAGCCGAGCATGGTGCGCTGTGTACTAGCTGCATTGACTCTCTCCAGGCGCTGATTAGGAAGGTTGCCGCAGGGTGGGGACTCTGCCCCAGTGGCTGTCGCAACCTCTCATTCTCATACTGGGTTCGACAACTGCTACTGACCGCCATTGCCTCCATTCCTGCTGTGCCCTCCTCTCTCCAGCCCTGGACCAGCTCTCGGAACTCTGCTCTCCTCTGGCCAAGTTGGGAGGCTTCCGTGAGTGTGGGCCTCCAAGGCTGAAGCTGCGAATGCCGGAATGAGGGTGCGGGCCATGGATGTGTTTGGAGCGGTGACTTCCTCCTTCTCCTCTCCCTCTGACTGCGCCATGGCGGATCTCTGATCCTTTCCTCCAGCACAGGTTTTGCTTAGTCTTTCCGAGGGCTTCAATTCCCATTTCAGATCCTTCCTGAGTTCAGGATACCCACCTCTTTCCCTTCTGTCCTTTATCTGAGTGGCATTCCTCCGGAAGGTTCTCTCTGTTGCCTACCCAGTCGCCATCTTGAAGTTCTCTCATAAAATTTATTTAGTTATTTGTTACTTTCTAATGAATTGACCACTACACTTCTAAAGTTCTGAAATGGCCAACAGACCATAGAAAGATACAACTTTAGGCTCCTTCTTGAATCCAACAGCTACAGAAAACTGCTGGCCTTGATTCAGGGCCATAAGAGAAATATTTTATATGACTCAAAATTTTGTGGGTCACATCGCAAATCAGAGGCCCAAGAGATTTGAGCCTTTGGTAAGGAAGCTAGATGACAATGACAAGGAGCATCTTTTGGAGCGAAATAGTCGTCTGTCTAAAGACAGCACAGAGGGGATGGACTCCAGAACACCAGCATCCCTTTCAGGTGCACACTCTCAAACCCAGAGGACCTTCTCTTACCAGGTTCCGGAGAGCTGGAATATCGGGATAAAGGTAATTAGGGGTCCTCTATGTGTTGAACAAAGAATTCAATGAATCAAGCCAAACAATAGCAAGGTTTCACATTTATTAGAGGAAGAAAAATTAATAAAAAAGAGTAGAGGGGAATGTGCTCTACTGAATGAGATTGTCCAAGGAAAAATCAAAAGAGAACCCCTTGGAGTACAGGGAGGGCAGCAGTGAAGAGGGGCACATGAGTGAGCTCATAAGGGTGCCACCTCCTTGCCATTCATTTCGTATTTCCCATGCTTATATCATGATTAGATTGTCATCGTTGGTTCTTGCAAGAAGTCTACATGCAGGGTTCAGAGAGCTGCGTCTCCATGGTGCTCTGGGATCTTGCCACCCATCACTTCCCAGCCAGGTTAAGACACACCCCAGCTTCTGACTTCATTTCCCCATGTGAGACATATCTCCTCAATTCTTTATGGGATGTTAAAGGATTGTAGGTCTCTATTCTCTGTATCCGTTTTGGGCTGGGAGGGACTGTAGACTCTGTCACCTGAGGATTATGTGCTCTCCCACTGTCTTGGGGAGTTGTGGTTCACCAACTGCACTGAAGAGAAAAACTGTTTGCTAGGAGACGATGAGAAAACAGTTAGTGATCACTAAGCTGCCTGTTTACTGGAAGAAAGAAACTTTATTAGCCAAATATGAGGAAAAGGTTAAGATTTCCTCACTTTCTGTGGAGGAGAATGTGTGTCAGAGAGGCACGTGAGATAAATTATCAAAAGCCTAAGAGTTATAGCCTTAGCAAGATCTCATTTGCTTTCTGTAGCAGCGTTGGAGTTTTGCTTTATGAAGAGAAATCCCAAATCTTTCAGAAGCTCACAGAAGTGTTTTCCTTTTGGATGGTCTTTTCTTTTACTTTTTCAGATAGTTTGAATGGAACTGGCTTTACTGTAGAAAGATGAATCCAGTTATGTATCTCTGGAACCTTTACTGCAGTGCATGCAGCAAGGATCACAGGAAGGAAACCCTTCCATTTTGGCTTTATCCCTTTTCTCCAAGTTTAGACAGCACTTCGAGACCACTAGGTGCTCCCCCTGGGCCAGGCGCTGGCAGGACTCTTTTCCCATAAAACTGGATAATCTGATGGACTTGGCCTAGATTAATAAGATTGTCTTGGTTACTTTTCTCTTGTTGCTGAGACAAAATACCCAATGCCCAAAATGAAGGAAGGAAAGGTTTATTTAGTTTACAGTTTGTGGAGGTTTCAGTCCATACTTGGCTGGTTCAGGGGCAGAGTGGCGCAAGGCAGAAGGCAAACTGTTCAGGGCAGCAGACCACAACAAATACCGCAAGCAAAAGTGCGGAATGGCTGCAAGCAGCCTCCTTTACTCTCCTACATTGTAAACAGCCTACCCCCACCCAGGGGGCGTGTACCTCTCACATAACCTCCATGCCCTCCTCTTCCACAGGCTCAGGATGTTTACAAAGCACCCTGGCTTCCTCCTGAATCACACAGTTAACCTTTAAAGTTTCCCAAATTAACATAAACAACATCCCACAAGGGTAAGGGCATATCCTGTTTACCCCAAGATTTTCAACTGCTGAGTTACTTAGTTAAGCCTCTAGTCTCCTCAAGTTGACACAATGTATCAACCATAACAAAGATATTTAAAATTCTCATGGTCTGGTGGTCTCAAAGTCTCAGGGTCTACTGTCACATCAGAAAACAGAAATGCCCTCCCATAAAAAATCTCATGGGGCCTCAAAATAGCTAAGTTTTGAGCATGTTATGAAGCCTCATGAGTGATAGCAATAATCAGAACCAGGACTCAAATCTCTCTTAGAAAAATTTTGCTAGAGCTTGATTTAGGGTCTGACTGGCTCTTTCTACATTCCAAGAAAGCTAGGACTATTAGGTAGAATGGAGATTGTACTTTATTTCTAAATCTTTTCCCACCTTCTGAGTTATTTGACAGCTAAAAGAAGGTCTATTTTCACTCTGGAGGGAGTGAGGTAGTCAAAATTGGGGGATGATTTCCTTAAGAAATGACTACCTCTGAGATTGACTACCTCTGAGGCTTTTCTGAACAGGTAAGAAAGGTTTCAATCTAGCCTATAAAAGTATCAATTAGGACCAACACGTGTTTATGTCTTTTACACAGTGGCAGGTGAGTGAAGGCTAATTGTCAGTCCTCTCCAGGATATGCCCCTCTCCTCTGTACAGGTTTTAATAAAGGAGGTGGTTTGAGCTTGCCCAGGTTATTGTAAGCACAGCCAGGGCAAGTTTTGCAGACCTGTTAGATGATTGAAGCTAATTATAGCTCTGTGAGAACTTCCAGTGTAGCCCTTCTTCTAATATGGAAAGAATCATGAAGGATTTTTACAGCCTTATGTTGTATTCCCTGAGGAAAGACCAGTTTGTTTTTTAAATATACCTAGAGTTCCCCTTTGAATTCTCCCTTACCCTGTGGCCATTTAGCTTCCTGGGTGTACAGACAGGCTTAATTGGCTCCTCAGGAAGCAGGAATAATGGTACAGTCCTCAGGAGTAAGACTGCCCTTTTTGCTTCCCTGTTAATCTTTTGACTTCCCAAGGAGACTTCAGACACATCTTTTCGTTGTCCCTCACAGTGCATGTCTGTGACCTGCTTGTGAAGATGGAGAGCTTCTAGGAGTTGAGGACTTTCTTGCTTGTGTATATAGTTGCTTCCTTAATAGTTGGTAAGCCCTACTTGTTTAGATTGTTGCAGGACATTTGGCACCAGAAAGGCATATTTGGAGTCTGTATGGATATTTAGCAATTTTGCCTTTTCCTAATATGAATGCTCAAGTAAAAGCTGTTAGTTCTACCTTTTGAGCAGAAGTGCTAGGGAAGACGTTTTGCTTCAGTGACCTGTTATAACCTGACAGTGGCATAACCTGCCTTTTGACGTCCTTCTTAAACAGAGCTACTTCCCTCAGTGAATCACCCCTTCTCAGAGTCTTGGAGGAGTAAGTCGCTAATGTCCTCCTCACTTGCATAAGTCCTGGAGATTACTTGATTACAAGAATGGTTAACTTTTGAGCATATAAGGATCAAAGAGGAAGGATGGAGTGTTGTGCAAATTTTTACAATAACTTCAGGGATGCCTAATAACATGGCCATTCCTCTATTAATCAAAAGTAACCTTTTGTCTCCAGAATAGACTTGACCTGACAGGGAGTCTGAACTTCTCATCTCTGCCCTAAGACTAATTTTACAGCGTTTTCTGATCACATAGCTCTAGTTTCTATTGCCCTTAGGCAGGGTGGCCACCCAGCAGCCACCCCACTGAACCTCCTTCAAAGCATGCCACTGGGTATATCTATTACTTTTTGTTACTGAAGCAATGAATGATGTCATTTTTAAAGCACTTTAACTGGGATTTTTGTGTCAAATACAACTAAATATTCTCTAATAGAGCTATTTCAAGTACATCAAAATATGTCTATGTAAATATTTGTGTAATTACTATATTGTGCCCCATAGCTTCTGTTTTTATTTACAGGTTCATTCTTTACTCTTTACACTTTTTAAACAACTGAATGTATTCAGAAGGAACATTATGCATAATGCAATCAAACAGTGTACATCATTTTATTTCCTTTTATTTATTTTTTATTTATTTTTTGGGCAGTACTGGGGATCGAACTCAGGATCTTGCACTTGCCAGGCAGACACTTATTCCACTGAGTTATATCCCCAGCCCATGTACATCATTTTAAAGTTAGGAAAAATCAGATACATTTGGTCTCATGACTTTTTTAGACTTAGTGTAAATCCAAGGTTATTGAACAAAAAATGTTGTTGTAACACAAGATAAATCTAGATATTATGACCTCTACTTGCTACCTAACTCTAAGGAAACATGTTCTTCACACAGTTATATATTTAATATATTATGAAAATAATAAGAATGTTAAAGAAGTTTCATTGCACCTTAATTTCTATTATCAATTTGGTACAAATATTTCTTTAACCTCATTTATTTACATATTGTGCTTCTATTCTTAATAAAATTAAGATGTTTTTCTTGTGGTTATACCAAGATTAAAATTCATGTTTATTTCCAATATTTCTATAACTTCATTTTAACTAACCTACTGAATCTACTTACACAATATTACACTGTTAGAGGTTGATTCCTAAATGTTATCCAATATCATGTAGAAGTTTCCTTTATAAAACCATTGTTTAAGGATCATCAACATTTAAAATATTTTCAATAATGGGATGCTATTTTGCTACTGTTATGCTATTTCTAATATTTCATTTTATGAGAACTATTATTTTTACTAGTTCACTAAAATACTTGTAATTCTTTACAGGTTTTCAAATTTTGCCATTTGGCATCATTCATATTAATTCAGTCTTTCTCTTAAATGACAACTTTTCATAAGGTA
Organism: Dinomys branickii; assembly: GCA_004027595.1. Taxonomy (NCBI): domain Eukaryota; kingdom Metazoa; phylum Chordata; class Mammalia; order Rodentia; family Dinomyidae; genus Dinomys; species Dinomys branickii. The sequence continues at coordinate 213,476 of PVLD010000013.1, forward strand.
AATTATTTATTTCTCTTTTCCAATATTAATTTCCCAGAAAAACAATAAACATTATAATTTAGAAATAGTTCATTGAAACAGTCACTAAATATGAATTTTAAATATCTTTTCAAATGAATTGTTTTGTCTCAAGCTTTTCTATGCAACAGTATTCTAGATTTTCCTCACCATTCTTAAGTTTAATTAAGATTAAACTAGTTTTATATATAATATAATATGGTTAAGAAATAGTAAAACCAAATTGTACCCTAATTTAGTCTGGCTTCTACATCAGCCAGTCAAGAAATATTCATTACTATCCTATTCTGTCTAAGTTTATTTAGGCTCTTTATTGAACCTAAAATTCTGATATTCCTTTTCAGTTATATAGATGCAATATATCTTTAATCACTGAACTGAAGTCAAATGTCCTCTATAGTCATTTGCTCTTTGACTGTACATGAAACTTCCCCCTTTACTGAAGACCCATTGTTCTTACAGGATTACAGAATTTTAACTACCTGCTTTCAAAATTTCTTTTTCTCTTTTCTTTCTTTTTCCCTCTTCTTTCACCCACCCATTTCTGTTTCATCTTTTCTCTTTATTTCTATCTTTTTTTTCAAGATAATTCATTTTCACTTTTATTTTAAAAGAACAAAAACATATTAGCAAACAGACACAAAGTAGCATAAGAATAGTACAATCAAAACTGAGTTACAGACAAGGTGACAGGGAATCAACAATGGTTGTTGCATTGCATATTGATAACTTTGAAGTGTATACTCAGGAAAACAGATATAATCATGCAAAATTGATCAAACAAATAATCATCAACTATTCCTTACAATAAAGTGACCTAAGTTAGTAGTACAACTATGTTAGATATGCTGCGTATACATACATACTTACTTACATACATAGATCATTATCCCTTCTTTCCTTTTTCGTTTTTTTATATATAGTTTTTTTAAAGTGTGAAAGAAAAAGAACTACATCAACAAAAAAAAGGAGGAAAGCATTAACAAAGAGACACAAAGTAGCACAATAACAGTATAATCAAAACTGAATTATAGACAAAGCAACAGGAAACCAACAATAGCTGTTGCATTGCATATTGATAACTTCAAAGTGTATGCTCAGGAAAACACATATAGACATACAGGATTGATCAAACAACCAGTCACCAACTATTCCTTACCATTAAGTGACATAAGACAACAGTAAAACCATGTTAGCCATCCTGCACATATGTATATACATACATACATACATACATACATACATACATTTTTGCTTCTTTCTTTTCTCCTTTCCCTTATCCCATCTGTTTTTTTACTTTTGAACAGATTTCCTTCATGTCTCTTAGTTTATATTCCCACCCTCAGGTTCTTACACCAGAGACACAATACGTTGCTTGCACATGTACCTCTGATTTATTTCACTTATGAGTATGGTGTCTAATTGTGACCATTTGCCTACAAAGGCCCCAAATCTGTCCCTCTTTATGGCTGAGTAATATTCCATTATATAAAAATGCCACAGTTTTTTAATCCAGTCCTCTGGGGATGGACATTTGGGTTGCTTCCACAATTTAGCTATTACAAATTGCACTGCTATAAACATGGGTGCACATATATCATGGTGATATGATGTTTTCAGATCTTCTGAGGAAATACCCAGAAGGGGAATAGCTGATTTGAATGGAACCTCTAGACCTAGTTTGCTGAGAAATTTCCAAACTGCTCTCCACAGTGGTTGCACCAGTCTGCAATCCCACCAGCAGTGCAGCAGAGTCCCTATTTCTCCACAGCCTCACTAGCATTTGTTATTGGATGATTTTTTAATACTGGCCAATCTTACTGGGGTGAGATGAAATCTCAGTGTTGTTTTTATTTGCATTTCTCGAATGACTAAAGATGTGGAACATTTTCTCATATATTTATTTGCATTTGTATTTCTTTATCTGAGAAGTGTGTATTCATCTCAGTTGCCCATTTCTGGATTGGGTCTTTGAATTTGGAGAGGTACATGTTTTTAATTCTTTTTGTGTTCTATATAGAAGATCTTTGTCCGAGGGACAGCCAGCTAGGATTTTTTCCCAATTTGTGGGTTTTCTTTTTACTTTGCTGGTGATTTCTTTAGATGTGCAAAAACTTTTCAGTAGGATGAGGTCCCAGTTATTGATTCTTTGAAGTGTTTCCCTTGCAGTTTAATTTTTGTTAATGAACTCTGCTTACTTCTATGTCTTCAAGATTTTATACCTACTTTCTCTTCCAATAGATTTAGAGTTTCTGTTTTAATATTGAGATCTGTGATCCATTTTGACCTGAGTTTGGTGCATGGTGATAGACTTGGGTCTATTTTCAGTTTTCGGCAAGAGGCAAGCCAGTTTTTCCAGCACCATACACTATTCTAATAGGGCACCTAAACACCCTTCTGATGCAAAGAGACAGGTCAACTGGACAGAAACTCAGCAAAGAAATAACAGACCTGAACCAAAAATGTGAAAAAATGGACTTAGTAGATGTATACAGAGTGTTCCACCCCTCAACATCAGAATACACATTTTCCTCAGCTGCACATAAGTCTTTCTCTAAAATTGACCACATTCGAGCCCATAGAGCATATCTACCTAAATGCAAAAGAATTGAAGTTATCCCATGTATATTATCTGACCACAGTGCAATGAAATTGGAAATTAATGACAAAGAGAACTCCAAAAACCGCATAAACACTTGGAAATTAGACAACAACCTCCTGAATAATCAGTGGGTCACACAAGAATTTAAAGAAGAAGTTAAAAAATACCTACAAACAAATGAAAATGCAAATACAACCTACTGGAATCTGTGGGATGCAATGAAAGCAGTCCTCAGAGGGAAATTTATAGTGATGAACTCATATATAAGGAAAACAGAAAGAGAGCAAATAAATAGCCTAATGCTACACCTCAAACTTTTAGGAAAAGAGCAACAAGCCAAACCAAAAGCCCAAAGAAGGGAGGAGATTATAAAACTCAGGGCAGAAATTAATGCAATTGAGATGAAGAAAACTCTGCAAAAAATAAGTGAATCAAAGAGTTGGTTTTTCAAAAGAATAAATAAAGTTGATAAACCCCTAGCCAACTTTATTTCTATCTTTCTCCCTTTACTGAAACATTTTTGATGAAATGGAGGACATTCATCATTCTCTTAGGACCTCCAATAACACAGTCTAAGTACCCCGTATAATCAGCAATGTCCTTTACTACAGTCAGAACCCAAAATTATTTGTATTTATGGACTGAATAAAATGTCATTCAAGAACAAGGAACATAAATGAAAAATAAATTTTCAAGGTCCTAGTCTAGTAGTTCTAAAACCCTGACATTTAAAGAATTCATTTATCAAATAAAAAGGAACTATCTAGTGCTTTGTAGCAAAGTGATTAAACTCCAGGGTCTCTACAAATTGTAAGGTAAGACCTTCCTTCCTGACCTAAATGTAGGGCAATCAATAAACACGTTGCCTAGGGAGAGAGATCACTATACTTAAGTACCCTGTCCCATTTGTGCTGTCATTTATGTAAGGAAACCTACTCTAATTTGTTAGATGGACCCAGTTAACTTTATCCTTAAGTATAGCTCAAGAGGCAATTTTCCTAACCATGGTGAAAAATCAATTTATATTCATAGTACAGGATTAGCTAATAAAGTATTTTCACCCAGGAGATGTACGAGTTAAGTACTGTATTGTATATACCTTATTAAGTGCCACAACCTCAAGTGTCATTTAGGTAAGTAAGGGTATTGGAAGTCCTCCAAAATGTAAAATCGCTGTATATCACTTGTGAGGTGAATCCTGTGTATGCTGACCTCCATGCTGAATCCATAAAATGCTGATGAATTTGATTTAATCTTAAAGAAAAGATGTTCTCCATGCTTTAGGTGTAGTTCTATACAACAGTGATGAGATAAATTACTAAGGACAAGGACTTTTTACTTTCAGTTTTGAACTTTGCTTTGTTGTAACATTCATACACTGACATTCAGAATCTGAGCCTGTAACACACTGGTGAAGTTTTCATCATTGCTGGAATTGTAAAAATTTTGTAACAGCTCACAATTATACATATATCATTGTATTCATGAACATTCCCCTTCCTTGGCAAAATACTCAGGATATACACATTAAAAGACAAAGGATTTATTTTGAGTCACAGTTTGAGAGGGTTCAGGGACGAGTGCTCTGGCAGCCATGAAGCACAGACAGAGCAGAAGAGTTAGAGGGCGAAATATACCCTCCAAAGGCACAGTGTATTTGTAGGAATGAGTTTTAGAGGTTGTAGACCAAGGATATTCGATAAATGTTGGGTCAGAATAAATGTGCCAGTAAGGTGATAAACATGACTGCTTAGTAAGAAATGCAATGAAAGTTAAAGATTTGTGAGATCCCTGACACCTTCTCCAGCCCTTTGTAAGAGAAATTAGGTGAGAAATCCTCCGGCGCAACCTATCAGTACCGGAGAACATATTGTTAAATAACAGTGCAATCACTTCATTAGCAAGGGATAAGCTCGATCATCATAGAGTTGCAAACTTGCAAATTAATTGAAAATTGATTTTGGATTTTCCACTAAAATAATGGAATTTATTTTCTTGCTTTCCTTGAAATCTACCTGCCAAATTTATCCAAGCTTCACTTTCATCTTACAGCCTTTTTCTTTACCTGTGTACGCAGGTTGTCAGGGAGCTGAGATTCGAAAGTATGACTCTACCACGATCATTCTTATCTTTTCTGTATCTCCTAGCTTACAAATTCTATGCCACTCTGTGCTTTGTGACTTATTTGACTTCAACTGATTTTCCTTTTTAAATTTGCTATTCTAACTTTTCAAGTCATTTGTGACAAAGAGTTGGTGTAATGATTGCTTAATTGGGTTTATAACTCACTTCAGGATAAGAGCAGCCATTGAAATCTCCAAACCAACCTAAGTCTTCTTGGGATGGAGGAGCCCAGACCAAGGTGAGAGAGTCTGGGGTGGAGTTGCAGGTGAGAAAACCTGAGGAGTATAGTGATTTGTTGGCTTGGCTTGCTGCTGTTTAAGTCAAGCCAAGAAAATTCAGGGTATAGAAAGACCTGGAGAATCAGAAACATCACACAGTGTCCTATTCAATATCCACGCAGCAACTCATTTAAAATAGTTTTAAACAAGTATACTTTATCTCTTCCAAAGGATTTTTCCATCCTAACTTACTGCCATTCACATACATTTGGAAATTCTGTATTTATTTTTATTCTTGTGTTTTCCCCTTTTCTCTCTTCTCTCTGATTTTACTTTCCATTCAGGTTCAACATTACTATTTTATAATAGTACAACCACTGCTCTATAGCCATGTCTGCAAGTACAAACAGTCCGCTTTCACACAAGTCAGTGCAGTTTCAGTCTAACTCCAGCCTCTGATCTCTTCCAATTTCACACTGTGTAGTTCCTGAATAATCTAAAGTCAAAACAATGCACAAAACAGTTCCCCATTATTACTGTGTGACACTGAAATCTATCCAGGGAGACCCATAGAAACTATTTGCAATTATTTTTCCCTTTCAGACGTGGCTCTCCAGGATAAGATGTGAATTCTTAGGGCAACATCTCTCCCACTCTTCTTCCCCACACATGCTCTTCTTGATCCTGATCCTTAAGTCTTTTTTCTTCTTTGTTATGGTTGATACATTGGGTCAACTTGGGGAGTCCAGAGGGTTGGCTGAGTGACTCAGCAGGAAGCCAGGGTGCTTAATTTGTACACATTCTGAGCCTGTGGGAGAGGAAGGCATGGAGATTATGTGAGTGCTACACGCCTCCTGGGTGGGGGTAGCCTGTTTGCAATGTACGGGAGGTAGAAAGAGACTGCTTGCTGCCTTTCCTCCCTTTTGCTCTTGTATTTGCTGTGCTCTGCTGCCGTGAACGTTTGCCTTCTGCCGTGTGCCATTCTGCCTCAGAATCAGCCACGTATGGACTGAAACCTTCACAAACTTTAAGCTAAATAAACCTTTCCTTATTTCACTTGGGCATTGGGTGTTTTGTCTCCGCAGCAAGAGAAAAGTAACCAAGACATTCCTCCAATAAATTTAGCATCCTCCTGGGCTATCTTGCTGCAAATACTTGCACAAAGTCAATCTTCCCCTGCAAGGTGATTCCTTCGCAGATAAGCAAGGTTCAGTCCCTCACATTACTTCAGTTATAGCCTTGAATGTTTTGGTATTTGAAACGCTTTCTTTTTCCTTCCTCTCTGATCCTCTCATGTTTTTAATCCAGGTTTTACTTTCTATACAATATTTGACACTAACTGACAACTTACATTTGTATTTGTTTATTTTCTATGGCCAACCCCTGCAGCCTGATGTTTGTTCTCTCCGTATTGGCAAGATTCTTAAAAACCCATGGTTCTTATCAGGTGGTCATTAAATAATAGAGGGGCAGATATGCTGTTGTTCTGTCACCGTTCCTGTAACTTATTTCCAGAGAAATCCACAGATTGGTTTGTTCTCGCTCATAAAATTATACCCTTCCTTAGATCACATTTTGTCATCAGTACTCGTTTTACTTCCTCTTTCACTGGCTCCTTGGTCATATGTACTTTTCGTTTCCTCAGACAATACCTTTATTGAATTCATTTTAAATCTTCAGGTCATGTTTCTAGATAAAAAATCTCATATTCTTCCCTCTATTCTGATCATACATCCTCATAATATTTAAAAGACATAAATCCCAGAATGACACAGCATATCACTTTTTATAGTTATTTCTGACTTTTATTTATGTGACTCAGTAGATTTCAAATCCCATGGTAACAATTCTAAGCATTAAAGTTGGTTATAATACTTGGAACTTCCAAGACAAATTTTAGTACTAAATGGAATCTAAAATGTTTCAGCAAAATTTAGAATGTTGTTGCTTAGTTAACATTCAATGTTCCTGTTAAGCACTACTAAAATATATTAAATGGATATTTCAATGTTAAGTGGAGGATCCTTCAAGTTTCCCATTCATCAGTCTCTTAATACATATTAATTTGCATTGAATATGAACAAAACCTTGTGTAAAAATGTATGCATACTCCACAAATCTATAACCAGTGTGGTGGATAGACAGCATCCTCTACCCTAGCATTTCCAGGGTCAAATCTCTGGAATTTCTACGTTATATGATTTAGGACTTTGAAAATGTGGTCAAGGTTATAAACCTTAAAAGGAGATTGCCCAGGTTATTGGGAGTAGCAGTAAGCTAATCACATGAGACCTTAGAGGGATATAAACTTCTCCAGCTCGAAAGTAAATATATGACATAAAAGGGGTCAGAAAAACATAAGCAACTCAACCAACTGTTGTCAACACTGAAGGTATAAGTTGTTTTGTCAAGGATCTCAAGATGCTTCTATAAGTGGCAACAAACCCTGAGCTATTGACTTCTAATGTTAAAGAGTCTGTTTCTAGCAACAACATGGAACTGAAATCTAACAGTCTCAGTGTTTGAAGGCAAAAATCATCATTTGTCTCCATAAAGAAACATGGCCTTGCTAGCAGCTGGGTGTTACCCTTCGCTTCTCTGAGCAGAAACCAGTGAAGCTGTGCTACATCTGTCCTTCTGGTCTTCAGAAACTGATGGATATTTTGTGGGGCTTTAATTCTACAATTTCTTGGTAATTTGTTATAACACTGATACACAACTGATGTGAGTAATGGACTAGATTGTAACAAGACAGAGGAAAACACATAAGCTACTAAAAAGGCAATTGAGTAAAGCATTTAATAACCTAAGCAGGAGAGGGTATCATAAAAACAAATGACATGATAGTGAGCACAGGAAGTAGTGGAGATTGAGTGCGGGAAGGAGTGCAGGTAAAGAGCACAGTGCTAAGCCCGTTGGAGGAAGAGTCCACAGGGAGTTGTAACTAATCTGGGAAAAAAGCTGGAACATTGAAGGGGTCTAACAGGGCCAGTGTTATGAAAACAGAATAAGTGGTAGAAAGAGCAGTAGCAAATAACTTCTAGAAAGTAAGAGAAGACCAAATAAGTTTCAGCACGTTGGAATTTACTCTGAGTTTGAATGGTGCAGTAGGTTAAAAGTACCAGAATCATTTCTATTTTAAGGCTCACCAGGGCCGTTGTGATGGTAAAATTATGAACCCGGGAGAAGAAGAGACACTAGCTGCTGGGTAATGAAACACAGCACAACGGTGGCTCAGGTCAGGCTGGAGGCTGTAAGAGTTAGGTAGTGGGTGCGTTTATGAAAGCACATACTCGATTTCTGGAGAGATGGTACAGGGGACTGGAGAGAAAGGATTCATGGTGCCTAAAATGTCTGGAGTGAGTAAATGGAAGAACTGTGCTTTGAATTCCTGGAATAGGAGAGGGAGGAACTGAGTGAAGAATCAGGAGTTGACTTTTGGTCATGTGGTGTTAAAAGGGAGATGTAGGAGATATCCAAGGGACATGCATTTGGGGCCATCAGAAATACATTTGAGAATGACTATCCGGAGAATATTTCAATCCACTATATATAGTAAAATCATCAATATAGTGACACTTTGTAGTAAGATGGGCTTTGGTGAATTCTTCTCTGAAATAGTGACATATTATGACTCGGAGGCCATAAACTGTCACAGAAGTCCATAAAAGAAATGTGAGAAGATTTTTCAAGCAATGAAGATCAAGTAAAGCCAGGAAAATGGATTTTAAAACCAGAGAAGGAAGTACTTTCAGAGAAGAATGCTATTTTCCCTTTCAATTGTAAATATCTTTAAAATATACAGTGATTATTCTTCACATACTTTGTAAAAAGGTATGGACTATTGTTCTCATAATAATTTGAAAGATAAATATTTACTTTTTAACAAAACAAAATATTTCAACAGTGGCATGCATATTTTTCTTGGTTAAAACTTTGAGGCTTCCAAAAGTTATTTATTAATTTACAAATAAATAAAACATTTGAAGAGAATACAAAATCTTTATTAATTAGCTTGCAAGGAATTGCAGTGGTACCTCAGCTCATGAACTTCATTCTTTCCACAATTCTGGTTACAAACTGAACTGAATCTTGGTCTTGCACACACACAAAAAAAACAAAAAACAAAAGACACTGATCTCAATGAGAACTGAATAAAATTTCCCCAGAAGGTCAAAATTGAACCTAACTATTGAATTTTGTTTGGCTCTTGTCCAACTTTGCTTCAGACCAAAATTGTGAAGAGAATGAAGTTCATGAACTGAGGTACTACTGTGATATATTTGAAAGAAAAATTAAGCCAGATAGCTATTCAATATGTAGCGAACATTCTGTTGATACTAATATTGATGTATCCTCAGGAAACTTAAATTTTCAAAACTACATTTAACTTTTGCTTTCAGTTTTCAAATCTTTAAAAGTCTATTATAAAGTATTACATTTTCCATCAATCAAAGTAATCAGCACTTGAAATTTATGATGATAATGAAATTGAAAATAACCTGAGAATGACTTTCCAGTATAAATTGGCACCCTTTGCTTCAATAAATACTCAAAATGCATCAATTATCTGACTTGCTAATAACTCTTCCAAGTATAACAGCCAGAAGAAGTACAAATCACTCAAGAAATAAATATGACGTGGGCATTTAGAGGTCTTTTAAAAAAACTCTTCACAAGAGCTTTGTAAGCTTTTATGAATGAATCAGCTCTTACAATAAAAAGCACTTCTCAGAAATATATCAATGCTGTTATCAAAGATTTTTTTGCTCTAATTTTTCACGTGGCCTCCATTTTTTAAAGTTATATGATCCAGACTTGTCTCTTACCACATTTTCCTTATTTATTTATCTTGTTTCTTCTCCATGTAAAGAAGGAAACACTTTACAAATTACTCGTCATATCTGTATTCCTGTTTGTATGAAGAACACTAAAGTTACTTATTTGTATCCAGCTTGGCTATTCATGTAGCCTGAGGCCTATATAACCAATAGGTGAACAAATGGGCTATCATTACTTAGGCATGCAAAACTTGGAAGCCAGGCCTAAGAGGTAGAATAGAATGACACCATTTTCCAAGTTTACCCTCTTACGTTATTCACGTTATCATCACAGGGTACCTGTGAATTTCCAGTCAACATGATAGCACAGAATTACAACAACTGAGAAGATTTTTATGCTTTGTGTTGTTGTCCACTGTGAAGAAACATTTCCCATAATTCAAACCGACTTCTCTTAATCATTTTTATGCCGATCATTGAAAAAGGCCCATCTCCTTTGAACAAGCACCACAGGAAAGTGACCACATATCCAGACCTGGATATCTGCCTTAAGCATGTTTAATTGATTTTCACCAAAATAATAGATTGTTGAAATATTACAATATTGCCATTTTAGATTTAAAGTAAGCATTCTTCTGAGTTTCTTAAAGCAGAGCACTGCTGTATCCTTCTAAGGAAACACTACTATAGGTTTAGTGATTCAGTGTAAATGGAGATAAGCCATGCTTGGGAGTACAGTAGATGAGTTGGTGAGCTCTAAAATAGCTGCACACTGTTTTTTTCAAAATCCTTCTCCTTTCTGCCTCCTGCCCTCCATCCCTCCTCTCTCCTGCTTCCTCCTCTCTCCTCCCTCCCCTCTCCTCTCTTTCCCTCCCTCCTGCCTGCTCCTGCCCTCTCTCCCCCTCCCCTCTCTCCCCTCCTTCCCTCCCTTCCCCTCTCCTCTCTTTCCCTCCATTCCTTCTAGGGCTCTCTCTCTTTCTCTTCATTTCCCCGTACATACACACCTCATGGTCACAAAGATAACAAAAACTGGTCTCATCCCAGTCTTTTATTACATTTGCGATCAAAATTCTATCTTTTCTATTTTCAGACATGAGATTATCTTTGTTGCACTGATCATGGGAGTAAAAGTATTTTTAAAATTGTGCTGCTCTTTTCATATTGATGCCCCAATTTTGCCAAATTTTTTAATTTTGGCAATTCATTTAGCAAGAGTGACAATACAGAAGTTTCCCTAAATTATTTCCTTTTAAGTATTTATCCAACAGAATGTGTCATGATATATGCATTAAAGTTTTTAAGCAAAAGGACCATGGGAATAAAGCAGTTAATATTCTATATTGGAGTTTCTAAATGCTAAGTTTCCCATAGACAAACAGCTATCTGTATAAATCTACATAAATAACTGGACCAAGGAAAAGTAATTGAATACCACACAGCACCGGTAATGGGAGTAACTGCGTACCACAAAAACAGGATGAAGTGGGGATTTTGTTTTTCTTTTTGCAATTGAACATTTTTATCAATTGATATTCATTCTGTTGAAATGTTTTGTGATAATTTTGAATGATATTGTCTAATAAGGCAAAAAAGAAGTGTGATTTTTCCATAGTATGTACATCTCTTTATTTTAATTTTTCTTTATGTAAATGGCTGTTTTAATTTGCCTGTTTGCCCTTTTCAGAATGTCAGCAATATCTTAATGCACTGATGGTATGAAAATCAGACCATGCATTTTTGGCCAGACACAAGTGACAGAGACCCTTCCACTTTATTTGTGTCACGATCTTTGTATCAGCTTTGGTACATGTGAGAATCTAAATAGCAATTCCTAAGGCATGTCCCTTAATTTAGGTTGTAGCTCTGTTTCTGTCTCACAGTTTTGATTTTGTATATCTCTTAGATGATCTTATATTCTGCTATTAATTTCATTCTATAGCTTAAATGGTCTGATGTAAAAATTATTTATTGATAGCACAATGATCAAAATTAAGTGCAGGTGGGTATTTTTTTGGAAATTGCAAAATGAAGCAAAGAAAAGCTTTTACAGCTCTTACTGCATAGAGTACAAGTAAATAAACTCCTTCCTGTTAAATAAAGCTGTAGTGTTGCGATAACCATCACTTTCTGATAAAGAAATTTAAATTTTCCAGTGAGATAGTCTTAGTTCACAAGCACATTTACTTTGAATCCTCAGTCATAGTGTACACTTTGCTCAGTAAAATTAATTTTTTAATAAATAGGCCAGTTTGAGAGTAATAATTTAACCGTTGCTATCATGGCACATACAATTAGATCATTAAATTGATATAGTTATTTTAATAGAAAAATGAGTTTTCAATACAATAAAAATGAACCAAACCACTTTATTTGTTGAAATCTTTTAATTTTTTTCAGAAAGAAATAATTTCACAGACTGTTTTGGCAATTCTTTTATAAATTCTTAATACACCTTACAAACTCCTAGCATGCTAAGAAAATAATATACATCATTATACTAAAGTTCAAATAAAATACTTCTAAATCTTTTGATATCTACTCGAAACCGTGAAGTTTGCTGATATGGTTGTATTGAATAATAAGCTCAGTGCTTTTTTTATGTTTATAGGACATACTAATAAGAAGTTTAAAATGTGTAAGATCACTAGTGAGGCATACAGTTTTGAGTCCAGTGGTCTTCTGTGGAAATACCAAAAATACTTGGGAAGGATCAAAGGAAGATTGAGAACACAGTGACAATAAAATAGCTTATATCAAGTTCTATTTTTCCTTATTCAAATGTAATATATTCATCCTGATTGTTGTTTGCTTTAAAACTTTACTAACTTACTAGGATGAAATAGAATCTCATCGTTCATAAATGTGTAATGCTGCCACACTTGTCTTTTCTAGTGTGCAATAAATTTGAAGGTATGAATGCAGAACTTTTATATATATTCTTTATGGCTGTTCATCACCAATAAATGGTCTATACTGGATGTTAGCAAACGCTTTTGTAAATGACCAGACACCAAGTATATCAGTCTATATTTGATACATTTCTCTCCCTTACTGTTTTATTTTATTTGTATATATTATCTTAAGAGTACGCAACCATTTTTCATGTGTGAAACATATTAAGTCTTTTTCTCACAGTAAATTTATGTGCTATAAATTTCTGCCTTGATCTCTAGACTGCTGGTTGTCAAACTCTGCACGGCCTTCCATTCACAAGGAACTTAAAATTACAGGAGCCAGAACACCACTTGGATATTCTCAAACAAAATGTGTAAACATTGTAAAGCTTTATTTTAAATATCCTTCCTGTGAAGGTCTTACAAACACACACACACACACACACACACACACACACACACACACACATACACACACATGCTCTCTGCTATACACACACACACACACAAATACATGCATGCACACACACACACACCTAGAAAAAATTAGCTTCTACATTTACAATACTTATATATCCTAATACATCAATATCAATATTGTCTATATATAAATCCTGGGTATAATTCCTTCCGGAAGGAAAAAGATATAGAAAGGAATAAGGGAAAAGATATAAAATTAGGAAATCCTATTTTCTGTACATATCATATACAAGAAAAGAATTCTTTGTATTTCAATATATCAGTATATTTAAGTGCCTTTGTTATTTTCCTTATTTATCTGCAGTGGAATTCAACGTTTTAAATCCAACACAATGGGGTATTTCCAATAAATTTATTTCAAATTAAATAGTGCATTTCATTATATGTTTGCAATGTCCATTAGAAAACTATAATATTTTACACATCTTGTAGAAATAAATATACTTAAGAGTTGCTTTTTATATTTTCTCATGTGCCATCAGTTTCTTGTTTAACACTGATTAGTGTCCAAGTGACAAACTTTGAGAATTCTTTAATTAGATTATGTTCTCAGGAATCTTCTTTTCTATCCTTTCAATCATTAGTAGCTGTAAATTCCATTAAGAAAAACTTTTCCATCTGCCATTCATGCAGTTGTGTGCTGAAAATCCAAGAATAAAATAAGGAATGAAAGTAAAGAAAGAGCTCACTGACAAGAATTAAAGTATGAATATTAATCATCTAGAACAGATTAAATTCATTTATAACTCAATAGGAATTTATGAATTTAAGGAAAAACTAAATAATTTCACATCATTGATTAAGGACATTTTCATCAAGAAAATAATATAAACTGAAATCTAAGTATATCTCATCTTATTAAAACAAAACACAATCAGTGAATTTCTCTCAGGAGTAATTCTTCATAAAGAGTGTTGCTGCTTGGATACTTTCAATTTCAGATAAAAATAATAGAGAAATTATTTTGGAAATTGGTACAATGCAAGCCATGGGATGGATTGTGGACCCTGCTACAAAAGTTAAATAATTAAGCCTTAGAGTTCTCCAAGACCGGATTTAAATCTCTGGAAAAACTTTGCATTAATGACTTATAGGTTAAAAATTTATCTAAAATATAGAAAACATACAGAAATACAACTGTGTTTATTTTGCAGTGGTATTAGTTTACTGACCTCACATAATAATAGAAAATTCATTTTGTAATATGTATTAATTAAAATAACAATTCTTTTAAGTCCACTGCTTTACCATACAGCATTCAGTATTTTTCTTGAATAAACAATGTAATTAATCTAAAAGTACTTGGGATGTTAACATGAAGATATATGAAGTGTCATGGAGAAAGTGATCCCTAGTGACAAATACTTTTGGAATTACTAACTGTGCATGAAAAGAGCACAGAAATAGTGAAATGATGTTCAGTGCCATGATATGTGCCTGTGTCTCTAGCTGCTTGGGAAGATGGGACAGGAAGATCACAAGTTCCAGGTGAGTCTGTGCAACCAAGTGAGAACTGACCTCAAAAACAAAAAGAAGTAGAAGGTTTGGAGTGCTAATAAAAACAAGAAAGTAAGAAAGAGAAAAAGAAAGGATGAAGACATTGCTCTGTTGCCAAGAAGAGGCGAGGCCGTGGGTGTTAATTCTCCTCTTATCTGAGCCCTACCCCAAAAAGGCCTTGTGAAATAGATTTTATTGTTTAGACCACAGTTGTCTATTCTTAAAGTTAAGTGAATTTTTGGTTCTTTCTATTTATTTGTTTATATACTAGGAATGGGGACCAGGGCCCTGTAAATGCTAAGCATGTGTCCTACCACTGAGCTACTCACCCAACTCTAAGAGTTGAGATTTTTCATGAACTGAGAATTTTCACAGGTGACTATTACTTATTTAAAGCATAATGTACAATAAAAATTTCTAAAATAAACATTTTTATCTATTTGCTACTGATCACAATCACCTATTGAACTATCAAGAGATGGCAATAAAACATCCCAAAGCAATCACAAGATTTTAATATTTACAAGAACACGAGAGATAAAATGGGTCCCTCACTTCTACTTAATCTAAATCTGCCAAAAATAGGGGTAAGGATCTTAAGAAAATAATTGAGAGCCTTGCTATCATTTTCTATCACTAGTTAACACAAATAGAATGGGCTGGTGTTTGGGAGGATCCTATATGTTCTGCATATTACCAACTAATAACTCCATGGTAGAACATATGTACTGGCTCAGATAAATACATTAACAATTCAAAAAGAATAAACATAAATACATTCATATTATAAAATTCTTACAGATAATATAAACCATATAAGTACTTGTGAAAAATAATTGCATATATTGAAGATGAAATTTATGAATTGGATTAAAAATACATACATGATATAAGTGGTTAGATAATTATAATCTTGGAGTATTTTTTATTACATATGTACTAGTGTTAAAATATTTAATAAATAAATCAGATATATTTAATTAGCATCCAAGAAAGTTTTATATAGTTTAGAAATCAATAAAGCTAATCCATGGTCATTAAACATTATAATTTTGTTTGACTATAAGGTATAAAAGATTAGGAAATATAAGAAAATTTTCAGTTGAAATATAAATTCTGAACTTTGATTATAGTTACACATGCATGGATGCATATGTTTCTTTCATGTCATTAAATGTTACCTTAATATTTTACATTTACTAAGTGGACATTTTACCTCAATGAAATGTAAATCTTAAGTCAAAATAACTTCATATAAGAACAAAATTCACAGAGTATATAGAGAGAAATCAAAGTTGTAAATAAAGAATTTACCCAGATATTTTTTAATAGAGAAGATGATGAAAAGCAAAAAAGTGAGACTATAAAGCCAAATATATCCTGAAAAAGAAACAGGCTAAGTTGGAGTTACTAAAGCAGTAAAGGACCAAAGGAAAATTAGAGACAAAGCTGATGAAGAATGGTTCAAAGCAGGTGAGAACTCTGACATTTAAAAGCAAGAAACGAAGGGAATATACGTGGTAAAATGTTATCTAACCTAATACTTAAATAAGATACATTGTTATATCCTCATACCAAAAATTTGGGATGTGTAATTGACTAGAATGGGAAAGCTTTAAATGTATCTTAGGGTAAAACTTTTAAATTAGTGAGAATAAAAAAAAAATAACTGTACTGGTTTGGGTTCTCTAGAGAAAAAGAATTGGTAGCATAACTATGTACTCATTTTAAGTTATACAAATTGATTTTATTAGGTATATTTATAGGATCAGAGGTGGGAAATTCTACAATCTTCAAGCTGGAGACCTGGAGGAGTTAGTAGTAGCTTAGTCTAAGAAGATGGAAGCTGTGGAGCAAGCAGGGTCAAGAATGCAATGCCAGGGGCTGGGGATGTAGCTCAGTGGAATAAGCACTTGCCTAGCAAGCTCAGGGTCCTGAGTTTGATCCCCAGTACCGCCAAAAAAAAAAAAAAAAAAGAATGCAATGCCAGTCCAAGACCGGAAGTCTGGAAGCTCCCCACAGACTTGCGTATCAGTATGTATTGGTTTCTGAAGACATTGGAGTTTGATGTCCACAGATGACGGTAGCAAAACCTGCATCTATTCAAGCACTATGGAGTTTGTCAAATGTGAACCAACTTCCTCTTTCCTATCCTTTTATTCTCTACAGGCTATATGCCTATTGGAAGGTACTCTCCCAATAGGTTGGTTGTACCTCCTGCAGTGTGCTGACTCAGATGCAAAGAATCTCCGGAAACATCCCACAGACACCCACAGAAAAGTGTTTTAGCAAACTGGTAGGACTTTCTTACTCCAATAAACTTGACAAAGTATGATTAATGGTCATAAACTGTTATTGTACTTGGCATACTGGGGCAAGTAAAAAGTGGTCAGAACATTACAGCAGATTTGGATGAGCAACGTTGTAGACAATCGTGTCCTAGAGGTACTAAAAAAACTTGAACAAATCTATGTGGTTTCTTTTGAAAATAATACCTACTGACTAGTCCTGAGCAATTGTACGACCTCTGACTTTAGTTTTAACAGTATCATTTCAAGACAAAATAATATTGGGAGGAGGATGAAAATGTGTTTCCAAAGAAAGTTGTCCAGTTATAATAATCCCATTGAAAAATAACACAGATTTAGAACAGGGTAGTAATTTAAAACAAGTAGCTTGTAAAATATCATCAACATGAATATAATTCATGCATGACCATATGGTATGAAGAGATCAGTTGATTCAACATATTTGACCCTATTATGATGCTGATAGTATTTGGAGTAAACAAGTCCTTGAAATAACAAGACTCTCACATTTGCAACTTTCCTGCACACGTATGAATCTAGAATATATTTTCTTGGTCATGAGAATTTCATCCAAACAAGAAATCAAGGGTCCATATCATGCCTTTCCTACCTATCCTACATATCATGCCTTTTCTTTTTGCATTTCACTCCCAAGTTTGATCTAGGATTGTATACATACAAGCAATAACAGCAAAAAAGAGTGGAGGAGATGTATCAGCTAGCACTAAAAGTGGCGCATATTCATACACATTCTGTTGGGAAGTTATAAAATCATAGCCTCCTCTATCACAACAGAAACTAGGACATGTTACTGGAGAGAGAATGGGTTTAGTTAGCCAATTGACTAGTATCTATCACAGTTTAAATAATTGACTGACTTAAAATTCAATTTACTGAGGAGGAGAATTCAGAAGGATTTGGTTTGTGTAGGAGACAAATCAAGAGTATCCATTTCAGATATTTGAAACTTGAGAAACAGCTATCTATGAGGACATGTTGGGATGGTACAGGATCGGATTCTAATGGAGAAAGCTGGCAGCTCTTAAGACAGAGAAGAATCTGTGACATAAATAATAGTGACAGTCATCTCTTAAAGTAAGTATTACGAAGAAGAAGGGCAAAAGACGGAGGGCAAACATGTTTCAGTATCTATTTCAAGAGATGAAAGTAAATTACCAAAGAAATCTAATGCTAGTGAAAGGTTGATGAGATTAGGTGCAAGCTGAGTTTTTCATTTATTTTACATCTCTCAGCGGAAATCGTAAGCTACTTCAATAGATGAGAGTGAGGTTCAAAAGGGTATATTTGAAGAATAGAGTGAAGTGGGAAACAGCATGACAATATACATGGAATTGCAGAAATATGCAGGATTGACAGACATGCATGACATCGATCAAATTAAAAGGTCATGCCTATCCTAGAATATCTAGATTCAAAGTAAGGCAACTCTGTAAGGTTTTAAGTTTTCTTCTGTGCTATAGCCGTATTTATGGGGATGCTAACTGGGCTTCTGTCCAGGCTTGTATTATGGAAAGAGTGATTTTGAGCAATATAATTATGGAGGTTTCATAGTGGTGAAATACGTTATGTAAAATGGTAAGTGGTAACCTAGTAGGTTTAAAGAAAGATTAGGGTCTGGTGCCTAGAGGAGATCCTCACTCAGAAGGCCTGTGAACTGCTCTCACCAGGATTTACATGTGGGCCCTCCCTGCACGTGGCCAGTGCTGAGTGAGAGATAGGTGCAGGTGCTCCATGAACCGCTGACACCATGGTTCAGGTCTGGGCTTCACTTGTGACCTGCCATTCCGGAGGTCCCACACACAGGCAGTCTGTGATCATTGTTGGTGTGACCCGCACCTAGCTCCAGTGTGCAGCCTGAATTGACTGGAGAGGCAGAACCAGATGGGCCACTAACTGCTGACAGCATAGTTCCCAGCTGAATGCTCCCGAGAGAACCACATATTTCCCATCTATTTCTTGGGAGAAGAACAGGTGAGTGACGACCCTGCCACCATTACACTCTGAGTCTTCACCCTCCGTGCACCTGGTGCAGACAGGAGATAGTGGCTCAGAAGGCCTGCAAACTGCTCTCACAGGGATTTGCATGTGGGCCCTGCCTGCACGTGCCCAGCACTGAGGTGAGAGACAGGTGTGGATACTCCACAAGCTTATGACCCCATGGTTTGTGTCTGGGCTTCACTTGTGCCCTGACCTCTTGGAGGTCACACACACAGGCAGTCTGTGATTGCTGTTGGTGTGGCCCGCATCTCACTCCAGTACATGACCAGAACTGCTGGAGACACAGAATCAGGTGGTCCACAAACTTTTGACCCTGTAGTTCATGTCTGGATTTTCCTGTATCCTGAACCGCCTGGGTCACAAGACCATTGGTCTGGGACTGCAGCACCAGTGCAATCAGATTCTGAGTCATACACATGCCCTGAACCGTGAGGGGTCACTGGATCAGACCATCTGCCATCAATTGACATTATCGTTTGCATCAGACAATTGCACAACCCCTCTGGGATATTTCTCAAGACACAGTTTGAGACTTGCATTAAGGCTAGAGTTATTCTGTCTTAAAGTGATATGCTACAAGTCGCCATCTCTTATAGAACAAGACAAGGATGTCTGCTGTCCCCACTCCTTTTCAACATGGTCTGCAAGCATTAGCCAGAGCAATTAGACAAGAGAGACAAAGTAAAGAAATAAGGATAGTAAAGGAAAAACTAAAGCTATCACTATTTGCAGATGATATGATACTTTACATGGAAGACCCTAAAAACTCCACAAGAAGACTCCTTCAATTAAAATTGACAAATTCAGCAATGTGGCTGTATACAAAGTCAACACCCCAAAACCAATAGCATTCCTATACACAAAGAACAAACAGACTGAGAGAGAAATTAAGGAATCCATACCATTCACAATAGCATCCAAGAAATTGAAATATTTAGGAGTCAATCTAACAAAAGAAGTAAAAGATCTATTCAATGAAAACAACAGTTCTCTGAATAAAAAGATAGAACAGGATTTCAATAAATGGAAAAATATTCCTTGCTCATGAATAGGAAGAACCAGCATTGTGAAAATGGCCATACTACCAAAATTGTTGTACAGATTCAATGCAATTCCCATTAAACTACCATTAGCATACCTCACAGATCTAGAGAAAACACTCTTTAAACTCATCTGGAGCCAGAAGAGAACCAGAATAGCAAAGCAATCCTGAGCAACAAGGACAAGTCAGGTGAAATTATAATCCTTGACCTGAAATTATACTACAAAGCTACTGTAATAAAATCAACAGGGTACTGGCTAAAAAACAGACCAGAAGATCAAGGAAACACACTGGAAGACACAGATGCAACCACAAACACACTCATCCACCTAATCTTTGATAAAGGGACAAAACAAATTCACTGGAAGATTGATAGCCTCTTTAATTAATGATGCTGGAAAAATTGGCTTTCCACCTGCCAAAGGCTGAAAATAGAACCAAGTCTATCATCGTGCACGAAATTCAAGTCGAAATGTATAACAGATCTCAATATTAAAATAGAAACAATCTATTGGAAGAGAAAGTAGGTAAAAACCTTTAAGACATAGGGGTAGGCAGAGAGTTCATGAACAGAAACCAAACTGCCCGTGAAATACTTCAAAGAATCAACAACTGGGATCTCATCCTACTGAAAAGTTTCTGCACATCTAAAGAAATCACCAGCAGAGCAAAAAGAAAACCCACAAATTTTGAAAAAAATTTATCAACTGTTCCTTGGATAAAGGTCTTCTATCTAGAACACATAAAGAGTTGAAAAACATAAACCCCTCCAGATTCAAAGATCCAATCCAAACATGGGCAGCTGAGATGAATACACACTTCTCAGATAAAGAAATACAAATGACAAATAAATACATGAAAAAATGTTCAATGTCATTAGTCATTCGTGAAATGTAAATTAAAACAACACTGAGATTTCACCTCACCCCAATAAAAATGGCTATCATTAAGAAATCAACCAATAACAAATGCTGGTGAGGCTGTGAAGAAATAGGAACTTTTCTTCACTGCTGGTGAGAATGCAGATTGGTGAAACCATTGTGGAAATCAGTTTGGAGATTCCTCACGAAACTAGGTGTGGAGACCCATTCAACCCAGCTATTCCCATTCTGGGCATTTTCCCAGAAGATCTGAAAACATCATATCACAGTGACGTATGTGCGCCCATGTACATAGCAGCACACTTTGTAATTGCTAAATTGTGGAAGCAAGTGAAATGTCCATCTATTGAAGAATGGATAAAAAAATTGTGGTATTTTTATATAATGTAGTATTACTCAGCTATAAAGGAAGATAAACTCAAGGGTTGTATAGGTAAATGGTCACAACTAGAGACCACATACATAGGTGAAATAAATCAGATGTGCATGAGTAAGCAATGTATTTTCTCACTAGTGTAAGAATATGAGAGAGTGAATTAAAAACTAGGAGGTATGATAGACATTGTGAAATGAAATGGAAATGCTCAAAAGTAATCGGCAACTGGTGTGTGGGAAAGGAGAATGGAAAGAAGGGGAAATACAGGATACCTAACAGTTGTATTACTGTCTTCTATTCCTTTACTGAAAGGAATAGTTAATTTTTACTTGTTTGATCATTATTGCATTTCTCTATTAGTTTTCCTGAAAAACCACTTTGAAGATATTAATATGTAATACAACAACTATTGTTAATGTCCTACCTCTTTGACTGTGACTATGTATTGTTTGTATTGTTCTTATGCCATTTGGTAAATGGATGTCTGTTTGTCAACATGTTTTTTGCTTTTCTTTTTAAAATAAATTAAAAAAGAAAGATTAGATGCAACAAGAAAAGATGATAGGAGTTGTGGTGTTTAAAATTTCATTGTTATCATAAAGGGTGCCTTATATAAATGGAGAACTTTATTATATTAATGACATGATTTCATAACAATAGCAATATCTATACTTTATGCTTTATGGAAAATAAGCGTCAGATGGGTTAATGGCTGTAATATTAAATAGAAGACTAAAAGTTTAATTCAGTAAAGTTTTAAGTAATTTATTTCTTACCCAAAGATAGGAGAAGATCTTGCACAAAAGGTGAAGGAATATATAACGATAAAAATGTATATGTGGCTACAATCAGTTTTTGACAAATAACCGTATTCTAAGATACAGGACAGAAAACTAAGCTCCATGTATTCTATGTGTGTAGTACATGATGTGAGATGAATCCCTTAACGCTGTATCCCTCAGTGAAGACTGGAAAAAAAGGCAGAGACAAAAAATGGAAACTATTTCCTAACAAAAATAAAAGCCTAGACAAATACTGCTACACATTTTATAACTATGTGTCTATATTTTACTCTTTTATCAAAACCGCTGAGCATATATTTTTGAGAACAAGAGAATGGCAATATGCTTAGAGGGAAAGAAACAAAATTACTAGAAAAATTCTGTAGTACGTTAGTCAGTTTTCCTGTTGCTGGAACAAAACATCTGGTGCACACACGTTAATGGAAGATGTTTACATTGGCTCATGGTTGGAGGAGTCTCAGTCTAAGGTCGAGCGTTCCAAAGCAGAACTATCCTGGCAAAAAGACTTGGGGGCTGACAGGTGCTTAACTTGTGCCATTTGGAAATCCCAAAGGAAGAGCAGCACAAAAAAAGGACCAGGACTGGATCCAGACCTCAAAGTTACACCTCCATGGAGCTCCAGACGCGCCGAGCAATGCTCTTTACTAAGGCCCAGTGTGTCTCTTAGGGCAATCAAGTTAATCATCGCTATTAATATTAAACATCAGGAGTGAACTTTCATGACCAGTAATAGTACTATATATAAAAATTTATTGCAATTTTATTTATCACAGCTGACAGATAAAGATATATACATATATTTCTTACTGTTTTAACTCATTTTCCTGATAAAACTGTATTTTCTATCATTGCCTAATTTATACAATATATTATTTTTAATTGTTTAAGAAGAATTCATGTGCATTCTCCTTTTCTTTCTGAACATTTTAGGTCTGGTAAAGGTAGATTATAAGAATTGATTTAATTTAAAATTAGCCCTCTGTGCAAATAAATCATTTCCTTTACAACATAGCTGCACTGAACTTACTGTTTTACTTATTTGTAACTTTTAACAAATCAGTGTTACAAAAAATAGCGTCTACTTCAATGCTTTCTAAGATTATCTCTTTTTAGATTCATTATCTTAAATATGTTTAAAACTTTTCCTTTGGTGTTTCATTTACCATTGAGGAAATAAAAATCTGGGTTAGTGAATGGGAGTAGTATAGCACACGACCTTACATTTGAAGGTCCTTTAAATCAATAAGCTGATACCACAACAATTCCCCAAAAATATTAGACAGAGTATGGATTATCCAGTCATTACCTTTGTTAAGGTTAGTTTTACCAACAGAAACGCTTCTGTTTTAAAAAACACAAACATCATTTCCTTCTATAGGATAAATAAAATTTTAGTCATATTTATATTGGCTGATTTAACTATACAATTGATGTTTATTTGTGTTTTTCAATTAGAATTATCCAATATAATCAGTTAAGTATCACTGTTCCACTTTTAAATTGCTTTTTCTCTTGTCTTGAACTCAAATTTGGAAATGGCAGAATCTCAAAAGAGGTAGAGGGTAATTTCCCACAAGACCTAGCTAATTTATAGCTTTCAACACACCAGTGACCCCTGCAATTTGGCAGTTGCTTCATTAATTCCTCTATACCTGCTCCATTTATCTTGGAAAAAAAGACAGATAAAAAGCACAATCTTTTCTCACTGCAGCTGTTG
This sequence comes from Dinomys branickii, assembly GCA_004027595.1. Classification (NCBI taxonomy): domain Eukaryota; kingdom Metazoa; phylum Chordata; class Mammalia; order Rodentia; family Dinomyidae; genus Dinomys; species Dinomys branickii. The sequence continues at coordinate 237,237 of PVLD010000013.1, forward strand.
TGAGGAGCAGTTCTTCATGTCTTTCTGAGGTAAATTGTAACCAGCACTATGGAGAACAAAACGACAGCAGTGTCAGATGGATGTTCCGAGTTTGTCTCTGGGATGAAGCTGAAGAGTTTGAAAGGCCACATATTTTCAGAAGAAGTTTTAGTAGTCTTTGAAAAGTGATGTCTATTCAAGGAAAAGAAAATCAAGATTTCATTAGGGATTTTTATTAAATGCACATTATCTTAATTAAAGTATAAATAAAAATAATCTGAGACTTTAAAAAATGTTTTTTCATATCTGATAAATAGTAAAGGCCTGTTTATTCCTACTCACCAATTCACGCACCCATCCAACACCCATCCATGCATCACTTATCCATGCAATGGGGAGGAACTTTAGAGATTTAAGTTAACTATAAAAACATAAACATATTTATAATACTGATGACTGCATTCCCATGAAATACAAACTATAGTTTTGGCATTTCTTACAGATGAAAAGTGTGCTCCCCATCAGAAAGATTAACTGAAAACGAAATATTTTACTGTGAAGTTGAACTGGCCTTGCCAGCATTTCTCTTTCTTTTAATAGTTATTTCTATTTGTCATACTCTGTGGGATTCATGAGAGCACACATCCAGATTTCTGTTGTCATTGTTCTCTCTTTAGGGATAACAGCTTTAACGCCTGTTCTCCAGGAGGTGACCAGTGTATTTTGGAAGATAAGCCACATAACAAAAATATACTAAAAGTAATTTTTGAGAAATGTAACTTTTAGTAAATGTTAAAGGTTCATATAATCTCAAATTCTATAGTTAGATTTTGCCTCAATATTCTTATTTGTGTTTGATTGATAATCATTACAGCCTATACAGTTTTTTGGTAAAATTTCCTTGCCAGTATTAACCAGAAAAATGATTTAATTTGTACAGAAGCTGCCTATATTCTTGTGTTACATATGCACTGTGTAGAAAACTCATAATTCATACCACTACTGTGAACAGAATGAATGAGAAATTACTAAAAATCTCATCAATTCCATGATCATTAAAATAAGATCAACTAAATAGCCTATTTTAAATGGATGCTGCATTGGGATGTTTACCTATGTCAATCCATAATACCTAGTTATAAGCACCATAAAAAATTAATGTTTCAAATGCTATTAAATATGTTGGTTGAAAATACTTCAAAGAGACATTGGCATTCCCACGTTGAAAAAAATGTGTGTCCATCACTTGATTCATGGATAAAGAAAATGATACATAATGAACAATTATTCATCTATGAAAAGAATGAAATTACGTCACTTCCCACACCATGGATGGAAGTGAAAGTGATTATTTTAAGCGAAATAAGCCAAAGGGAAGAAGACAAGCATGTTCTTCCTTATATATGGAATCTAAAAATTTATGGAAGTTGAAACTACAGTGGTGGATACCAGAGGCTGGGATAGGGGTGCACGGGAGAGAAAAATTCTGACCAGTGAGCCCTAACTTATGATTAGGAGTTCTAGTGTGCTACTGCATAGGAGATGGCCGTCGACAAGCATACTGCACTTGTAAATTATCACAAAAATCTAGAAGAAAAGATTTTGAAAGTTTTCATCACAAGAAGATAATAGGTGTTTAAGAGAATAAGTATGTTTAACTTGATTTAGATATTACAGAATAAAATAATTTTAATAAGAACAATGATAAAATAGGAAAATATTTAAACAGTACATCTATCTTGATACTATGCTATTCTCTATTTATTGTTTTTTTTTTCTTTGTGGTACTGACAGTTGAATCTAGTTCCTTCACACTGAACTGCATCAACGATTTTTTTAATATTTTATTTTCAATGAGGATTTTTGGTACATTGCTCACCTTGGCCTTGATGTGTGATGTTCCTGCCCCAGTCCTCTGTGGAGCTGGGTATATAGGCCTGTGTCTCCATGCCTGGCACCTCCTTGCTTTTTAATGCAAAGTATTATTTCCTAGTATGCATTGAGCTGCATTGCTGTGAAGAATTTTATCAGAAATAGAACCAAAGACTAAAGAGAACTCTACTCCTTGCATGTGTAGAATATACTAAAATATTGATACTTATCTTGGCAAGGTTGTATTCCATTTTACTATCCGAAGAAATATAGTCTTTCTAAATTGAAAACAATTATGAGAAATACATTAATTTCTGCATAGTATTGGGCTGTTCTTTCAGAAACAATTATAGCTAGATGATTGCTTTTGAAATTATTAGAATTTCGTTGTTTTAAAACTTGATTTACTATTTGGAGCAGGTTCTTTTATGTTGCTTAAAAATATGTGTTTTTTGCAACAGTAAAGTAAATAGTGTAGGAACTTCTATTTTCCAAATGTTATATCTGGAATTCATTTTAAATGTAGCAGTTCTACACAGACAAATGAAATCCAAGTCAAATGTATAAGCCATTCTTCAAGAGCAAGGAGCTAGTAGTGGACTAGAATCAAGACAACAGTGTAGAGATAGAGAGAGAACAGGGATTGTGATAACTTACTGTTTCCCAGTAAATTACCTTAAAGTGTAGCAGTTTCATGTGGAGAAGACATAGCCCGTTAACATTATTATATAAGTAATTTTTCTTTTTCAGAAATGTCTGAATACTTGACCCTTTGATCTGCCACATGTGACTCAAAGTTTGCATGCTTTACCTTCTGTAGGAGAATGTAATGCAACATCTTTCATTTTCTTTAACCAATTTCTGCTTTTGTATGTAGTCCTTGTCATCATTATGGGTTTCTTCATCTTATATGGCAGTTCGCATTCTCTTAGGGTTTTCTCTTGGGAACGTGTGACAGTGAGACGAAGGAAACAGCATCTATGACCTCTCTCCTCATTTTTTCTAGCTCTTAAACTACCCTCAAGTTAGGAAGTAAGCTGAGTAGTGAATCACACATACAGTTAATTTCCAGGCTTGAACCAACAAAAGGCTTTATTTTAACATTTTATTACAATGGTTGAGTAAAATTTCATATCCAAGTTCAGACACAGTCAAGTAAAATTATCCCAGATATGCTCACAGAAAAGTAAAGTATGGACCTTGCTTACTAGGATTATTCTGTTTGTTTTATGAGGAATCCTTCTTATGTGAACTGTAATATTTTATGCTCAAGTGCATATTATAAGCACACACTTCGTGAACCACAAAGATGTTTGATTCGTCTGCTCATTTTTCAGATTTTGTTTTGTTAGCATATGTTTGCAGTGCCTGCATTTCACATTCATCCCAAGAAGTCGGTGTGTGTGCCATTGCATCTCATTTCTGTTTTCATCCACTTTCCTCCTCCTCCCCCGCTCCTCTCCTTCTGCTTTCCTCCTTTCACTCTTGTTGGTCGCGCTAATCTTAGTTCATGTATATGGCATACTATATCCACATTCACTCAGGTTGTACCTGGCACATCTCTCTGTCTATTTCCCCATCCCCTCCCCCTCATCCCTTGGTCCCCTGCACCCTACCTATATGCAGAACACCCATTCCCTTGTGTTCTTCTGTTGGAGACCGCTATAAAGTGGCTCTGAGCAGGGCTTAATATTAACCAATTGGCTTTCCGTGTTCACTTGTGAATCTGCCCAAAGCCTAAGCTCCTTATCTGGAAATGGTGGTCTCATAGTAAGCGAACCTCTGAGTCACTAATCCCTACTAGAAATTACAGTGGTGGATGAAACCAGAAAGTTTCAAAGGACAAGAAAAGATCACGGCCAAGGACACCTGGGTCAGATCTCAACTAGATGAAGACTATAGCCTGAGGCATCTCCTTCTTCAGTGCATTAACTTAGTACCTTACTTGGAGAAGTGCTTGAGTGGTTCTGCCCTTCTTGAGTATTTCCCTCCCTTCTTCTGATAACCAAATAAATATGGGTGACCCAGAGAATGTCTTGTCTTAGCCCAGAGAGAATCTTGAATTATGTGAGAGAGCTTTGATCTCCTGGGGCCCTGAAATCATTCCATTTGCCTCTTTTTATTACGCCTTCAACATACGCTCATTCAGGAGATTGTGGACCTGATCAGCCCGCAATAACTAAGGGATATTATTAACACCATATCCTTTTACCCTTTATTGTTCTCAGTTTGCACTGTGTCTTACTAAGATGAGAGATACCATATGGTATTTCAGTTTATGTGTCTGATTTATTTGACTTAGTATTATATTTTCTAGGTGCTGCATCCATTTTCTTACAAGTGTCTCAAATGTGTCCTTTATAATTATTCTACACTACATAGGTATCACAAGCCATCAGCAGACGATTGGATGAAGAAATCATGAAATCTTTATTATATCTGCCCATCTATCAACCACTATGCATCTGTCCTTTTCTTTTCTTCTTTCTTTTCTTTCTTTCTTCCTTCCTTTCTTTCTTTTTCCTTCTTTCCTTCTTACCTTCCTTCTTACCTTCTTTCTTTCTTTCTTTCTTTCTTTCTTTCTTTCTTTCTTTCTCTCTTTCTCTCTTTCTCTCTTTCTCTCTTTCCTTCCTTCCTTCCTTCCTTCCTTCCTTCCTTTCTTCCTTTCTTCCTTCCTTCCTTTGTTCCTTCCTCTTGTAAGGTTCTACCCCTCTTATAAGGTTCAGAGAGAGCCATATAAGAAACCCTTGGGTAGGAGTATCTGTTTCCATGTTACTTAGATATTGGGGGCTTACAATGGCTATTTATCAGTTTTTTTTTTCCAGAAGTAAACAATAGTTCTTCAATGTATTTTAGGTAACAAATTTGTGGAAACACTAAAACTTACTACCTTAGGAAGATGCCTAAATAAGATATTTTAAATACCTGATTAAGTATTGCATTTTTATTTGCCTTACTTCAATGTAACAGAGTTTAATACATACACGTATGGAAACAAATGTAATTAACATTGTTTCAAAGAGTATAGATAGGGGTTAATAAAGTATTGCTGCTAGTTAAATAAAATGATTTTAAAGGAGCCAAAGTAATTGTTACTCTAAAAATTTACTCTAATATAATTGACTCAAGGATAACTTATCCATTCAGAATATGAAACTACAATATTCACTATTGATAGCTTAGTGGTAAAAGTGATACAAGAAAAATGATGAGTAGATTGTATATTAAAGTACTTCATGCATGCTGCCAACATTTTCACATTCCATCTCTATAAAGGATAGTAAAATAATTTAATGAAAACTGTAATTATAATGAAATAATTTTTATGAGGCAAGTATATCTAATGTCCTCCAGTCCAACATAGCAGTGATAGAGGATTCTAATTCACAAAATGGTCAACAAGTTCATGAACTTCAATAAATTCTTTTTAGATCTAAAGTGCAGAATATAAAGTGAAAACTATATCACTTATGTTAATATTTCCTGAGTTGCAACTGGACTTTTTCTAAATATTTCTGTTGGAAGTTTACATTTAAAGAGTTCCATATCATATTTATAAATACTATGAATTCAAAACCTATGCAACATAGATTAAATACATGAATAAAAACTAATTCATTTAATGCAATAAAAAAGATGATTCAGGTTATAGAAAATGTTAGTAATCCAAACACAACTAGAAAATTTCAGGGTTTATTTTTTTTCTCAAAAACAAGAAAAAAAGAAAATAGGGTTAATTAACCATATCAGTAGGTGTCCAACTACACTTGCAATTCATGAATCGGTAAATTCAAAGTTCAGTGAAAAAATGAGCATTAGGATTTTTCAAACATAAAGTAATACCCCTCTTCTTGTACTTTGTAAACATCTGTATATAAAACTGAATTATTGTGTTCTCTGAAATATTAATTTTGTTATTGTTCAAGTGAAATTGCAGTTTGCAAAAAAACCCAAGTGGATTTAGGATTCCCATACCCTCGCTACAGTTCTTGAAATGGACCATTCAAAGGAAGCATGAGTTCACAGTGCTCTTGAGTCAGCTCAAGATTTTACCCCCACTTGACCCAACAGAATCACACGAATGACAATATTTACTAAATTAGATCTACTTAAAGTATGAAAGTTAGAAAGATTGCTCTTAAAGAATGTAATTGAAACAAATATATCACTATGTTATTGGCAAAATATTATATCACATGATATAAGAAAGAAAAAACATATTCTCCCACAATTTTTATAAGTGTTGTACACATGAGAAGACTTGTTATAGGATCAAACTCAAATATTAGCATTACCAAGGATACTAGTTATCTTAGCAATGCAATATTTGATGATTTGTTTCAATGTCTTCTTTAGATATGCAATTTTATGTGCAGTAGGTTTTAGATATATTTTTCTTTTAAAATTGCTTTTTTGTTTTAAAAGGGATATTTAAAATATACTTTAACATGAAAAGGTGATATACCAGTAAGAATAAATTTAACTGTAAAATTATATCTTCAACTATTAGTCTGGAATAGGCACATTTTGAAGGCTACTTAAAAAAAAAACAACCCTCATAACATTTTCTTTTCCAGTTCTTTTTCTTCTTGAAAAATAGTTAACTAATTTTGAACATTTTTACTACTTGATATATTGTAGCCATCCACATGAATTCAAAGACTTCACATTTATAACTACTTCAGAAAGCCAAACAGTGAAAAAAATCAGTAGAATAAGCGGTGATGAAGAGTAGACTGAGTTTCAAAAGAAATCTAAACTTTGGTCCGTGGAAGCAAACCGCAAATTGCGACGTTTTGAGACTAATTTCTGCAGCATTCTTATCTCTGTGCGTGTCCAGCTGATTAAAGGGTAAAATTTAAAGATGGTCTGCATTCACATAAACTCCACAGGGATGGAGACTGTGAAAAAGTAATTCCTTTATGCTCGAAGTTTGAAATGTGATTAGTCACATATCTGAAAGCTTTGTAAATTTGTTATTGATGTATGACAATGAAAATTATATATTCCTATTTAAGAAAGAACTATATTTAAAACTCATTTTATTAATCTTCACAAAATATTTCTTCCATACTCATGCAGTTGCAAAAAATAATTACACAATACTGAACAAAATAGGGTTTCCATTAGAAAGAGGAGATACCGATTTTTCTATTGCTTATTTGAGAAACATGTCATTACTTAAAAGTACCGATGGACAGTGTTTTTCTTTAAGTTAAAATACCACTAATAATGCTGAAAAGATAAGTGATTCCACTTTCAACCATCTACTCATCTTTCTATGTCTTTCACTGTCGCGCTCAATGTCATTTTTTCTAGAGTTTACATACTGCTCACATCCTTTCCAGCTCACCCTGCTCCAGAAGCATGCTCTGCACAACTAACTATGTTTTATTATCTAGTCCACTTAGGCTGTATTATCATTCAAAATATTTGCTGCCCCTCCCTACAGGAAGGAAAATTGATATTTTCACACTGTAGACACAAAATGAAGCTGTATGAGTTATATTAAGCTCTAATCTAATAATGGCAACACCATTTAAGCAATGTTACTTTGTGTATTCAAGGCATTTGGATGAATAAATGGTTTTTCTTTCAAAATAATTTATATCCTTGACAAATATTACATAGAGCACTTTTAAATGTCTGAAGTGCTTTTTTCTAAAGCTACAATTTTAAGTCTGAAATTGGACATAAAATTAATCACTTAACATGATGCTTATTTGAGAAAATAAACTACAAATAAAATGAAACTATAAGGGCAGGGTCAAAAGCTTATCAAATTAAATGAAAGTAAGACCTGGCCTTTGTATCCAATTTCACTATGACATGGCATCATTGAGAATATAAATGGATCCAGTACATGGTAAAATATCATAGTATATTGCAAATGACTAAATCAGTGGAAGCATAATGATATTTAGTGGAAATGAAGTACATACAAACAGCTTATTGTACGACGTTCTTTATGTCCTTATGCAATTACAAGATATGTATTACCGTATTATTTTAAGACAGGGATGAATCTCCAGTGCAAGTTCCACCTGCCTTTAAATCTTCTTTACATCACGATGCTGTAGCTTCTTCAATTTCACCATTAACAGAAATAGTGGATGACCTTTGTTAAAGGACAATTCTTCATAACTTTGAAAGAAAATGAAAAACATTCCTAAAAAGAATGCATTTATGATACTTGGGAAAATGTACCTATTTGAAATAAACACATTTGTCTCCAATTTTCTCATTGCACAGAACATACTGGTGTCTCTGTGTCTACGGGGTAGCATAAATTCACTTAAAGGAGATAAGGAAAACTCTCAAAGCACATGTAGACAAGTTGTACTATATATCATTTTTGGCTTTGTGATGCCTTCATTATTTCATCAAAATCCATCAATGTAATAAACATTAGACTTCATAATCTTTTCTCATTTTTTTGCAATAAGTTCCAACAAAAATGATCTGAGAAAATATTGAAATTTAAAGGTAAACAGATGTAAAAATAGGCAAAATTAATAGTTCTAAATTTAGTAAAATTAATTCTCAACAAACCTAAGCAAACATTTGAAATCTAAATAGGTGTATATAATTGACATATCAAAGAATTAGTTACATATCCATTGTTCTCTAAAATATGTATATTGTGTCCAAACCATGTTATGGTTGATGCATTGTGTCAACTTGGGGAGTCTGGAGGTTTAGCTGAGTAACTCAGCAGTTGCAGATCTTGGGGTGAAAAGGACATGCCCTTACCCTTCTGGGATGTTGTTTATTGTGTTAATTTGGGAAGTTTAAAAGGTTAACTATGTGATGCAGCAGGAAGCCAGGGTGCTTACCTTGTATACATCCTGAGCCTGTGGAAGAGGAGGGCATGGAGATTGTGTGAGAGCTACATGCCCCCTGGGTGGGGGCAGGCTGTTTACAAGGGAAGGAGAGAGGCTGCTTGCCTGTCATTCCTCTCTTTTGCTTGTGGTTTTTGCTGTGCTCTGCTGTCATGAACCTCTCTGCCATGTGCCACTCTGCCTCTGAGCCAGCCAAGAATGGACTGAAACCTCCACAAACTGTAAGCTAAATAAACCTTTCCTTCCTTCATTTTGGGTGTTGGGTATTTTGTCTCAGCAACGAGAGAAAAGTAACCAAGACAAACCAGTATTTACATTTTTTGTTCTGTTTCATTTTAATAAAAATGCACACACACACACACACACAAACACAGCTGTCTACATACACATTTATATATATATATATTTTTTCCTTATATATCTGTATAATTTCATAAATACTAAATGAGACCCAATGATGACAAAGACTGACTGGAAAGAGCTATAATTAGTGTGTAATTGTAAATGCAATTATAATATAGCTTTTAAAATGAATAATTACAATTAGTATATATAAGCATGCATATACGAGAATGAATGAATTATGGTAATGTTAAATCAATAAGAAATCAATAATTTAAAAATGCTAATACTTTACAATTCCAAATATAAATTTCTTTCCATAGCTATTATTATATGAACATATAGTAATTTATTTTTTAGCAATCATACTTGGCATATTAATTTACTGACATGATTTTTCTCTCAGTTTATGTACTTTCTGGCTTCAATTAAAGGACAAATGAAGACTTTTTTAATGCTAGCAAAATATGTGGCTAAAGTTGTCTACTATTTTTTAGGCTGTGGTAAGATTTCTCTACATTGGGAGTTTGTTCCCAGAATTGCTTGTTTTATGCATGTAAGATACATAAAATTTAAAACACAGATATGTTTAAAAGTTTGTCAGTTTAAATTTTGTGGCACTCAGTAGATATGAAATCTCATAGAATTGATTTCCAAATTCAATCTAAGTAAATTATGCTATCTCAACCTTCTCTATGTTTTTGTTGTACTCAAAGCATAGAAAAAAACACATTACAAAAATCAGTCGGTACTGAATAACTTTCTGCAAATTTCTCTTTCCACTAAAGTTGAATTACCTTTACAAACCAAAAGAGTAGTTTGCCATTGTTCATTATTCCTAGGCTTCGACAATGAATGTATGTTTTGTGTATGTATTATATACAGAAAAAAACTTTAGAAGTCTCTCAAAAACAAGACCTAGTGCTGAGCATATAGCTCAGCGGCACAACACCGGCCTAGCAAGTGCAACGTCCAGAATTTGATTCTTGATACCGAAAAAACAAATAAATGAACGAGAATAAATTTTTTAAAAAGAGGCAAATGAGTGAACTCATTCAAATGTTGAAGAAAATTTTCATTAATTTATAAAAATTGAAAATAAATGAAGCAAAACCTATTTCATAGTGAAGACAATCTAATGTATACATTACATGTTATGGAATACTTACAGAATATTACAAGCATGAGCCTCAGGAATATTAGTCTAAAATAATGAATAAAATCCTGGCTGATCATATTTAAATGATATTAATTTTTCTTAATGTTAGTATTAGATATGTTTAATGCAAAATTATTTAAACAACTGAGTCAATCGACAGGATTCTCAACTTGGTTGCAGTGAGTACAAGGGTTGATAAAAAAAATAAATAATGTAAATTTTTAAAAATGTACTGCAGTAAAGGAAACACTGCTATTAACCAGCATTGAAATCCTCGCCCTCACTTTGATAACACTCATGCCATGATTCTAGTCATGTTCGGAAGCAGTTCTGCAAGTCCTCCTTGGTGAGTGTGACCAGTTGTGTTATCACAGCTCTTAATGTCTGGAGTTGATCCAGACTTTTACCTTTCATGGCCATTGTGACTTTGGGGAAGAGCCAGATATTTGTTACAAGGCTACGCAGATGCAGTGAATAGGTGGATGAGAAGACTCTGTGGTATTTTTAGAAGCCTCTTTCTATTGGCTGGCCCTCATTATTAGAGTATAAAACTTACAATAAGAAATTTTATACAAGACAACCTAGCTTATCTTCTTAAAAGCAAAATTAAATAATGCAGAAATATGTACTATAAAGAATGGAATTAATAAGCAAAGCTATATACATTTAAGAATGTACTTTAATCAAAAACATTTTTAAGGAGATGAAACAATTAGTTAAACTGGTAAAAGAAATCTGCACCGTGTACAAGAGCCTAACAGGGCTGGGAGGCGACTCAGTGACAAAGTGCTTGCCCAGCATGCACAAGGCCCTGAGTTCAATCCCCAGTACTACCAGAAAAACAAAAAAGGCTAATTTATACAAATTCCTGAACTCAACAAGAAAAATAGAAAAATGTACAAAAGTCTTGCATATCTTCCCTAATCCTCAAAAATTCAGGTATAATAAACGTAAAAAAATGCTTGCCTATAATTGCTCAGGAAATGTAAAATAAAACTACATGGAGATATGACTACATTCCACCCTAAATGCTGAAGTATAAAAGATCTTTTGACGTGAAGTGCTGAAAAGCTAATGGAACAAGCAAATTCATACAGTATTCATTCATAGGTTAAAAACTTATGATTAAATAATTTAAAATTATGTTTACAAACATTTTCCTCTTAAAACTCATTTTAGAAAACTTTAACAATGTTGAATGAAATTAGTAAAATGATTTAAAGTGTATCATGTATATATTCCAAATGCCCACAATAAATGTAAAAGTTATATGTCATGAATGGAACCAAAAATGATAAAAATAATAAAACTGAAATTGAGAACATGGGATTTAGAGTTAAAGAGAGAAGAGAGGCTGATTAAAGGATCAAGTTACATTGTGTACACGCACCGACTTTCTGGGATGAATATAAACTATGTGCATTGCATATATGTACTAACAGAACAAGTTAAACCAGCTGATATCCTAAGAACCATCAAGTTCCTTTCCTGTACATAAATTTAACACTGTATATCAAAATGATTACAGCAACTTTTTTCAAAATAGCGTGATAGACGAAACATGGAAACATTAATTAGTAAGAAAATGTTTAAATGTTGAGTTCATGTAATGGAGTATTGTACAGCAAAAGGGAATATTGAAACTGATATCCTACAACACGGATAAATCATACACATTGTAAAAAATAAGATGAAAGAGTAAAAGTATATGGTTAATGAACTTTATTTATAAAAATTTTGAAATTAATGACATGAATCCATGATGCTAGTTCTGTTCAGGAGTTAAAATTATAGGAGATATATTTGGGAGGGGAAGGTAACAATATCTTTCTTTAGTAATATTTATAATGTTCTATTTCTTTTCCCGGATGTTATATGTATTCCCTCAGTTACATAGTATAAGCTCATTGGATTGTAAACAAAATTTGTATGATTTCTAATGTGCATATTTTACAACATTAAAAACTTATATGAAAGAAATGTTTCTCAGATGTAAGTTTGTAAATTTTTAATATGGTTCTGTGTCTTGCTTCATTTATTTTTGCGGCCCTTTAATAACAAATAAATTTTTGTTATATATCTTTGATAACTTGAATTATCTTTATCTGAAGATCCTATTTAACCACAATAATATATCTACATTTATGTAAGTTTCCTGTCATGACAAGTACTATATTAACTTCTAATTCACTAGTCTTTGAGGACTGTATGTCTTTTTTTTAAAGAAGCTGTTTTTGTTTGTTTGTTTGTTTTTCGTTTTTTTGCAGAACCGGGATCGAACTGAGGACCTTGTGCTTGCCAAGCAGATGCAGGTGCTTATTCCACTGGGCTATATCCCACTCCCTGATGACTGTATTTTTAAAGTTTTACTTCAATGTACTGTGTTATTATGTTTTGTTATACCTTTCTTACACAGAATATAATTTCTTTATTTAAACACAATTTTTCCTCTTACCACTATGTAAGTCAATTTAGTTGTATTTATGATAATGGTAGAATTAAAACTATTTAAAATCTTTTATGCTTTCTTCACATGCTCCTGCAGTTAATTATAGTGGAATCTTGCCGAGAGTCTCATATAATTTTTCGCACTTCTTTGTACACCATTGGGCTTTGTGTACCCGAACCCCATCTTGTCTTTCCGGAGATTACGTTCAGGCTATATCGCAGCTGCAGACCGTGACTGTTAGTTAAGGATCAAAAGTACCCTGCGATGTAATGAAGAATTCAACTGAAGGTATCCTTGGCAAAACTTTACTTGAAATTACATTATGTCTTCATTTCCCCCCTGTCCTCTATCTTGTTCTTTTCTATTGCATGTGATTTTCTTTTGTCTGTAAAAATATGTACACACAAGAAGTGTCACAAGATCTACTTCTGAAGAAGTGATGTGAGCCAATTGTTTATTCATCTTGTCATTTCTTTCCTACCTTGCTTTTGTTTGAAGGTATTATTGTTTTACCTTATTCTGTTTCTGTTGTTGCTTGTTTTTTTGTCTTTTTGAGACAGAGTCTCTGTATGCAGTCCAGGCCAGCCTCAAACTCACAACAATCCTCCGACCTTAGCATCCGGAGTGCTGGGATTACAGGCGTGTGCCACCACATCTGTAAAAAATCAATTTTGCCTTTTTTAAAAAATCAATTTTTCCAATCCTTTTTTGGAAAATTATGTACTCTTTTTCCCTGCTATTAATTGTATATTACAATTTGTAAATATGACGAATCTGAACAATTCTAAAATTAAAACATGTTTTGCCTCTATCCATATCTCACTTGATTAAAAAAATTGACATTAGAGAAACATAATATTAAGACTATATTCCCTACTTAAAGTAGGCTAGTTTTCTTAATTCTATTTTATTTTACTGCTTCTAAGTAAATAACAATAAAGTATTCACTTTTGAGTCAACTTTTGAATTTATTGCAATGCTTTTCAATGTCTTTCCTCAGTAAGCTTACTGAGATGTTGCATTTTTTTTCCCTTTTATTGTTCATTCATCTTAACTTTTTTTTATTTTAAAGAGAATAAAAATTTTAAAAAGCATTAAAAATGACACAGAATTTCCAAAGATCAAAGGAAATTAACAGTGATTGTTGTATTGCATATTGGTATCTTCAAACTAGTTGTTCAGATGCCCAGATATAGGCATGCAAAATTGATCAAAAAATTAAGTGCTGAGGAAAGGACAAAAGAAAGAAGAAATACACACACACACGATAGCTAAGATAATTGTACTACTAATTTATCTTACTTTATTGATATTGCATTTTTTCTTTTAAAGAAAAAAGTAAGAAAAAGAACAATATCAAATTATCCACATCACAGACAAGAAAAAAACAAAGCAAAAACACTAAAAAAGAGACAGTTGTTATTAACTTAAGATTATCCTTTCAAATCTTCCTTTGGAGGCAATTTTATCGTCACTCTCGCTCTCTCACCGTTATCCTTTATCAACTGGTCTCCTTCGTGTTCTAGTCTAATCTCTGACAAAGGAAATAGATGTGAGGACCATAAGTTTTATGACAACATCACATATAAATGCCTCAGCTTATATAAAGTTTATGCCTTGACTCCTTGCAAACAAGTAATTGATACTTAACACATTTGATTTGGAAATCAGGAAATGAATCAGGATTAATAAGGTAACAATATCTTTTTAAAAAACACTTTAGCCACTCTGCCTTCATTTTCTCTTTGAAGTGAATTTTTTTCTGATTTTACAATTGTGTACATATAAGGGTAATTTTAATTTGGTCTTTGTGATAAACAAGATGTACCTCAGTGTGTAATGATCACCTGTATTCACATTTGTCACAGAATTCTTAAGAAGGCTCATTGTGTCACTGTCACTGTTTTGACAAATTTACCAGTCTGTGTTCTTTCCAGCAGTGTGATTTCACAGCATGCAAAATCAAAACTCTATAAAATTTGAATGTAGGAGAGAGAAAGACACAGAGAGAGAGAGAGATCAAGCATGAATAAATTATGTGTGTATTACTAGTCTAGTCTCTCTCTAAAAGAAGCAGTAAGTTGTTTGGACAAAAAGTAAATTGAACTAGAATATTTTGGCATTTAATGACAAGATTCTAAGTCATACAAATGCATGTATCTCTGTCACTGAGTTTGTGAAACTACTGAAACTATTTTGCCAAAGTCCACAGAATGCATTCTCCTAGAAAAAATATGACTTTTAAATGAGTATGAACTGACTTTGCCCCAGTTTCCCCTTTGATTTTCTGATTGAGTGAAATCTCATCTCCAAGGTAAGTTTCATTATTAAGCATAATATGCTCTTACAGATTTCTAGGAGTTATTTTGCCTCAAAACTCACAGAAACTCAGACATGTGAACATATATACAAACATAATCTAACATTATTTTAACTTTTAAAAGTTAAACTCTAAGAAGGCATAATTTTGTTTAAGTCTCATGAATATGCCTGAAGAGAATCATTTTTAACATAAGGAGCTTTGCTCTTCATATTTCTTACTAAGTCAATGCACTGCTGATATGGCCACAATAACCAACACAATACCTTCTGTTTTCTGCATAGCAAAGTTCTTCAATTCTTCTTTTAATCATTACCACACATAAAGGTTTATTTTTTCGTTTCAGTGATTCAAAGGCTATCCTCAAAAAGATAGAATATCCTGTAATCAAATCAGCATCTGAGTTTTTAAAAGTGGGATTTTAATATGACCCATGCATGTAGAACACTAAGCAGGTATAGATTACGTATTATGTTCCAGAGGACAATGCAAACACGTTCAACAGCAACACTGCTATTAAAAACTCACCATCACTGGTTGCTCAATCCCACCTAATAACACAAAAATCCACCACAGAACTCTTAGACTTGCATTCACTTTGTCATCATTTTCAAAGAAGATACATGTTTGTATGAAGTACGGTATTGTTTTAGGCCACATGAAAGAAATCTGATTTCTCTTACTGTTACCACTTACCATTATGTTTTAGGAAGTATACTAGAATAAAATTAATACTTTGGGGTCATAATATATTATTTGAAATGAATAGTATTTACCTATGTGACAGAAAGAAGAAATAATAATAAAGTTAAAACGTTACCTGGACGTCATTTTGTTGCTGACTTTAGTTACAATTTACACCGCATTGGGGGAATTTTTGAGTTAAATGAATGCAATTCTCCTTTATAAGAAGAGAGGTGACCTCTGCCTTCACTAAGTGCTTGAAGGATACATTTAGCACAGCAAAATTGCAAGAGCATCCCAGGAGAGAATGCACTGCCATTGATACCGGTGCCCTTTATAGAACAAGGACTCCAAAACACATTTTTTTTCCTTAGTAAATGAATGGAGATAGAACTGATTAACTCCAAACTAATCAAAAGACTTGGCCAAAACATTAAGTGGAATAATACCAAGACTTTTTTTTTAAACAAAAGTAATCAAGGATCTGTACTCTGCTAATGACTTTTATCATAAGGGCTTGAAATCTCTGTACACTTACTCAAAGGTGTTATTTCAAGATATAGGTTGTCCTTACCTCTATTTGACTATGTACTTTCCTTACAAAATAATACTGTTGTAGAGTTCTAGAATCTAAAGTACCAAAGATTTTTTTCAAAAGTTCTCAACTATAAATTTTGAGGGTGAAAAAGATTTTAAGCAAAAACTTTTAGAGTAGAAAACCCCCAAAGTTTATTACAAACATGCACATATTTATTAATTATGTATTAATATCTGCCAATTAAAAATTAATACCAGAAAAAGATTAACCAAATTTAGCATCAAAATTGAAACTGTTCAGTGCTGAAAACCCTCTGGAATTCATATTTTAAACCATGCTATCTCTAGAATAGATCATGAAATTTCTATATTTTTTCTATATTTAATACCATAAAATTACCTAATGTTTATATCACAGTCTCACATGTAAATTTGATGCATTTAATAAACAGCTGCACAAAATTGACATATGCCCTCAAATCAGAGCTTCTACTTTACAGCTAGATTTGCTTTTAAGGGAAATGATCATCTGCGAATATGTTTTATAATGGTGATATCATGTAGCCCAAACCCCTTCATATCCTCTGATGCTTATATGAAAAATTAAATGAAGACGAAGTTAGTCCTTTTAAGTGTTCTTGCTGCTTAACAATGAGCACAATTATTCTAATTCTTGTTTACTCATAATACTCGCCTACCTGAATTAATTTAACTAAAATTTTCATGTTTCCACAGACTTGTGTGAAACTTGTGTGTGCACCATGTCTTAAGACTTCAAAATGAGACAGAAATGAAGATCTCTGATTCACTAAATTATATTTCCAACCCTCAGTAGCATTTTTGATCTTTTGCAGTTTCTGTGCTTTTGCATCCACATGTTAGTAATTGTAGTTTTCTTTTATCTCTCTTAGCTAGAGGAAATAAAACTATTTGATTCACTCCCAGGGACAAATTGTGAGAAACTGCATTGTTTTGGAGGAGCTTAGAGAAGGTGAAATACACTTTACAGATTTATTTTTTATCATTTCTTTTTTCCGTGTGTTTCACAATTACTCATTTTTCTTTAGTTTCCTAAATTCTAGGCTCATATTTTAGATTTTAGATCTTAATCTTTCTCAGTACACATATTTGACACTATGAATTCCCTCTATTGTCTTCAGATTCCTCAAATTTTGATATTTTGATTTTTGTTTCATTCATTAAGAAATAACTCAAAATTTTCCCTGGACACTTTTTTAAATCCATGTGCTACTTAGCAAGGTACTGTTCAAACTCCAAATATTTACAGATTTTCAAGTTATCTTTTTGTAATTGATTTCATATTTAGTTTCATCTGAATCTGAGAGAATGCTTTGCATGGTTTTCTTTTAAATGTTTTAAGGTACACTTCAAGGTCTATAATGTGATTGTTCCATGTGAACTTGAGAAATCTGTGTGTGGTATAATTGTTAGCTGAAATATTATCAGTGGCAGTAGGAGGTATTAGTTTAATAATGGTACTCGAGTCAACAATGTTCTAGTGATTCTCTACTTAAGAAAACTGTCAATTACTGGGAGACGTTTCAAATAGCAGTAGTAGATTTATCAATTTGTCCTAGATTTATTATTTCTGGTGTCATTCATTGTGGTATTTTGCTATTAGATTCACATAACATTAAGATTCTTATATATTATTGGAAATTGACCTCTTTGTCTTGCTATAGTACATATATATATATATATATATATATATATATCACTAATAATTTTTCCTAGAGTTTGCCTTGCCTGAAACTTACATAACAACCCCAGTTTCCTCTCTATTGACATTGACATTGTATATGACTTCTCATTTTAACTTATCAGAGCCTTTAGTTTAAAGTCAATTCCATGAATCAATAAACAGCTGTGTTTGTCTCTCTGTGTATTTAGGTAACTCTCAGGTCTTTTGTTTTATACATCTCAGAATACCTCACTCACTAGTATTAGCATCTTTCTTATTTATTTACAGTATCCTTACTCTAACAGTGTAGTCACACAAGATATAGTTAAAAATGCTATACCTGATACATTTGTGAAAACCTGACCCAGTTGTTGTATAACAATGATGCTAATGTTAAAATAAGCCACATCATCAATATTATTATGAACATAATTTTACCCATCCCATATTTAATTTAATGACAAATTTTTTTTTATTCTGAGTCTGGAAACATCCTTTACTTAAAATGTAGAACATAAAAAGGAAGACTTTTGATAGCAATGTTCAGCATTGTGAATAATGAGGTTAATCATACACTGCAAAGTGCAACAAAATCCTGTGTTAGCTTTAATGACAACAGAGTTTACATAGTGCAACTATAAATAAATATAGGAATGAGCACTCAGATTCTGAGTAAAAGGGGATAATAGTTGTAAGGGAGTGTTATTATGGATATATTATTTCCTATGCTATGAAAACGAGATGCTGTAGAGAAACACAGGTGATCTCGAACAAAGTATATTATATGCATGTGAAAAAAAATTCACATTTTCAAAAAGCAAAAATGTTAAGAAAAGCAAATTTAAACATTGTAAGCACAGCCGAATTAGAAAAGTAAGCACAAAGTGTATCAAAAAGCTATGTGCAGTCACATTCTAGACATAACTCTTTTTCAAATGATCGTAAATCAAATACTAAAAGGAAGCTCAGACTGCTTAGTAGAAGTACATGGCAGACTGGTTACAAGTTTGGGATCCGTGTCAAATAAGGAAGAAAAGAAGGTCAATTTTATACATAGCTAACTGTAAGGAAAGTTCTGCTTCTGAGAAACGGTATCACCTGGACGGCAGTGCTTAGCATCCTGCAAATGGATCACCCAGGAAACACAGGGCTTTTATTAGGCCATTGCTGGTTCTAAACTTCCAAGTAAGAAGCAAAAATTGCATTTGCAGTTTTCCCCAGAGCATTTTTTTACTTCTATCATTTTGGTCTTGGCTGCACCGACAGTGCAGCTCTGCACAGTTATTTGCTTTATGAAAAGCTCAAAGAGGGTAATTGAGTACAAGGAAAGAAAAGAATTCACTTCAAGGTCATGTTCAAGCTATTTAAAATTGAATTACACCAGTAAGGAATCTGCTGGTTTGAAGCTAAGTTGAACTAAGCAAAATGAATGTGCTTTGTGAAGTGAATGGTAGAACACTATATTGGCGCTGGAATTTCAGGAAAGAAGAGTTGATACATAGAGGCTAATAATAGAAACTTATTTAGCCTAAGCAATAGGCTGTAAAATGTTTTAACCAGAATAAGAATGCAGAGAAAGTATATATCCAACTGTCAATAAGAATATTCAACTATTACATACTGATAAATCCCTTACATATGAGTCATCTCTGAGAGGTGCTATATTATGCCTTTTACATAGTACAAAATAGTAGAGTGCAATGAGCTGTAGTCTTTCTTTGGATGATGGATGCCCTACCACAAGCATGGTACTATTTTCAGAAGGCTCAATCAATTTAAGAACGAAGAATAAATTGTGTAATATGGAATTGAGTAGTGCTAATTGTGGGGATTGATTTGAGAGTAAGATGCTATATTGAAGCATGCCTGTTCTAAACTTCCACTGAATATTTACCTGGTCATAGAAGCAGAGTTCCAAGACCTAAAGTTTATTTCCTGGTGATGAATCAAAATGATTCAATATCATTTATTCTGTTCTTTTGATCATAAAGCATTTTCAAATTTAAAGATTTTTACCTTGTACTAGAATCCAAATGTGTCTGCATTTTTTTATCTTACATAATGGATGATGCTATGTGATATGTTTTTGGAACATAAACACAAATAAAGCACTGCTTGAAGAAAATTTTGCACATGTAGAAAAAGGCAACTTTCCAAATAAAACTCAGCAGCACTTCCTTACAAAAAAAAAAAATAAATTCCCTAAAAATATAGACTGTGGGACCCCTGCAAGAAGTAGATATGGAACTTATCCATGGGTTCAAGTGAAGCAGGATAAGCTCAGGTATATTAGTGTCCCACAGAGCAGAATGAAGTAGAAGAGGTGAAAAGGACACTTTTTCTATTACACTGAAAGTAGCGCCATTGAGGATAAAATGTGTCTGATATTTTGGTTTAATTACTAGACTGAGAGAACCGGTAAAACAAAACATATCAGTTCACAGATTTTGGGCTGCATACACTCACAGAGGTCAGCACCACCTGTGCGCTCACATGTGTGCGTAAAGTGTTGCTGTGCAGGTGTAGAATTCAGGTATATTAATAATCTTTCAATTGCTACAATTGAGGAGTTTAAATTATTGTAAGTGAGAAAGTTAAATTCCTTTACATGGAGGCATTTTCAATTTCATTAAATTCAGTAGGCCTTATTGGCAAGCCTGAGTAAAGAGTAATGGAATTTAGTTTATCAAGCCAGACTTTTGTAATAGTACTAATCTTCAACAAAAGGAAGTATAAATATCCACCCAGATAGATGTATAAATGAATGAAACATGAGAGTATGATTTGAGTTATTCTATAGTTTGTATGGACAGTGTTTATTTTGTACTAATTGAAGATGACATTGAAAGTGTTGGCCTGATTTGATCAAAGTACTAGGAAATGCAAAACTAACTAAAAACTTCAGTGAGCAATAACACTGAAGCATTAACCTCTTCAATTCATTTTTAGCAAGGTGTATAGACTTGGTAGTATATTTACAGGAACATTATTTCAAGGTTAAAACTCATTTATGCAGGAAGTTGCTGCAAACTAAATGAAAATAATAGTCTTCACCTTTCTGTATTATTCATGAGCCGAGTGCCACATTAACAGTGAAATTCTACTTTTCCTCCCGTAAAGAAGGTTGAGGATAAAAAATCTTTAAATATGCATTTTACTTTCATGAGGAAAAAATTAGTTACATAGATATATGAATATTTCTCCCCTGTAAGTTAGAATAATGAAGACAAAAAAAATAAATAAGGTTATGGTTTTATTCTCTGGGTTTTTTAAAACTGATGTATGGACACAAGTTTTAAACTTATATTAGTAACTTTATGAGTGATATTTACTGGTGAAATCTGAAAGAAAATATCACTACCTCTTTAATTTTAGTCAAAATCACAAAATTTATTTTGTATCTGATTACTTAAGAGCATCTCTTTAATTTAAGAAATAAATATTATGTGCAGTTGAGAATATAATTTAATGTAACACATGACATGCCCTTTCCAAAATCAAACAAATAGAATTAAATGTCTGTAAGTAGAATATTTGAATATAGAACAGAATAAAAGCATAGGCCACAATGGTCCCATAACATCCCGACACTGTGTAAGAACTGCCTGAGTAGAAAATTCTCCCCTTAATAATTAAAAATGATATGTAGCAAATCCTATTCCTAAATATCTGTCTACAGTTTTCTAGCACATATCTACTTTTCCACCAAGAAAATCCCTATTTATCTTTTCCACAGAACAACAATGATTTAACAAATCTTGCTTTCCAACAACTTTTCTGAAAAAGCCAAATATAATCAAACACTAGCATTTAATTGGTAAAAAACATTTCAGATTTGAAGTCAAAGTACTAGGCTTTTTGGTAGTAGTTTTCCTGTTTTGTGTAGACATAAAACATAAGTTAACATCCCTGGGCCACCGTGTTCTTATTTGATAAGTGGCCATTTCTGTGGGATATTTGAAGGACATTTTAATATTTAAAATATTTTTCCACAGGAATTTTCATCACTGTTGGGGTTGAGTAACATAGAGAAGAAATGGACTGTGGATTTTTATTGAGAATACCTTAATTCCATTAACTGTTATCTCTGGATGCTGAAAGCTCTAGAGTAGATATGCTTTCCCCACAAGAAAGCTACCTACTAATAAAGTAAAAGGAAAATTTCAATATGCAAATCACAAACATGTTCATCTCTTATGTTTTACATGTTATCCTTTTGTTTTTTTCATTACAGTAAGGGTTGATGGTCTGGACTATCTATCTTCTCACAATGCAAGATGATTTGATGAGCATTATCATAACAAGACATCTAAAAATACTAGGGAAAGCTCTTATGCATTCTCTTTGGCAATAACAAAAGTAATTCAGTTATCACTGGAAGCCACAATTTAGTTTAGGCACATAAAATGAAAGGGAGTTTGAATATTTATTTCTAGTTAGAACACAAGGCAAAATCTCAGACTAAGCTTTAGCATTACAACAGGTATAATGTGTCAAAAAATGAAAGTTAATATATTACTAGGAGCACACTTGATTTAATAATGATTTAAAACCCTAAAGTTCATCCTCATAGATTTTGTCAACTCATATAAAAGTTAGTTTGTACTACAATATTAAAAAATAATCTTGGTTTTTATTTTGTGCAGTAATATATTCTTAACATAGTGCTCATGCTTCACTTTCAGAAAGAGCACATTGTGTCAGGTATTATCAATAAAGATTTGTTAAAAGAGCAAAAACATTACATCACATTAGCAAGTGCAGGGCTGTTGAAGAACTGTTCCATGTTTTATGTAGAAGAGCTACATTCAGTACAAAGCTACATTCAGTACAAATAGCATTGCACCCTTATTATTATGAATTTTGGAAGATACAATTAATTATGTAGCAGACTAACATTTTTGGTGATGGATGGTGATTCTTTTTTATGTTCATTTTACAGAAGTGGAAAATTCATCTCTTCAGCATGGCAATTAGTAATAACTAGAAAATCATTCTTCAAAATTCAATCAAGCCTGTAGAATGTCATAATTACTGTTAAGAATCTATACATGATTTTTTGGGGGGAGTTGCTCCATTTCTAATTAGTCCAGAAAGCATCATATTATATGCTACAAGGATTCTAAATAATTAAAAGTAATCAGATATAGAATAGAGTCAACAATTATTGCCAGGAGACGATATGTGTTTCACATGGTGCATGATCTGCTAAGCCTTGGAAGATATAATAATCAAAGTAGACTTTCTAACATTATTATGGAAATTAAAACATTTTGTCGTGTAGGATTTCAAAGCTTATAAGAGATGCATATTCTGCATTAAAATGTTTACACCCATAAATTTATTAAAGTATTACATTGTGAATAACATTGATGTCCTTAAATGTATGTCATACATTACTCATTAGCTATTGATCTTGCTAAAATTTTCAATGTGCCCAGGCAGTGGTAGTGTCAGAGTACCTGATCAAAGTCAAGAGATAAAGCTCAAAATAATTCAAAAAATAAAATGCTTTCTGTAAGCTTTAAAACAGTAGTTGACTTAGTTCCTTCTCTGTTGACTAACAAGTTGTATTTTCTTTTTATGCCTCTAAAACACATACAGTCATGAAGGGTTTTCTAGTCCCTTCTTGGTGCTCTTTATTCTTGGGTATAACTCTGGCTGTGGTTACTCTATTCTAGATCTTGTGAATAAAAACACTGTTAAAATATTACCTTTATGCACATCATTATGTAGCATATGGATTTTACTTTATTTCTTTTTCCAAACTTTTGAAGCACCTGAGTATAAGTTTCCAAACTGCTTGCCCACACTGTTGTTTCAGTGGTTGATAAAGTCTCTAGTTTCTTTGATAGGACTAGCGTTGGATCCCAAGTCCCGGATTTGTCTTCTTGGAGGGATAGCCCATGACCAGTATCCTTCCAACAACTCCCAAGCAGCCTGATCCATCGAAGACAGTTTTGGATCCAAACACAACTCTCATCTTACTTTGTAGCATAATTTATTGAAGGAAGAAAATATTTACTATACAAATGCACAATTTAAATTGATTAGGATAATATTATTAAACTGAATCATTAAAAACAATTGTCATAAAATTGCATCTCTGTTGGTTTCTGGAATTCCTATTCTGCTCATTTCTGATTTTCTTATTTTTCTTCTTTATTTAGAACAGAAGACTGAACGAGTCTAATGGAGCTTTGACAAATATATGAAGTTCACACCTCCTTTAATGAAAAAATTCCTCCTTTATACTACAAAACTCATATTAATTTATACTTACAATTACACTTCACATAGGTGATTCTTTGTTCATCCTCCTGCTACTGAAAATGAATATATGTCTGCAGGAATAATGACTAGAGATAGGTAGATCTTATGTTCATTGAAAGAACAATAATAGAATAATTTTTATGAGAATATTATTTTAAACCACCACTTTAAGCCTGGGGAAAACGACATTAAGTAGAAAGAAAATCTAATAAGATATGAAATTAACTCCATAATTTATCAACGTTTCATTAGTTGTAACAAAGGTACCACATTAATACTGGATTTGCTTGGGTAAAACTATATGTTAACCCTTGGCCTCATCATTAAATATTAAAATATTTATAAAAGTCTAAAACTGTTCTTAAGCAATTTATCATTTGACATGGAAACAGACAGAAATAATTAAAAAAAAGTATTGCACAACATTAAGAAGAAAATATTTGATGACATGGGATGGAATAGTAGCCTGAATATTGCACCATGATAATCTAGGAGGCATTTTTCATATGACTGGTAAGATGAGTTCACCTAATTCTCCTTCCATTTTGGCACATGTCACTTCCTGTTGTAACACAGAAGAGGGCCAGCTTTCCACAGTACAGTACTGACTCGTTCTGATACAGGCCTTTTGGGTACCAGTGCCTATTCTTCTAACACATTCAGATAACTGCTAGTTTTACTTGGCTTTCTAAGCTGACAGCAACAAAAGAATTCTAAAACCTACAAATCATTTAAAAAGAGAGAACTGTACTATAGTAGTAGCAGTAATTTGCAATTCTTGACATTTTCTGTAATTTTATTTTAGCATTTCCAAAATTTCATAATTTCATGAATATTTAATTATAATTTATACAAATTTTTCTGAGTAATATAACAAATGAGGTTTTGTTGATATGCATATTAGGTTCAACGCAAAATTGCTGATGATGCTCAATGACTCACACAATATATATTTACTGCATGTACCTATTTCTTCAAACACTCAAAATTCTTCCATCTTTTTGATATATGCAGTGCATTACCATTACTTAATAAGTTTTCATTTACGATTTTGGCAAAGCTTCCATTGCAAATTAAGCTATGGGGAAAACAATGAGAATATCAGTATACAAATTGTAATAAATAGACATTTTACACGTGACAAGAAAATTGAAAAAGTGATAGTGTTGATAAAAAAAAGAGCATACCCTTGGGAACTACAGAAGACAGGTGGTAGACCCTGGAGGGCCAAAATCGCAGGGAAAGGAGAGCTCCTTTGGTGGGTTTCCATCTGTATGTCATGTTTCTTTGTGAACGGAAGAGTGGCCCAAAGGAAACTTCCATGACTAGTTCCCATGAACCATGTTTAATTTAATAAAGTCACAGCTGCAGTACTCTCTGAAAGGGAGATCTCCTGAGTCCACATTGCTTGAAGGGTTTGATATCCATGAAAGCTCAGCATTCTCCTGCCTGAACATAACTTAAAGTATCATGAAAAACAAAAGATTTCATGAAATTAGCTATTGAAGGTAATTAGTTTGATTTAGAAGTAACATTTAATAGTTGAATCAGTTGTGTCATTTCATTCGCTCATACTTTACATGTTGTAAAGAATAAAATATTAATATTAGAGATAATGATGTTTACAGGATTCCAAATGTACCTCCTAGAATATGACACAAAACTCATACACTCTTTCTCCTGTTAGTGTAAGCATCATTACTGTTTACCTTAAGAACTGTGACTAGAACAGGCTGGGCATAAAATATTTGAATAGTAACAGTCATTTAAAACTTAGATTTCTTTGCAAAAAAAATTGGCAGTCATGTTTACACCTTTGCAAACATATAAATCAACAGTCCTGGTTAAAACCTGTCTTCTTGAAATTGTATAAGATTCAAATCTACTTACTATATCTCAAAATCATTAACTTCAACAGACAGAAAAGGAAAATAGGGCATTGAGGCATGGAACCAGTGACAGAAAAATTTTGGGAATAAAAATAGGTTGTTTGCACAGAAAAAGTTCTAGTTAAAATTAACTGCTGTTACGCATAAGAAAGGTAACTGCAGAAAGAATTATGTGTTTGGCAGGTAGGAGGAATCCTAAGTGGTAGGTAGGGGGGATTGTGTTACTCCCATAGTCTTTGAAACTATGGGAAATTTATGGAGCAGTAGAACATCATATCTAACTATGTTTCTTCCCCATTAATGTAGTGTAGGGAGAACAAGAGGATGGAGCAATTATAGATATTTTAACTATTTCATTTAACTTGTGAGCTATAGAATACAGCTTATAACCTATTGGTTATACATTTCTTGAGCAAGTACTAACAACTGCTAATTTTCACAAAATACCAACTTCTAACAATTTTCAGTGTTACACAGGTGCTACTCACTTTCTGGTCAATGCTGGACCATCAGAAAGAAGGGCTACCATTTGAGAATAGCTGTTAACACTGGGTTTCTTGCCTCAGTTTGAGAGGAGAAGAGTAACTGTGATAGTTGACTTTAGGTATTGACTTCACTAGGCCAAAGATGTCCAGGTACTTGGTTAAACATGCTTTCCCAGTGTGTCTGTAAGAGTGTTTCCAGAAGAGTTCAGTATTTGAGTTAGCAAGCTATGCCCAAACAGCTGACCCTCTCTGGAGTGTGTGGCCATCATGATACCCATTGAGGACCTCAGCAAATCAAAACACAGAGCAAATGTAGTTCTGTGTGCTGAGCTGGTTGAGGTGAACACAGATCTTCTCCTGACCCTGGTTGCCCTGGTTTGCAGGTCTTTGAACTACATTAGTTTCCTAGTTTTCCAGCTTTGCAAATAGCAAAACATGGAACTGCTTTGGCTCCATAATCACATAAGCCACTAAACCAATATACATATTTATTTGAAATTACTATTAATAATCATAGTTTGAATATACACTTTGAATAAACTCTGAAAGAGGAAAGTGTAAAATGAACCTATAAGAAAGAAAATAAAAACCCAATACAAGGATCTCTATGAATTTAACATAGAATAAAATTTATTCAGAATAATCTTATATGTTATACTTCTTACTTTGTATATACGTGGTTATGTTAGTCAAATGTCCATCTCTTACAAAATGCAGAACGCATTCAACATAAAAAGAGGAAAAGTGTACTTTGTTAATGGCTTCAGAAATCTCAGTCCTGGGAACTTCATTCTGTTTTTCTTTGAGCTGTGCTGAGACAGAAACATCACAGCATAGAAGTGTGGTGTTAGAAAGCTGACTACTTAATCCCAACCAGCAGGCAGAGAGGGCATAAGCATTAGAGAGAAAGGGCCCAGGGGTCGGACCCACAAACAGTCATTCCCCATGGCTCACTGCCTTTAGTGAGGCCCCATCCCATGTCCGTTCCTTCCTGAGACTGACCTCCAACCCTGATCTCATCAGCGGAGTGCTCTACTCAGGAAGTAAGGGCCCTGATGACCCAACAACTTCTTAAAAGTCTACTAGTCGCCAAGTCTTCAGAGAATGAGCCTCTGGAAAACACTCTATATCCAAACCATAACAGTGAGAAGAGGAAATGGCTTAGAGATTTTATAGTACACATTTTCATAATATTAGCTTCTCTTTCTTTTTCCATGTCTTCTGAATCTTTGTC
Source organism: Dinomys branickii (assembly GCA_004027595.1). Classification (NCBI taxonomy): domain Eukaryota; kingdom Metazoa; phylum Chordata; class Mammalia; order Rodentia; family Dinomyidae; genus Dinomys; species Dinomys branickii. The sequence goes on from PVLD010000013.1 coordinate 265,004, forward strand.
AGAATTTAAAGGCCAGAGAAATATAATCTAAACACATCATGGGATTTTGCCTGGCTATGATGACACTATGTAAACACATGCAAAAAAATCACAGGCTTTTAGTATGTAAAGTCATTTATTTTATTTGAGGTAATGCTTTTCCAAATATTTGATATCATTTCAATCATACATATACTAATGAAGTGTTTCATCATTATTAAAATATATGACATCATGTTCATATTTTACAAAACTTTCATATGCGTTAAAATGTAAGTGGATCAACAACATGTTTTTGAAAAAAAAATTTGATTTTATAAGTTCATAGTTTAACAATAGTCTTTACCAAATGGTAACCACTTAGAAAGCTCTGTTAGTTCAATTAGCAAAAGTATAAGAGAATCTCTGAAATCAACTTCACAAGTAGTTAAGAACTAAAATGTCACTTCTGAATTTTGAAAACTACTGATATATGATACCCCAAAGCGAAAGCTTTGGTTTTATTAATGTAAGATACTCATATGTTGCCTCTGGCTAAAAATTCAGTTAATTTTAAATCTATGTATATATTTTTTCCCCAGTTTTTTAGGATAACCCTTCCTTTCTGTCTCAAATGATACCCAAACTATCTATTAAAATTGGATTCTCTCCCTTTCTGCTTACATAAGTAAAGGTTTGTAAAATTTTCTCAGTCTAGAAAAGCATTCTCTGCATAATTTCATATTTTCAAAGTTCCATAATACAGAAGATAGAAGATTAAAAGCTATTGCCATTGATCAAATCCTTTAAATTCTCAAAAAATGAGAAAAATCACAAAAATTGTAAGAGAATCTTATAAATAATGAAGAACATGGAAGATTATACTTGAGAAGCAGGTCTCTCCACTCCACTGTGTAATAGTATTCTTGTCACATTACCTGAAATTGTCATGAAAATGAGCAGCAGTGCAAATGAGATACATGTCTTGTCTTAATCTTTTTGTGAAGAAGTCTTATTGGGAATGCTTTCTCACTGTTAGGTATAGAAATCAAAAGTACACAGGCTCTACCTTTGTAAGCATATCCAATTCACTTTCCAATATTAGCACATCCATTTGTAAATCCTTGAATACTGCAGACATAAGTAGGTTTTAACATTTAAAATTTTGGCAAATAGTTTTCAATATGCTTTTCCTGCTACAGCGTTCAATCCTTGATATGGCACATAATGTAATAGCAACAGGAACCATGTATAGTTTGCAATTTTTTGTCGAAAGTGCCCTTTAAAAAGACGTACCAAAATTTTAATTTTCCAACTTTAATCAACAGTGCCACCAGCTGGTTACATTAATGCAGAAAATGGTAAAATGATTTAACTTTTACAGGTTGTTATAGCTTATATTTCACAATAAAATAGCATAATTAAATATAATTGCTTATACTTACTGGAAAATGTTATAAAACTTTTGTTTAGTTAATGCTATTTTCTTATAGTGAGTTATTATTAATTAACCAGCTTTATAAAGACTTGGCAAACCATTTTAACTGAATTTGTTGTGTGCAATCCCTTCTTCAATAATAAGCACAAATCTTTTCAGTTCAACCAAGATAAATAATACATATGTATCAACAGTTTAAAAAGTGCAGTAAATAATGCATAGAACATATCAGCAATGATATACTTTTCTTTCTCAGTGTTTTACAAAAGTATACCTAGACAAATAATCATGATATACTGAGATGCTATTGTTGATTCAATAAGTAACTCCATCCTCATATTTTTATCAGTACGTAATTGTTTATAAGCCATATTTACAGCAACATTTAAATGACTTTCTCTTCTTTCATTAAATCTATTTCTGCCTCTTCGTCTTCTGTGTTTCCCTGTCTGTGTGACTAGCCAGTGGCCATTTGGGTCATTGTTCATGATGCTTCATCATTCCAACCAAAACCCATGCTGTGTATTCATCTTTTCAGGGGGGGTCTCTGTTTCCTGAATTTCTTTCAGCTGTAAGTAAACCTAGGTCAGTTGTCTTCCAGAGCTCCTCATATTTAAATCGCAAATTTGCCTACTTTTAGAAAGAGTACTAAAAAGACCCCATAAATATAATCTACTTTGCATCATTCAGTGATTTAAGTAGTGAAATCCGGGTGTGAATTTCCTCCCACTTTCACTTATTTTCTACTTGGATCAACACTTCAGTGAGATGGAAAATATAGAACTACATTTAGAGAGAGTACTATAAAATATAGAATATAGAACTATGTAAATATAACTATAAAATATAGAATTATATATATATATATATATATATATATATATATATATATTTCAAGCATGAATGAACAAACTTAGATATTGCTTTCAGAATGGCTCCAGTCATTCTGAAATGATTGAATATCCTGTTGGAGAAGATAAAATAAATATTTGCATTTTAATCCACTACAACCGGAAGTAATGTCTAGTTCACCCATGGACTGATAACTGAAGGGAGTGAGGCGCTAGCTTCTTCCTCACATTATGGCCTGCAGTGCACAACAAACACAAGGCTCAATTGGTGATAATCATTTTGTAACCTAGTTTAATGATTAAAAGGAAGAAGGAAAGAAGGATCACTGGATAGTTTACACTTTTTTCCCAATCTTTCTCCCAACACCAAGTGGAAGAGTCCAGCAAGTGATCGTTTGACAAGGAACAATAACCAGTAACCCCCAAAACAAGGAAATCAGCTTTGTTTTAGAGAACAGTGACAAGGTTGGCATTTTCTCTGTCCCTTTCTTTATAGTTTTAAAGAGAAAAGAACCAAAATATATTAACAAACACTCAAATATAAAAACAATACAGATTTTCAGACACGGTGGTAGGAAATTAATAATGGTTGTTTTATTGCACATTGTTATCTTCAAGTTTGTTACACAGAAAACCAAATATAAGCATGTAAGATTGATCAAGCAATTAAACATTAACTGTTCCTTTCAATAAACCAGTAGAAATTAGTATTATGGTGTTGTGGGGAAAAGGAACTCTTCTACACTGTTGGTGGGAGTATACACTACTGCAGATCCCATTCAACCCATCTATTTCCCTTTTGGGTATTTTCTAGAAGAACCGAAAAACATCATGCCTCTGTCCCTTTTTATGCCACTTCTGTACTTCTTCATTTCAGCTTTATTCACATTTTACTTTATACCTGAAAATTTTAACGCAGGTTTTGTCCGATATTCTTTTTTCAGGCAACCTATTTGCAACCAATATTTCCCTTAATTATGCTTCTAGATAGTAAAAGTTTGTGTGAAACTTCCCCAAATCTAATTTCAATAATTTTTAGGCTTGCTTCAAAAATATATTTAATTCATATGTGTTTAACCTCTGGTAGTAATAAGAGTGTCGAGTGTGAAATTTGGATTTTTCCATAAATATTTGTAGTATAGTTATGGAAATTTAGTTTTATGGCACTCTTGGCATGAAAATGGCATGGATATTGGCACAATTATTTTGAAATATAAGCAATATAGTGTGGATAGAAAGGTTGGATATTTAAAAAATCACTTTTTCAGATGGATTCCTATATACAGAATGGGCTAAGAGATCTATCAAGATTTTAAGGGTGAGGCATTTAAGATATAATTTGTCATGTTTTGGATTTAATATAAGGTTGATTATGAGGAAGAGTTAGCAGCATCTCTCCGATATAAGAGGTTTTAAAGAGAAGAATGCATTTCATTAGTTTTTTGTTTGTTTCTATGCACTACATTGGCTACATGTAAAATAAATGGCTAAATAATGTGACAAATCAAGAAAAAGCTAAATAACAAAAGCAGTCACTTGTCTTTTCAGATAAAGGATATTTAATTTCTCCTCAGCATCCACTAAATTACACTGAGCAAATTTATTGGTTATATGCAAATGAGAAAAGTCAAAGGACAGAGAGAAAAAATGACCTGAAATGTAACACTCTGCCAGAGGCAGCACAGAGCTTGTAAAATATCTGAGTTCTTGATCTTCAGGAGATTGGGAGGTTTGGCAAGTAATAAATATAATAAGGTCTGGTTATCTACAATCCATTTTTAGAATAACATTATATAATATAAACACTATTGTTAATACTCTATCAATTTGTTTTGAAATTGTGTATCATTTTTGTTTTCTATGCTGTTTTGTTTATGATTTGTTTCTGTTATTGTTTTTTTCTCTTTAAAATGAAAAACAAAATTTATATGTATATACAAGGATAGCTGGCATATGTATATTGCTGATATCTGTGGTTTATTGAAAGGAGTTAATACTTAGAATTTTCTTTTTTCTTGACCAATTTTGTATACTTGTATCTGGTAATCAGAAAGACTGATCTGAAGACAACAACATGCAGTATAAGAACTATTGTTGAATTCCTACCATCTTTTATGGTGAAGCTCTGTATCATTCGCAATATTTTTTAATTGGTTGTAACTACTGTCTTTGATTGTTTGTTCAATGTTGCATTCTTACATCTGGTGGATGGAGCAATTTCTTTCAAGACAACAGTGTATATGATGTACCAACAATTGTTAAATCCTATCATTTTGTTTCTTCTCTTTTTTTGTTGTTTATTTTTTTTAGTACTGGAAATTGAACTCAGAACCTTGTGCTTGCCAGGCAGGTGCTCATGCCACTGAGCTATATCCCCAGCCCCCTATCATTTTGTTTTGAGGTCATCTATCATTTTTATGATTTTTGTGCTGTTTTTGTTTTGGGCTTCATTGTTGTACTTTTGTTAGTATTTTTTCTCTTTTAAATAAAAAAACTGAACAAATCTAACATTTTGAATGGTCACTTTCACAGGAGGGAATGTTAAAGAATTTATTACACTAAACTGAAAGATGGTTTCTGTAACATGAGGAAATATTATGTCCATATGTTTATGCAGATAAATTTCCAAGTGATCCTCTTAAATTGATCTTGAAAGTTTTGTTGATAGATATACAACATTTTAAAGCAGTATCTTTTCAATAATAAATATTTCAAACTACAATTTATAATTAATGGTCTTTCCTAAAACATTGGTTTTGAAATTTTTATCAAAGTAGTATGTGTCTAGTTTTAAATATTTTATAAAAATTTGAATATATATGGTTTTAAGCCTACACTTTAAAATTTTATCTTGAATTATACTTCCTACTTATTTTGGTAAATTAACTATTCTAGCATTGATCATTCAAATTATATTATTCTTTGATTACATTCTTATCATCAGGCTAATCTACTGGTTTAAGTAATAGGTGAATTAATTTTTAAAACTTTGAAAAGCAACTTCAGGCTGTGTTTGTATCATATCAATATTCCATTACAAAAAACTTAATTCATAGTTACTTTTTTCATGGAATGTGGGTCACTGACAAAAATAATATCCCCACTTGCTTCACAATATTAAAGGGTTCCAAGTCATTAACATATAAAATTAATAATAAACCATTTAACATATCCCCTTGAGGGACACCAGATGTTTCTGGCTAATTAGAGAAGACTTGACCCTGGATAACAGTGTATTTCAATCACTTTCTTAAATAACCATAAACTAATCTATGGAGCTTTAACCCTGCTCACAGTTACCCATTTCTAGGATTACGGTACCTTCAGTGAAATGTCAAAACCATGCAAAAGTAAAAAGGTTAAAAGTAGTAGTACCATAAAAATAGAAATTGATATCTTTTTTGTCTTTATGGAAATGTTGAGTTCAGTTTTTCTCCTGAAGTTATTGTTGCAAACAATTTGAGAAATGGAATTAAGTAGCTATTAAAAAGTAAAACTTTATTTTAATATATACATTAGAATCTTAAAATATAGAACAATGTAAAAATAATTACCAAAAATATTTTTAAACATCTATGAAATCATAAACTTTAAAACATTAAATAATTATCATTATCAAAGTAAATGCTGATAAACTAAAATAATGATAATGACTGTAGGGGGCTGGGGATATAGCTCAGTGGAATAAGCATCTGCCTAGCAAGCGCAGGGTCCTGAGTTCGATCCCCAGTACCGCAAAAAAAAAAAAAAAAATAATGACTGTAAACCTGTTTGATGCTTGATCACAATAAACAGAGAAGATATACATGCAACCAAGATTCCATATGCAAAGCAAGAGATTCAAAGTTGCAAGAGGTGTCAAAAGAATTTGAAAAATGTAGAACACAGTTTGGCACCCTGAGTCCATGCATCAATGCAGCCCCTCTTTTGTGTGCGTTTTTGGTTGTTTCATTACGATACTATCACAGTCTTGTTTACATTTCATTTATGGCTACTGCTGAGTCACAAAAGCAGATATGACAATTGTGACAGCCTAACATATGAAGTTTGCTAATGTGAGGTTTCCTGACCTAGAAGAAGGTTGTACTTTTTAAGAGACATTGAATCAAAAATAATAAATATACTGAGTATCCTAATTGCAATTGAAGAAACTGAATAAGCATGAATAATCACAAATTACCAGATTTCCAGATAGTTTTAATATCATCAAAAGTTCAAGAAATACAGCTCATTGTGTTGTGTCAAAAGTGAATTCAATGTAAAAAAAAAAGTGAATTCAATGAACTAAGAGAGAAGTTGCCTGTCCTCCTGCTATCCTTTTATCCTCTGATGAAGTTTGGTTATATATATATATATATATATATATATATATATATATATATATGAGAAAAATAAGGACGTTAACCTGTAAAATAATACTTTTGTACACAAATCCAAGTAACAAAAACATTACAAGCCCAACATATACTAAAAGTTATATTTTGGTTAAGAAGAGATGTGCATGGGAAAAGTATTGTCCAGCATTACAGCTGTTAATTTATCATCTTAGAAGAACATAGCAAAAGTAGTTCTATGAATTTGGAGTTACTAAGTAATTTATTGTAAGGCATAGATATGAAGATGAGTATCTTATGCAAAAAATGAAGAAAATATTATGGTACTAGATATAGATATAATTCTGGGAAGACATATTTATTATAAAATAATGGCATAGCAGTTAAATAAGTTCACATGTGCATCATGACACCTATATCTGTGGTATATTGTTTACTTTTTCTACATTATTCCAAAGCCAACTTTAGTGATTCTAAAGTTTGTAAATGAGCCCCCTTAATTATCCAATAAACATAAGTGCATATTAAGAAAAGAATTTTATAATCAATACTCTTCACTAGAATTAAAAAAATTAGAATCACAGTATATTGGTAGAATCACAGTATATTGTAAATCCTCATGTGTCTACATTTCATTGTCCATTATTTGAGATTTACTGATGAAATATTACAAATCTAGCATGTAACTCTTACAAGGAAAGTTTTCCATGTGTAACAACAAAAACAGAAAAGCAAAAAAAAAAAAAGCAAAAAAGTATCCTTAATCAATATAAATGTTGTATAGGATAAATAATCCCAAACATGAATGCAGATTTAATGTTTACTTGATTGATTTTTAATAATTTATTTCTAATGGAATTGATGATAGGCAAATTCTACCGAGAATTTTAGGACTGTTAATTGGCCATTTTCACCCAAGTGATAATTGGCCCACAGATATATGAAAATAGTCTTTGAAGAAAATCCAATATCATCTATTTGAAAATATGAAATGTTACCCAATGGCATTAAAACTAAATCATGAACAATTCACCATCTAGAAATGACTTTGCAACAAAATCAATATGGGAAAAAACCAAAGATAACACTGAGTCACTAATTTATGCTATAACAAAGTATAAATCTATAGCTATCTCATGTTAGATTAAAAAGGTAAAAAGTATGAAATAAGAAAAGATTATTATATAAATTTAGAGATGTCAAATTTTAAAATTAAAAGTAAATCTTAGCCTGGAAGGTGACATTTTCAAAGTGCAAATAGTCTAACACTATTAAGATCTTAAGGAAATATTTTTAAAAACGCAAATATTTCAATGACAACAAAATGGAAATTATGTAAAGGAAAAACAAAAACAATGAAAAATATTGTCAAAAATTTCTAGTGATGTTTTCTTAATACGTAAAGATTTATTATACATTTTTATGTTCATATAAGTCCTCTTCCGTGGCTAGTACTTAAAAGTTGAACTGTTTAGTGGTGAAGTTGTTGAAAACAACTTCAAATTTCATGCCTGTGAGCCAATTTCTCTCCATAATGTGATTATCTCTACTTGCATGTCTTCGTTTTCTCATAAGAAAATTGCTTGATTTTGTCAGAGTGTTGATTTGAAAGGCTACTGAAGGCCGTTAAATTAATGTTTCAGTTCTCTCATACAAAGGATATGTGCATCTGTTGTAAGTTGTTCATCAGTAAACCTCAAGCAGTCTTGTTTTGCAGGATGACTGTGCCATTTTTATTACTAAATAAATGATATTTCCTGTTGCTCATATTCTATGAAGTCAATTTCTGTTTTAATTTGAACCAACAATGGTGTGTAACAATTTTCATTATGGGGTTGTTTTCCACTTCCTTCATTATAAATGTTTTTGAAATGATCTTTATGTAGTGACCATTGGCTTTCTGCATATCATCTGACTAGTATAAACACATGGAATGAATCTTCATATATTTCATTTGTGTATTAGTCTTCACCACCTCCAATAATAGTTTAATAGGTTTAGTTTTTTTTTATTTTAAAGAGAATAAGGAAAAACACTAAAAAAGATAAAGAATTTTTTAAAAAGATATTACTTTGGATATAATGCATTATGTGATGGATATTTCTGTGTGTGTGTGTGTATATATATATATATATATATATATATATATATATATATACACATACATATGAATGATGATGCCTGTGCTTAAAAGTTTCTACGCCTTTTATTCCCTTCACTTGCTTACTATAATACAAGTCCCACACTGAAGTGAAATGTCATTTCTGTTTTTTACACTTTGAGACATATCTAATTTTGAGGAGCTGCCATGGAAGATTTCAGCATTTATCATAGTGCTAGGAAAGGGCTTCTAGTCAATGTTCCTTATCAGATTAAGACTTTTTTCTATGCCTAGTTTTCTGAAAGTTTATAAAGAAAGGATCATTTCCATAATTTCTATCTTACTGATTCTGTCATTTGAGTAAATGGAGAGTATTGATTTTTGAATGCTTTTTTGTATCCAGCTATGCAACTGAATTTGATTAAATCTAGAAGTCTTTTGCTGGAGATTTTGGATTATTCTATGTATCACTATCATTATCTATCGTATCACTTGTAAGTAATAATTTAATTTCTTCCTTTATATCTTTATATATTTTATTTCTTTCTCTTATCTACTTGCTCTGACTAATGTTTGCAAAACTGTATTAGATAAGACTACTGATAGTGGATGTCTTTGTTTTGTTCCTGGTTTTAGAGTGAGAGTTTTGAGTATTTAGTAAGAGTTGGCTGTTTGTTTGTAATAGATGATATGTGATAGATTGAGATAATGATCAGCTATTCCAATTTTCCATAAGGAGGCTTTTGCCATAAAAGAAAAAAATGAAATCATTAGGATTGAACCTAACAAAGGAAGAAAAACATATAGATAGCTACAGTACTCTGAAAAAGAATATCAAAAGGATTTCAGAAAATGGAAAGATTTTTGTTGTCCTCGGATAGGAAGAGTCAATATAGTGAAAATGGCCTCTCTCTCTCTCTCTCTCTCTCTCTATATATATATATATATATATATATATATATACACACACATATATAAAATGCATCCTGATTAAAATATCAATAGCTACCTCACAGAATAAAGAAAGTAATCCTAAAATTTATTTGGAGCCAGCAGAGACCTAGCATATCTGAAATAATTATGAGCAAGAAAGTCAAGACAGAGGACATTACAATCATTTAAATTTTACGACACAATCATTTAAATTATACTACGAAGCTACTGTGGCAAAATAGCATAATATTAGTAAAGAAAGCAGACCCAAATATCCATGCAGCTGTTTAAAAGATGCAGAAACAACTCTCAACACACTTAGTTATCTGATCTTTGACAAAGGTGCCGACCATCTTCACTGGAAGAAAGATAGCCTCTTTAATAAAAGGTGGTAGAAAATTGGCTTTCTACATGCCTGAGTCTAAAACTAAGCCCATGTCACTCACTATAGAGTAATCTGAAACCAAAGATATAAATATTAAAACAGAAACACTAAATCTGCTAGGAAAGAGAATGGGTGGAATGTTTGAAAACATAGCTATAGGCAAAGAGTTCATGAACAAAACGCTAATTGCATGGAAAACATTACAAAGGATCAACAACTGAGGTATCATCTTATTAAAAAGCTATTGCACAGCAAAAGTTTTATTGCAAAGCATCAGCAGAGTAAGGAGAGAATCAACAGAGTGGAAATAAAATGTTTCCATCTTTTCCTTAGACAAATGACTAATCTCTAGAGGATATGAAGGACTCCAAAAAATCATAACCCCTCAAATATATAGACCCAGCTCCAAAATGACCATCTGAAATGAATAGAAATTTCTCAGATGAAGAATTGAAAATGGGGAATAAATATAAGCAAAAATGTTCAAGATCACTGGTAATTCAAGAGATGCACGTTAAAACAATGCTAAAATTTCATCTCACTCTAGAAGAAATGGCTATAATCAAGAAATAAACCAGTAACAAATGTTGCAGTGGCTGTGGGAATAAAGGAAATATTCTCCACTGTTGGAGGGAGTGTGAAGTGGTGCAAGCATTGTGGAAATCAGCGCAAAGATTTCTCAGAAATTAAAACTAGAGTTTAACCCAGTTGTTCCTTTGACCCAGCTGTTCTCCTTCTTGATATTTTCCCAAAAGAATTAAAAGTATCATACCCCAGTGCTAGAGGCACACCATGCTTCTAGCAACAGAGTTTGTAATAGCTAAATCTTGAGAATAGTTCAAGTACCCATCAACCAATGAATGGGTAAAGAAGATGTGGTTTTGTTTATGTAATGGAGTCATACTCAGCCATAAAAAGTGTTAAACTTGAGACATTTTTACGTAAATGTACCTTAATATCATACACTTAAGTGGAAGAAATCAGACACACATGTGAACACCACATTGCTTCTCCAGTATGAAAAACTAAAAATATAAACAATCACCAAAATGTACAACCTAATTGTAAGATAGAAAGAAAATATTCCAAAGGGAAAGGGAACTAGGGAGGGAGGAGGAGGAAAGCAAAGAATAGAAAAGAAAGCAAAGCAAAACAAAAAATAGGAGAAGGTGGAAACAAAGCTTTTGTAAGTAAGAAGAGGAAGAGGAGTTGAAAGGAGGGTAGGGTTATGGGAAAAAAAGAAAAATCAAGATATATCATGTGCAGGTATAAATCTCTTATGATCTATATAATGTACCAATAAAGTTAACTAATTTTAAAGAAGGATAATTATTTTTCACCAAAGCTTTTTCTTTATATACAACAATAATGTCACTTCAGTCTATTAAAATCGTGAAAAAAATCAATTAAGTTATGATTATTGAAACAAACTAAACTTCTTGGATAGGTCTTCTTGGTCATGTTGTGTTTATTACTTTTTAAATACTTTATTGGATTTCGCTTTGCTAACATTCACTTTGTATTTCATTTATATGTCCACAGAAGTTACTGGCACGTCACTGCAGTTTGAATATATTTTGCTTTCCTATTTTACCTTGAATATTTTCCCATATAATTGTCTTTCCTTAAGATTTTTGGAAACATTTTTAAATTATAGGATTTGCTTGATTCTTATTGATAAGTTCTTGAAGTATTTATTTCAATCTCTTGTAAAATATGAAACTTTTTTCAAAATCATGTTCCACATTTTTTATGCTCTAAATCTAAGTTCAATATAATGGGGAAGGGAGATAGTATTTGAAAGAATATGTTGGAATCCATCTTTGATTGCACATATTTATGGTGATGATCATTTATAGATACATTTTCAATGCAATCCAGACTCAAATAGAAGTGACAAAAGTTTAAAAGTTGTAAGATATTTTGCAAATTTAGGTAGAAAATGATTGTTTTGTGATTTTTAATGTATTGATCAAGATAGACAACAATATTGCTTACTGTAGAAGAATTTTTGTTTTTAAAACATTTCAAAACACAGATGTGTCAATAGTTTGCAGTGTTCCTTCTGCTTCTGTAAACAGGCTTGGACCTGTACAAGCTGCAGTACAAGCTGTACTAAGCCTGTTACTGTGCCCAGTTTGTTCCCATACTTGTGGAATTCCACTCTCTACAGAAGACTCCCTGCCCCCATCTGATAAATGGTATAAAACTAACTTCCCCTACTAGCTCAGCGCTCAGATTTGGGGTAAACAGCTCCTCTGAACCCACCAGCACAATAAAGCTTGGTTTCTTTTACTCTAATTGTCATTCGATTTCTTTACCTCTAGTAAACCTAAAGTTGCTGTAACTTTACAAAATAAGAAATGTGAGTATTAAATTATAGGTTTCTTCCCAGTTATGGATAACAATTTTAAGAAATAAAATACTTTGTTTCATAAAACTGCACATTTTTTGACTGAGTTCTGATTACCTGATTCAATCCAGAATTAATTTCATGTTACATGTCTTCCATATGGTTTTGTTCTGAAAATTGCTAAACTCTGGGCAGTTTATTTTTGTAAAATTTTCAAAAGCAACAAGACTAATATAAATACATTATATTAAAATCATAGTAACAGTAAATAAAACTAGTGGTCTATCACTTTAGAATTGTTATTGCAGTCGCCCTTCTGATTTTCTTAGATTTATTTTTGATATCCATCCAGAAGGGTAAGAGACTACACCTTCAAAGGAATATTTTCAATACTTCACTTCTGCCTAATACAGATAAACAGATATTTTCTCTTATAATTCATAAATTCTGTGTGATTTGGAAATGCGATCAATAAAACTCCTAGTTTTACAATGCAACTTTATTTTCCTTTTCAGGTAGTCACTACACCATACTCCAGTACTCAGCTTCCACTCATTCAAGAGTCAGCTCATTTAAATCTGCCCTCTCCCGTTTTTTCCTTATTCCCTTTTCAACTGTACAATATCAGCAAAACATTATCTTGGCTGAAATTATACCTTAGGTATATGAATTGCAAATATATAGCACAAAAATCAAATTATTATTAGCTCTTTTATGTTAGTTACAGAGAGTGTCAGATATTTTTGAAATGACAGTATCTAAACTTTCATTCTAAGCATAGTAAAATTCATGAAAAGGTGGTCAATACATTTTTTGACCAAATGACTGTCAAAACATACTTCTTAGGGTAATGCCTTAAGATTATCATTTTATTTTCACATTTTGGAAACTAATATCAAAATATTACTTTCTGTAGAAAAGTAAAAGAATTTTACTGAAAAGCAGATTATAAACGTCATTCATGGGGTACTATGATAATGCCTCACATATTTTAAAAATAACAAATAGTGTTTAGGCATATAATAATATATATGCATATATGTAAATATACATGCATATATATGTTAATAAATATAAAAAACTATGTATTACATACACCAAAATCACAGAGGATTTTTCCATATACATAGAATATAACACTTTTGTAGTATCTCAAAATTTGCATCCAGATATTATTATCGTATATCCATGTTCATCTTTTCCAAGTTCATCTTTCCCTTTTTGTGTCATTTTAAAAAATAGTAGACTGTTTTTTTTAAAGAGCATAATATACTTATTGGGGGAAAGAAAGCTTCTGTCTGAGAGAGGGACAGAAGGGGTCCAGAATGGGTTACCCCTAGTAGACAGTTTTGGAGAAACTGATTAATAAAAGTGAACATTAGCTCGCTCATATTTTCTGTTCTTGCCAATATATTTTTATGTTGAACCTTTTATATTGCTTTTCAGAGAATTATTTACATGACTTAATACTGTAGTGGAATGTTGTCCTTTGATAGATGCCTAGAAGACAATATCCCTTCTTACAATATTAAGATTTTAATAACTATACTGAATAACACTGTTATCATTAAAGTAAATTTTACAAATAATTCAATAACATGAAACACAATTCTAATAAGGAATTTCAAACAGCAATAAAAGCATAGAAATTAAGTCTTTTCTAAACTAGAAACACAAGTCAGAACAGAGGCAACAAGTGTGTAGATATTATAGGCTATTTCAGTGTCTAAAAGTTTAGAGACAGTAAACAATTTTATAGATTCAACTCTCAACACAACATAAACCTGAATTAAATGATGGTTCTGAAGAAAAAGCCAGAATTGGGGGCAGTACAAAATTGCAGCTAGATAACTGAGTAGAAATCTCTCTGGTTCTTTTATATCTTCATCCAAGAAAACAAACATCCACATAATGGTTAAGTGAAATTGAATAAAGTAATTTTCTGTGATGATATTGCAATTGATGATACTCTAAGTGGGGTGATGAAGGTAGACATCTTGCCTTTTATTGAAAAGAAAATCAGTTTGCTTTAAAACAAATAACACATCTATAAGTGCAAGTCAAAACCACATTTTCAGATATAAATCATTTTCCTATATTTGAATGTGTGGTAACTCTCTGAAAGATATCAAAAAGAGAAGAGTATTTCTATTTCATCCCAGGTGTAAAGGTAAGTATTTTAGACTTGTCACTTATTAAATGTAATAATAATAATAATAATGTAATTTATGGATAATATGCTAGTTATTTACTGTTTCAAATATAAGCCAGGCCTGTTGTCATTTGAAAACTTTGCTGAAGTGCTAGGATTGGTTTTTTACTAAAGTGTTGGATCTGCTTCTCATTTAGTCCCTTTGCTTTTGAATGATGTCCTCAGTTTCTTGCTATTCAGCCCTCCAATGAGGCTGCTTGGGATTTTCCTAACCTGGCAGCTGACTTAGTCCAGAGTGAGTTTGCTTAGAGAATAAAAAATGACAGAGGCCTCAAGGTCTTTCACGACTTACCTGGATCACACCGTTATGATCTCCCTTGGTCACAGATCATTACCTGTGATGTATTTGTTATAAATAAGGAAGAGAATAAATCCAGCACACAGTCAAGGGAAGGAGAACTAGACTGTAGTTTTAAGGAATAAGTGTGAAAACAGGACACATTTTAAAATTATGGCAGAGAAGAATAAAGTGAAATTGCATCATGCAATAAATAGATCCAGTGCTTACAGAGAGCCAGTGAGAACTAAAGGGGGTGTGCTTGCATGATTAGACAAGGTTGGTGAACTACTTTGTAAGAGGTTTACTACTGACTAATCTCCTATTTTGTTGCATAGTGGTATTAAGTAAACATTGAGGATTAATTATCTAGAGAATAAAATATTGTTTGGGGTGTAAAATAGTAATTGATTTCAGTAGTCAAAAATCAGAAGATCTTTGTGATGAAAATAGGTATGTCTACAGTGAAAGTTTGTTGATTAATGTATAACAGAAATCCTTACTATGTGTTTCTGTAAGTAACCCTATAGAATATATGTCATTTACTAGAAATATATGGCAAGCAACCTTTTGTGTGCAAATGTAATCAATTTTTTTGGATTCTTAATAGATTCAAGTCAGGAGATGCCTACCCACATTAGCCCTTTCGGTCAAGGTCATAATAAATACATTTTTTGAAGTTATACAATTCAATGTGATTAAATTACATAGCTAGGAAATTTAAAACAGCCATAATTCAAGAATGTTAGTTAAATATATATACACAGGGAATGATTCTTAGAGTAAGACCCTTCATTTTGGAAATAGTGGGTAATCAGCCAAACAATGGAAACTTTTAAGAGAAAGTAGAAGAAAAGATCACTTTCATTTAATTATGGTATGTGATATCTACATTCTAAAATCTATATTCTTTGATAATCACGTTAAAAAAGTTAAAAAAAATTCACAAATACATAAGAGAAATTGAAAACTTATCTAGAAAAGACATCAAGAAAGTGTTTCTTAAAATATCTGAATAAAATAGCTGTGATTATTTGCATCATAAGGAGAGTTGCTGATGAAAAGTTTCCATGGACCAGGACTTGAGGTAGAAGACAGTGTTCGGTGCACTTCCTGTGTATATACACAAATGAGAGAAACTATAAATGTGGTATGGCTCAGAAAACGTAATAGATCTGGGGATGAACACATTACATTTGACCATAATCTATTGCTCTGATAATCAAATATGTCTTCTAGACCAAAGGATTCATAACTTCCTGTTAATGTTAGCAACGGCTCCTTTCCACAACTGCTGGTTAAGTTGAAATTTTTAAAAAAAATCTCCAAATACTGTGACTCCAGTTTTGCTTCTGACATATCTAAGGCAATTTAAATTCCTCACATTTGCCAAGACTTTGAATAGTGAGAAATTATTGAAAGAAATTGACTTTATTTAAGTTTCCTAATCAGATTTATACATACTTTAAGATATTTACTCCTTGTAGAATAAACTTCTTTGGTGGTTCTCATGCTTTCAATTTAATGAAAGCCTTAAACACTAATGAAAGCTAATTTTCACTCATAATTTATGCTTTTTATGTCATTTTCACCAGGCTACACCTTCTGTCATGGTTAATATATTGTGTCAACTTGAGAATTGAGAAGTGTAGAAGTTTAATGAAGTAACTCAGTAGGGGGCCCAGGAGCCTCAGGCTGAAAACATCCTGAGCCTGCTCCAGTAGCCGGCAGACAATACAAAGGAGGAAAAATGGCTTGCTCTTTCCCTCAAGGTGCTCTTGTTGCTCTTGCTGCTTCTGCTGTCTTCAACTGTTGTGCTTCACCACGCCACCCTGCCTTGGAGCCAACTGATGATGTACTGAAACCTCTACAAACTGTGAGCTAAATAAGCCTTTCCTGACTTAATTTTAAGTGTCAGGTATGTTGTCTCAGCAATGTGCAAAAAGTAAACAAAACATTTTCCCCAAGTATTTCGAAGTAAAAGGATTCTTCTAATCCTCAAAGACATAAATTGGTAATTTCCCACTTGCAATTTTTGAATTTATAGTTCCTTACTTGTTAGTAGAATTCTGGTATATTTTAAAACAAATTCATGTCCATGAAATACATCTATACTCTCTCTTATATAATTATCAAGCCTGCTTTGTGTTTTAAAAAACTTATATCATAAACTTCTCATTTTAGCTCTTTAAACAAAGTTCCTTGCTATAGGAAACCACAAAGAAAATTAATAATCTTCTGCCCTTTGTCTTGCCTGGCTGGTGATCATTCTGTATGGAGTCCTTCATGTATGTAAGGAGACAAATTTTCTTAATAAGTATTGCTGATAGCTCAAATTACCCAGAAAGGAACAAAGCTAGGTATTTAAAATACTTATTTTATTCATTTTTACATGAAATCATACTTTCTTTTACAAATTTTATTTTAAAAATAACTTGTGCATATATTACATACTTGAAGCAGTGTATATAATATGCATATGTATAATTGTATGTACACGGTTATATAAATTATGCATACTGAAGCACATAATTTAAGCCCCATCATCCAGATTTGACCATTAAAATAAACAAAGGGTCTGCAAGGAAACACAATAGAAATGTTTCCGTCCAATAACACAGGTAAGTTATTCAATATTATTGAAGGACAAACGTGTAGGTGTTTGTGACATCTTCCTAATGATATAGAAAAAAGAAAATAATATGCTTTTCTGAAGTTCTTAAATCACAAAGTGAGCTTCAAAGTTTATACACCTGAGTCTCAAGCACTTCAGTTTCATTAGTGCTAGGGAAACCATTATATGATCTTGATACATAAGTAATAGGACAAATCTCACCAAATACAATGCTTGACGACTAGGGAGCCATAAATATGAAATGAAATATATTCATCAAACTACTTATTTGCTTAATATTTGTCTATCTACCTTCCTACCCAGCCATTCACCCTCCGTTTCTGTCCTTTCGTCCATCTTCCATCCATCTGTCCACCTACAAATGTAGCATCTATCCATTAAAACTTCAAACAAAGCAAAACAGACTTCTGATAATATGAAGAACATTAAGCATTTATATCTAGAAAAACCAAAAGTGAATTCTTCTGTGTCCTAAAAGAATAAATATAAATCTTATCAATAGCATCGGTATATAATCTATGCTTGATACTCAATATTGAAAATAGTGAACTTTCTGATGCCTTTGTAACATACTTAAAATTTAAAATAACTTGCCATTAACATGTTGGATTCACATTACAGATAAGTTTAATGGGTAAACTGATAAAATTTGTAAATATATTTGTGAACTAGCACAGGAAAAGCACAAGTCAGGTTCACAGTCATTTTTGCAACTCTTTATACCCCTTTATCTCTACTAGCTCTCTACAACATTACAGAGTTGAAGTGTTCTGAACTGTCAGATCATCTATTACTGCCCAGTTTTAGATGGGTTGGTACTAGGAAACCTGCCTGTGAATTTTCCAGGTTCATGCTTCCTGCCTGACTTTGAAACCAGCAATTTAATTACCCCGTAAAGTTGTGATCAATCAGTGCAGTTCATATTGTGTCCTGCTTTGCCTGTTATTTTGTTAGGACACAGAGACTTAAAAGGAAAAAGTATCTGCCTAGTTTCAAATGAAAACAATTTTGCAACCTCTGGCAGATGCGTTCTTCTTTCATGTAAACAAATAACTGAGATCTTAAAGTTTGGAAAACAAAGATTTACAAGCAAATCATTAAGTTCAGTCATGAGAAAGACCCTCTTCCCAGTATGTGGGAGAGGTATGGTGATGAAAGCAGGGGAAAATACCAAAGGGTTTTTATTCAGAGCATAGTAAATATCTTGCCAGGCAGCAATAACTCTTGCATATTTTGTCTCTCCTCTGGTTAATCAGTTCTGTGAAGGTGATTCCCTGAAAGAGCACTGTCCTCTGAGGGAAAGTGAATATTGTAAGTGCATGTATCTTGATCACAGACAATGTCCTATGGAATACCATGCAAATCTAAACAGCTTTAACACTATAAATAGTTGTGAAGAAACCTGGAAGAGTTGTAATAGTGTCCAAATATAGATAGGTTTGCTCGATAAGAACAACTGGCTTTATTCTCTATAAGGAAAATAACCTATACAATAAAGTTACTACTGGATATAATTTGTCTCCATTTTGTTGGTTTCTACTACACTAATGGTGGAATGTATGAGTAAGACAGTTAAGCAGCTGAACCGTTCATTTTTTAATATACTCATTGACCAACCATTTGGAGAATATTTAGATCTATCTGCTAAATCATCTCGAGCATTTTATTTTTTAAAACCTACAATTGGATCCTTGGTAAGCATATATGTAAAAGAACATGGTTTTACACTCAGAGAATTGTAGATATGTTATTTTTTCAAACCTCCCTGAGATAAAATCTTTGGGTTTGCTCCTCACATATTGAGTTGTTCAGCAAATCATTAGCTATTGCCACAAGTAAATGTTAATATCAAATTATTTACTTTCTGCCCAATAGAGCATAGGTGCTTAAATTCTATGTTTTGTTTTGATTTCTCCATTTTAGAAGAAATTAATTAAAGTAAACAAATCAAAATAATTATCAAGCCAATAGTTACTTTCTCCTTATGAATAATAAAAATGCATTTTAACTAAACATATTTCCTTTCAGATGGTGGACTTCTCTCCTGGCATATCAGGGGCTGTGGAAGTGTCTTATTCCTTGTACTCTCAGTAGACTTGGGCCTCTGCTCCTCTGCTATGTCCTCCGAGTAGCACTGCAGCTTTGCTAGTGTAATTACCCTTTCCCAGTACCTACAATCACCTGGGGAATCTGTAAGATCTTTTGCTTTTATTTGGCAAAAATGAGAAAAAGAACGAAAGTAAAAAGAACCTCTATTTCAGGCCCAGAAGGACTGCAGAGAATGCAAGGACGGGGCTGGGGATATAGCTCAGTGGAATAAGCGCCTGCCTAGCAAGCGCAGGGTCCTGAGTTCGATCCCCAGTACTGCCAAAAAAAAAAAAAAAAAAAGAGAGAGAGAGAGAGTGCAAGGACCCTCTTAAGGTGGAAGTGGAGAGAGAAAGAATTTATTGGGGTGGGGTGGGGGTAGAGTTTACATGGGTGGTTAGGGTGACATAACAAATGCTGACTGAAGGAGTGTCACTGCACAAAAAGGAAAGAGGAAGTTGAGATTAAGTTCGGGGAAAGAAGGAGGCAGGAATTAGCTTTGGAGTTAACATTATTATTTTGGGATCCATGCCATGCTGGATCGCCACCATGAAGATTTGGCAGAATTTTGAACAGGCTCATACCCATACGAATCCACCTCCAACCTTTTTGTGCAATGTGCCTCTAGATTTACGTCCTGCACCCTAATATCCACCAATTACTTTGGGTAGTTATTTTTTCTTGAATGGATAGGTTTTTCTGTATGTCTTTGGCTTCCAGATACATTTTTTGCCTTTGCACATAAGTGAGAATTTGGCTTATTTTAAATACAATTTTTGTTTTACATCTATGATTTGGAAGTATGATTGATACATAAAAAAGAATTACTCAAATATCTCCAACAATTTGGATTTAAATTGCCTGTCTATCATGTCTAATTATTGTTATTTTCTTCTATTATTTATTACAGATTTTTTATTTTTAATTCAAACTCATTGCAACTCCAATGAGAAGACACTAATGCTCAAAATGGCAGCATTCCATAAAGCATGACACAGCCTTCACACACAAAACTTTGAAAACTTGACTGCATGAGACACCATACTTTCTATAAAACCACATGGAAGAATTTTGAATAATTGTTATGAATATCATAGGGCATGATAAATTTATGTCTTAAATTGAATATACTACTGTTCCTAGAATTTCCTTAAGATTCACTATCTTGTGTGTGTCTCAGAATAGTTATGGATGAGATTAGTATTGTAATCAGTAGATGGGGTAAAGAACATCCACATTCATTGGTTTAGGTAAACATTTAATCGACTCTGGCTACACTGAGTATAAGTAGAGAAACGGAAAAATCAGATTCTTTGATGGATTGCTTGTGCTGAAACCTTGATCTCTTGTCCTCAGAATGGAATTTAGAACATCATGTCTCCATATCCTCAGGTCTATGGAAGGTTTTCCCTCTATCCTTTCTGTTTATGTGGAGAAAGCAGACTAGTGTACAGTGATAAAGATGAATTTACCAAGAAACAACTGAAATATTCAAATATTTATTCTTGTATGTTTATGTGTATAAATAACTACACTATATAATTTATCTAACTCATATATATCCACAATGCTCTTTACAAAAATTAGATATCTAACCTAATCTTATCTATAAATGAGAATGATATTGTGTCTGTTACATAAATAAAGAACAGAGGCTAAATTAGAATAAGTTAGTATTCAGTGTTTTCCTTTGTATAAATAACATATACCATGAAATAAATCTTAAAATTAATATTAAATAGTGATCATAATCACATTGTTAAATATGAGGTTGATTAGTAGCTAAAATACAAAATAAAAATTTTAACATATGGTTTTTTCATTGTATAAGTTATTATATAGTGATAAAACAAAGCATTCAATACATATTTAATACCATGGAAAATTAACATTAGAAAATTAAATATAAGAAAGTAAAAACTAATACATAGAATTTCACACACATACTTTCCAGAGTATTAAAATTTGTTTTCTTCATTGGACTGTGAAAAATGTGAGATGTTCCGCATTTTTTCTCCATAATGTACCTATAAAACAACTAATTTGAAAAATATACATTGGCTGAAAGTTTTGGAGTTTGTATATACAACATACATTAATTCTGTTATGTATAAATATATAATAATTCACAATCTTTAGTTCTTTCTAAAATTGAAGTCATTCTAGTTGTTTGCAAAAAATGTAGTACATAGTAGATACTGACATTCAATAACATTCCAAGGATAAATAAAAATAGTAATGGATGCATAATTCTTGTAGGGGACAAACAGCTGGTGCGGAGATGGTGGAATATTACAATTTCTCTCTATAGCTCTTCTTACAGAAACCTTTGGGTACTGGGAAAGATTTTGATTTGATTTGATGATTATCCTGAAAACTGTAATTAAACTTAGATGAATCAGAATCCTAGTTTCACATTTGAAGATATACTTGTCTTCCCCTTTTCAGAGGTAAGCTACATGGTCTGTTTCTCTCTGTGTATGCAAAGGCATTCATGTGTCTGACGTTTCCCCTGTCAGACAACTAACAGAGAAAGCCTGGCAAAGGCAGCCTTCTCTCTCTCCCCTTCTGTTTTAGAAGTTCAAGTTACCAGACTTGTAATTTTTTGTTTGCTTGTTTGTTTTGTTTTGTTCTTTTCAGGCAGGGTCTCATGATATTGTTCTGGCTAGCATGGAGCTCTTCATGTAATCCAGGCTGGCTTCAAACTCTGAATAATCTTTTTGCCTCAGCCTCCAGAGCACTGAAATCACAGGCCTGAACTACCACACCTGGTCACCAGTCTTGCATTTTTCCTCTGAGCAATCCTTTCTTTGAATCCTTCCTTTAATTTCATACTGACAACTGTAACAATGCTAATCAAAGTAAAGTTCTCATCTAGATAATATCTGTCTCTGAAAATAATATAAATGTACTGTGAATAGAAACATGAAGGCAGAAAAAAACACATAAAAGTTCATTATGATAATTTCGGTAATAATTGTGTAAAACCCTAATAAACATGAAGTCTATAGATTCTAAAATTTCCTTAACAACACCTTCTTTTCCAAACAATTATGTTTCTTTCTCACATTTTTAATTAAATTGCCAAAATTATGTATATTCTCTACATTTCTGTTCGACCTTCAGTTCTGGTCGGGTATATAAAGACAAAATGAATGTAGCAGCATGTTCAGTGCAAAGCGAACGATGGCCAGAAAGTCAGCGGAGCACAGACAGATGTACTGGATCTTGACCTTGGATACAAGCAGTGAGAAGTGAGGAAATAGTAACATACACTCGAAGGAAACCCTTCAGTAGCACGTTTGTGGTAACTTCTATCTTAATTTAAATGAAAACATGATGACTGTATCTTTTAAAGGTGCTGATTACATTTTTTTCTGTTGACCTTTTTATTCTTAGCAATCAGTTCTACCAGAAATTCCTATAGAAGAGTTCTTTCCAGTCAGATTCTATAGCTTCTTATCATGGCCTGGGCTTTGTTTCTAGTTAGCTTCAGGAATATATTCTGTATGACATTACATGACAGAACAGCTGAGACAATTATTCATTAAACATCCATATTTTAGGTCATTCTGCAAGAACCAGGAAAAATAACCACTTCTCAGAAAGATTTGCATTTCTCTTCTATGCCTTTTACTGAAGCAATACTACTTCTTGTGCAGATTAAATTTGTGAGTAGAATTTACATTTTATTTCCCAATGTTAGAGCTTTTCAAACATTAATGCAATATTAGTACACTATTTTCTACTTCAGTCAGATAAGTTCTCTACATACAAGCAGTTAAACCAATCAAGAATTGAGTGAGATAATGTACTAGATGCTTTTTTTCTTTGTACACAAATGTTAAACATCAAATGTAACTTATTTCAGGAAACTTGAATCAAAATGCTATTAATTCCTATAACAACAGAAAATTGGTATAACTTCCTTTTTAAATTAGAAAAATAGGAAGAGAAATGTAAAGAAATAAAGAGGAAAGGCCAATATTAGTAGGCCTAATGGAAAGAGGGAAACAAAGATATAAACAAAACATAATAACTAGAAATGAAGATTAACATAAGAATAGCGTATACAAGGTGACAAACACAGAGAAGAAGAAAGAAAATTCTCGCTCTCATTATTAATGACTTTCACCAATTTGATGTTCATCATAACCCTGACTTGAGCTATCTTATTTGATGCTGACTCACTCCATCTCTTAAACCTGCGAATTCACACAAAAAGATGGACTTAATCCTCAAGTGCCCTTACTCGGTCTTTGTGAATCCCTAATCCTCCATTAGGGCTACCTTCCTTTTCCTCAACCACTCCTTTGATTTGCTCCCTATGCATAATCTCTGGGTATTGGCACCCTGAGCTTCCATTACAAATCAATCCAGTAACATTTCCTAACTTTATATCTGTACCTTTGACACCACAAGAGCAGTTCTGAGTAGACCTTGTTTAACTGTCAGAACACATCCCTTCAAAAAGTGATACACTTCAACTCAGGTACTCAGTATTTCTGTCCTGTAACACACTACTTAGGCTTCACCTGATTAAAGTTTTTTTTCCAATTGTAAAACACTTATTTTCCAATCAATTCAATCTATCCTGCAATCTTGTCTAAACATTTGATATGTTTTCATAATTTCCATAAAAAGTTAAATTTCCATAAAAATGTTGACTTTTTAAATCTAATTTCCTGTTATTTTTCGCAACATTCAGCTTTTTTCACCCTCCAATTTTATCCAACTTTTTACACTTGTTTGAAAAGATTATTAGTAGTCTTCATACAATTAAGAAAATAGGCACTTTTTAAGTTTC
Organism: Dinomys branickii; assembly: GCA_004027595.1. Lineage (NCBI taxonomy): Eukaryota > Metazoa > Chordata > Mammalia > Rodentia > Dinomyidae > Dinomys > Dinomys branickii. The sequence continues at coordinate 289,373 of PVLD010000013.1, forward strand.
ACATGGTAGTTTATGTTACCCTTGATGCTCACCAATTTATCATTTTAAGAATAAAATAAAATTAAATCTTGCATTTTGGACCTACTTAATGATTCATATAGTAATGGATCAGCACTTAGAAGGCAATCAGCTGTATTAGGGTACTTCAATAAATGAGTATGTCTCTCTTAAAATGAATTAGAGATGTTTTAAAATTTTCTTTTATTGGAAACTGGAGAGAACAAGAATCACAACCTCTAATTGAAGGATCATCCTGTTTTAGTTATTAATATTATAAAACACACACAAGATAAAATGGAACACTGTTTAATTGCAAAGAAACTTCACAGAATTGCAAAATTTTAATGTCCATGTACTCTACAGTATTTTGTAACCATTTAAGATATCTTACTAAGTAAAATTGTACCTTAAGGAAATCACTGTTTGCCTACTGCTTTCCCATTTGAACATCTACTAATATCCAATATTGATTCTACATGAAAATATTCTTTAGTTTATAACTCGACCAAAATTTTATTTCCAAGATTTGATAATGAAATTAAATAAACTTACTCAGAAGCACACAAGAAACATGATTTTGTCAACTTCTCAATGTCTTTTAATACTTCTTTATATGAAAATGCAAATATAATGAATAGCCTAAAAACTATGGTAGGGTACAATTAAACAAAAATATGGACTTTCCTCAGATGTAAACTTTGGCTTTTTTATAATCTGATCTTTCTTGTATTTTTTGGCTTAAGTTATCCATAATTTTTCTTTCTTTAATGCTTTTTCACATTTAACTAGTCTTTTCCACATTTAACAAGACTAGTTAAAGTACTAGCTTGTAGCTTGTAGCTCAGTACTTTTCATCTGACATCCCAAATGGCAAGATGTAGGAGCAAAATGCAATCTCAGAACTCAACTCTACCCAGAACAAGTCCAAGAGACACTGACATAAGGGAACACTAAAGCCACATACCTGAAATCTCTGAAATGATTGCATGTGAAATAAAGAAAAAACTCCATCAGGCCAAAGAAGAGATCAGATCCGAAATAATCTCTCAGGCAAAAAATTAAATGCTAATAATAATGAAAGAATTTCTCAGCACATCTAGAGAAGAAATATATTAAAAAAATAGATGAACATAGGCAATGGATGGAAACATTACATGAACAATATAAGAATGAAGTAAAACGCACCAAACAGACTCGAAGAGATTTCCAGGAAATCAAAGCTTCCATTGAAAGTTTGCAAAACTGCTTGAATGAAGCCAAAGATAGAATTTCAGATCTTGAAGACAGCATGGGAGCTAGCAATTGTGAAAGGAAGGATCCCTTAAAATCAACAAGGATCCAGGAAAGATCAATCCAAAAGCTGCAAGATGAGGCAAAGAGAAATAATGTCTGAGTAATAGGAGTCAATGAAACAGCAGGAGGCAACACAAATGACAAAAGGAATATTTGCAGAAATAATAGCAGAAAATTTCTCAAGTGTGGAAAAAGATTCTAATGTACAGGTAAATGAGGAATATAGAACTCCAACTAGAGTTGGGGATATAGCTCAGTGGCATAATTGCCTGCCTGCCAAGCACAAGGTCCTGAGTTTGATCCCCAGTACCACACACACACACACACACACACACACACACACACATACACACACACACACACACAAACTAAAAAAAACTCCAACTAGCCATAACCAAAATAAAACCATATCCAGGCACGTAATAATCAAGATCCCAGATATCCAGCAAAAGAACAGAAAATTAAAAGTTACTAGAGAAAAGAAACAGATCACCTATAAAGGAAAGCCCATACAATGGAGAAGAGCTCAGTCCAATGTATTACAGGGTCTGAGACAAAACAGCTTCCAAACCAGACTGATGTATCCCAAAAATCTAACCTTCAAATTTAATGGAGAAATAAAATATTTCCACAGCAAAGAACAACTGAAGTACTTCATGAGTGCCACAGCAACATCACAAAAGTACTAAAAGATATTATGGACAGAGAAAAAAGAGACCACAATCTCAAGAACAACAATAGAAAGGAACCTTCAAGTAGAGCAAGCAATTAAACTGATAGCAAAAGTAGGAAATCAACAGCAAGTAAACAACATGACAAGGATAATCCAGCATATATGTTATAACCATTAATGTAAATGGCTTCAATTCACCTGTCAAAAGAAACAAAATGTCAAAGTGATTAAGAAACAAAATCCCATGATATGGTGTATACAGGAAATACACTTCACTCAAAAGGAAATCCATAGACTGAAAGTCAAAGGATGGAAAACAATTCTCCATGCAACAAGTTCCCAGAAAAAAGCAGGGGTAGCTATTTTGTTTGCAGACAATGTAAACTTCAAAACAAGAACAATCAAAAGAGATAAAGATGGTCACTACACACTAGTTAGGGGAAAACTGCAAGAGGAAGAGATAACAATCATAAACAAATATGCACCAAATTGGAACACCAAACTATATAAGACAATCTTAACAGACATGAAAAATCAAATGATCAATAATACTATTGTAATAGGGTACCTAAACATCCCTTTGATGCAAAGAGACAGGTCAATGAGACAAAAACTCAGCAAAGAAATAACAGACCTGAACCAAATCTGCAAACAAATGGACTTAGTAAATGTATACAGAGTATTCCACCCCACTCTTAGAGTCTAATATTTATTGTTTATACATGAATTATTTCCTAGAATGATACACAATAAACTCTTGAATAAATCTGTGAGAACACCTAAGACTTTCATGTACATATTTGGCAAGCAGTATACTGATACCTCCCCTTTATCAAGGAATTTCCCATCTTAAGAATTTCAGCTGCTGAGTATGTTCCCATTTTACAGGTGAAAAAGTGGCAGTGACCAGCAGAACAAAAATGACTGAAAATTTGATTCAGTAATTAGGAGTTTCCAGGTCATACAAAATTTTAAAGAGCCCTACAGCCAATTCTGATATATACCACAATTTAAGAATAACTGTGTTTGAAAATGTTTTTTTTTAGAGATGTGCAAATATCACCTATTTGGCTAATATGTCCTAAAACAGGTCAGTTAGTAAAACAGATCCTAGGGAATATGGCCTATACACAGCCTGAGGGTGGACATTTCCCTCCTCCTGGGCTCATCAGGTATATTAAAAAAAAGTGTTTGTCAGCTCTATTTTCCATGTAGGTGTGGACGCCACATCAATGCTCCTCCCCTATTCCTAAGGTGCAGCAGCAGTAGGCGCTCACAGGTTTTCTGTCAAGCCAGCCAAGCCAAGACTTTTACCCCATCCAAAATGCGGAACCAAAAAAAGAACAAGTAGCTCTCCCCACTGAAGTGTAGGGCAGGGCCCTGACTGGAAATCTTGATGTTAACAATTATATGTGATGTTGCAGCCAGCACAGTTGATCATTATATTGCAGGAATACATAATAGTAATATGAATATAAAATCCTCATAGTTTATATGAAAAAGTGATAACAATGAATGAATTTTTTCATATTTTCTTTAAATATAAAACCTACCATAAATAAATCAAGAATTTTAATATAAAATAAGTATTTGTTCAAGTCACTGTCATACACATTTTTGGGAACAAAAGTGGGCTAGTGCATTGGGAAACCTGATATCAATGTCCAGTCTTGCTGTTTGAAAAAACTGATATGTTTCAATTATTTCCCTGGCTTTGTTGAATTTATATAATGAGCCAGGCAAAGTTGGGTACATGGAGAGAAAGTACAGTGTAGTAAATAGATAATGTCCTGGACTTAAGGAACGTACATATTAATAGGTGAATGATAATTCATAAATATACATTAATAAAATGGAGTATGATAAATTCTTGTACAAATGTAATAAATATGGCTATACAACTACATGTAGGTATTACATATTTAGTTATGAAAATAACATGATACAAAAAATGTAGATAGATTACAAGTAGGTAGGAAATATGGTTTATTGATGTATAACGAGGAAGTCTCAAGTAGGATTTTATCTAGTGATTTGGCTAGTGGTTTGCCATTTTAGCTACTGCAATATGAAAGATGGGGAAATGTCTAGCCTAGATATTTTTGGGTGCTCATTGGCCATTCAAATAACACTGGAATAAAGGACGTTGGTAGCAGTTATAAAATTCAGAATCATTGAATGTATAAACATGCAAAACTTCAGCCAACAAACAAATATAAATATGTAAACTCAACTCATGATTTCTTGTCATGTTACAAAGAGACATTCTGTCTTCCAAAGAAACAACACTTCTATATAAATAGAAAGAAAACAACTAGCCAAATATTGCTGAGCTCTAAATAACATAAATTTTAATGTTCTAAAAATTTAACAGGAACAGAATTTTAGGCACTATGGAAAAGGACAACTTGTTATGTGATAGATTATACTTCCTAAAGCAAGAATAGGGTAAAGGGAATCAAAAGATATTCAGAACCAGAGGGTCTTGGCTTGAAGCCAGACTTCCTCACTTTGAATTCTAGCTGAAAGAAAATGTTGCCAGACTCCCTGAGGATCAAGGAATGGGAAGTTTGCTGCACAGCCTTACAAAGATGAATTTAGTTTTATTATATGCTGGATATGTGCTTAAACATGAAACAAATATGCAACACACATAGACACACACAGACACACACACACACACACACACACACACACAATGTTCTTATTGAAAAAAAACAGTAAACCCATACAATTCACAACTGGCAAATAAATGCATTTCATATGAAATTTACATTAAGGTCTAATGAATATTTTGAATGAAGGACATATGACATGTTTGAAAGATACATGATAATCCTCAGAAGCTTGGTTTGAAAAGCCAAAACATATCAGATAGGAAAGTAAAAAAAATAGAAGATGAAAGTCTATCATTGAAGGAAATACTGTAATCAACTCTTTCATAATTATTAATAATATTAATTCCCATGTTGAATGAATACACTTAAATGCAAGAATGAAAATTGCAGTCAAAGAACAAATTCTGCAAAGTAAAAATTATAATACATGAATAGATAAGACTGTATTCAAGACTACTACAATAAAATCAATGTTATTGCATCAGAGAATGGATTCAACTCAACTGAAACAACAAGCAGAACATCTCCGAAGATGAGCGTGACCTCCTGCAGGATTCTAGAGTAAGGTTGTCACACATGGTTAGATCATCTGTGTCCTTGTAACTTATTGAAGTCAAGCTTCTATGTGGCCTACAGATGTTAGGGGGAGCAACATTAGCTTTCTGAATGATTATTTCTCAAAGGAAGATCTCTCAGGACTTTGGAAAAATATTCTTGGGCTGGCAAATAGACAAAATGCTGGGGAGTACTGATATCTCCAAGAGGCAGAAGAACTAAAATTGCAAATTCTGTAAAAGATATGTTCTAAGAAAAGAGATTAGGGTTGGATTCTTTAGTCAAGGAGGAACATGTACAAAGTTTGGCCAATATGAGGGGAATACTAATGTCATCTTCATGAATTTGAAGAAAGTAATATTAAGAAAAGAACAAAAAATACGTGAGGTGAATGGCTAGTAAGTACCCTTCACACACACACACATGCACACACACACACGCACACACACACACACTCCAAAAATGAAAATTAAGAGGGAAGAGGGAGCATAATCTTAGGAATAAGCCGGCAAGAGAAAATAACAGTGAGCAAAGAGTTCAGTAAGGACCTAGAGATGTTCAAATAAGAACAACAACAGAAAACAAAAAATAATAGTAATTTGTAGCAGGATAAAAATCGTATCTAAATTTATGGCAAACCTAATATCAAATACATTAGAAAGTGAACACTTTTTCTGTATCACAAACATTCTTCTATTCCTAATAAAAGAATAAAGTGATAAATATTTTAACATAGAATGGATATTAACAAATTCTACATTCAAAATAGATATATCTTCCAAACTAGTAAAGAAATAGGTAATAATATTTGGAATATAATATATATGAATATTATATATACTTGCATAATAAATGCAGAATAACACATCTACCAATTTTAATATAATGGGTTGCCCTCAAAAGAAGGCAGATACTATATAATTGCTTTAATCCCTGTGGACTGCTATAATAAAATGTCATTTTTAAAATACCTTATAAACAACAAAATATATATCTCATACATCTGTAGTCTACGAAGCTCAGGAGCAAAGTACTCTCAGATTTCATTTCTAACAACAGTCTAATTTCTGGTTCATAGATAATGTCTTTTGCACAGTGAAAAAGGTCCGGTTTACTTTTGTGTCTTTTTTATAAGGATGCTAGTTTCATACCATGACGTAATCATTCCCTGAAGTCCTCATCTACTACCATAACCTCATGGGTAAAGTTATGAACACATACATTGTGAGTGAAGTGTTCACATAAACATTCAATTCATTACAAATTTTATATCCCATATCATTCATATGGGAAATAATATTTATAATTCCATTCATATCTGGCGAGTAGGTATATGGCTATTCTTTCAAGCTTACTATTAAAAATTGGTATTTCATTTTTATAATAAATAATTACAAGGAAAGATATTTTGGAAAGATATCTTGAAGATTTTAGCTATTTAGAGACACACTTCTGTAAAACATTTTGGAGGTAGCGATACACAAATGGAAAGTTTGGTAGCATCAAGGAGGCTGTAAGGCAGTGTGAGAGTTTCTATCTAATCGAAATATTCTATAATATAAAACATGTGAAACCACAATGGTCAGTACAGCAGTCAGCTACTTGTAAAATCTGAGAATTTACATTGTGGGTAGTGTGACAAGGACTGGAAATTAGCTCATGCCACTTAAATTACCAAATTCTGAGTAGTTTCTGCTCTGATTTGGATCAAGAACATCACAAAGACCTAAATGTCAAGGGCTTACTCCTCAGCGTGGGTTTATCAGAGGTGATGGAAACATTGAGCAGTGGGGCCTAGTGGAAGGTAGGCTGCCTATCTGAGTTATACAGGAAAGACTTTACTTGAGACTTCTGTGGTGAAAATCAGGGTTCTACTGAAGGAACAGCCTTGGACAACACAATGGCTCCCAGCCCTTTCTGCCTCTTCCTTTTCCTCATTTCTTCCTAGGCATGACTTGAACAGCTTTGCTCTCATGAGTTTCCTGATGTAATGTGCTACAGGAGAGTCTCAAAGTCAATCAGTTATAAATGAAACTTCCAGAAGCGCAAATATTATCTTTCATCTATGTGAACTGCCTATCTTGGGTACTTTACTACAGTAATGGAAATCTGACTAACACATGAGGCTAATGTCTGTCTTATTAGACAGTGAGGCTCTGAAGCATCTGTTCTTATATAATGAATACAATGATCTAAAAAGAGAACATGGCATGAGAGAAAGATAACTTAAAATGTAAAGTCTTTGAGAAAACAAAGCTAAGAGATATTTAGATGCCAATGGTGGTAGCTGTAACATAGAGGAAATGGCTGAGCAAATACATAAGTTAAAAAAAAAAAAACACTGTGGTGAAAACAGCAAACTGAAAACTCTGAGACGGAATACCAGTTGGCAGGTTTGAGGCAGAGAGAAGGTCAACAGGCTTTAGCATCAGTTACATAGCCTCAAATTCCAACATTTTTAAGTATTCTATTTTCTTTCTAAACTAAGAGCTATGATATGCTGAGTAAAAATTCATTTCCTTCTATAAATGACAATACTTGTTATATTCAAGTTTAACATGTGTCTAACATGCAAATGTGAACCAGACTTTCACATGAAAATACAAACCAGAAGAGAAGAAAACAAGTGGAAGATGAAGACAAGCTAGCGAGGGAGCAGGGGGAGACGGGAGTAGGAGAAAAGGCAAAGAAGGATGGAAAATTTAGGCAGAAAAAATCACCCCCCAAAGCAAATTATGATTGCTTTTTGCTTTGTGTTGTTGGTGGTGTCATGCATGAAAATGCTGTTTGATCAGATACACCACAGGTACATGTTCCGATGCTTTGTCTTAGGTTCACTCACAAAGTCCAAGAAATGTTGTCTCAACAATGCTCTTCAACATGTTCTTTACAAACCTCCCTTGTTTCTGCCATTCACTGACCTCCAGATACAATAGTGACTCTCTGGTCACACACTCGTCTTTCACTTTTGCACGTTTACTCCCCTGATAATGTTTATGAAGGCCTATGATGGGGCCGTTACATTTGCCTTAGAAATTTCTAAATCATTTTGCCCCTTTCTAAGGAGAAAAATATTATGAGTAATGCTAAAGAAAACACCAAAACATCCTAAATAACTTACAGATATATATCATTTTATTCACTCTAATATGAAATTAAAGATGAATGTAAAAATATTCTCTTCTATGGAACTCTCATTAACTTACCCTATGTTATCTAAAGACCCTTCTGGGTACATCATGCATTTGCAGGCTTTTTTCTTTTTGTTATTGGGAAGAATGTTTATCTTCTCATATTAAACATGAACCTTGCTGATCCTGGTTTATTGCCTGCAGGGTTGAAGTTGACACACATCATTCAAGTAGTTTCTCTGGTTTTTATTTTTAATTTTGAAAATTAGAAAAACTAACAAAATGACAATGAAGACAAAAATCAAAACACAAAAACAACAAAAACGATACGTGCCCTCCAAACAAACTGATAGGAATTAGCAAAGGTTGCTACATTGCAAACTGTTATCGTCTGCGAAGTTGCTCAGTCCACCAGACATAAGAATGTAAGACTGATCAAATCATCAAAGACAGTAACAAGTAATAAAAGAAAACAACACTGAAAATGATGCAGAGCTTCGCCGTACAAGATGGTAAAGGTTCAACAATGGTTCTCATACTGCGTATTTTTGTTTTCAGATCAGTCATTCTGATCACCAAATTCAAGCACACAAAGTTGGTCAAGAAAAAAAATTTTAAGCATTGACTGTTCCTTTCAATAAACCACAAACAGCAGTACAACTATTTCTGCTATCCTTGTATATAAATATAAATTTTGTTTTTCATAAAAAGTAACAAAAACAAATATACAAACATCATAGAGAACAATAAAACAGAATTTCAAAACATAGTGATAGGGTATTAACAATTGCTGTTATATTACCTAATGTCACCTTCAAAATGGTTACACATATAACCAGATATAGGCATGCAAGATTGATCAAACCATTACACATTTATAGTTCCTGTCAATAAACCAACAGATATTAGTAGTACAAGTATCTGAGCTACCCTGTCTATGCATATACATATTTTTCCCTCTTTCTTTTTCCTCTCCCCTCCTTCATCCCAGTTGCTCCTTCCTATTTGAGCAGTTTCTTTCCCCTCTTTCCTCTCTGCTTTTACTTTCTATCTTTAAGCAGAATTATATTCATTTTCTGTAACACATAACTTTTTAAGATATCTGAAAGAAATGTAAAAAGTAATACATATCTCTTCATATAGATATGAATTAACTTGATGCAATTAATTAGTTCTCACATGTATTTTTCAACTTAATGCTTGTATTAGTCAGGGTTTACTAGAGAAACAGACATAAGACAAAATACAGTGATACATAAGAGATTACAGGATTGGTTTATGATGGTCGGCCACAGAGTTGGATGAGGAAATATGCAGATGGTGGCTGTAACCTGGAGGATGAAGGGTTCTGCCCAGGTCTGGAGCTCACTGCAGTGTTCAGTGCAAGTCCTTATCAGAAAGCCAATGGGTCTGTGATGGAAGTTTGAAGAATCTCTGCCAGAAGAGTGAAAAGTCCTGGGAAGAAGCCCAATAGTTTGTATTAGAAGCCAAGATATGAAGTCCAAACTGAAGGCAAAGAATGGAGCTCCTCCCAGGAACCCACAATCAGTCCTTCCTCAGCTCCCTTTTATTGTCTGCAGGCTACCTGTGCTGGGGTGAGGGGGCATCCTTCACATACACCCCATCTCTGTGCCCTACTGTTCACAGGCTGAGGATGTTTATAAAGTGAAGACCACGGCCCCCTGTTGAACCTCTTACTTAAATGTCTAAACTGCTCAAGTTGACACAATGAACAACATTTTAGAGTAGTAACGGCATGTCCTCTGCAACCTAAGATGTAGAACTGCTGAGTTACTTAGTCAAGCTTTCAGACTTCTCAAGTTGACACAATGTATAGACAATTACAATGCTTCATTTTTTACAATGAAGTTCAGATGTTTTGATATTTCTTGCCCTCCTTTTCTAATTACAAAGCAATATCACTCTTGAAAATGCCAAGTCTCATTTAAAAAGAGAATAGTTTCTGGATTATTTTCTCATCTGTTGAATTCATCATCCTCATATTTTAATAAGTAATGCAAGTCAATTATTCAATATTAAAAGGAAGGGATAAATGCACAGATGATCTTAATCACAAGCACACTTAAAACCACTTTTAAGAATGTATTGAAATGTTGAACATGAAATCTTCCCTTCATTAAAACTGATGTTTAAAATTTCAATGCCTTGGAACCAGGTTAACAAACATAAATAAATGAATTCTTGCTTCTTGAAAATGAACCGCTGGTATATTTGAATTAGACTATTTCTCAAATGTACTCTTGTGACCTTAAGTGCTCACAGAAAAAATAAGAGCAATTTAATCATTTGTAAGAGAAAGTCCATTACAAAGCCGAGATAGAAGCCACAAAGAACTTTATGTGAAGATAATGCAGGTCTTAAATTGAACATGAACATCCTGAAAGTAAGTACAGTCAATGGAGCAATTATGTAATGTTCTCACTTGGAATGATAATCAGGTTCCATTTACATTCTCTAACAGCCAGGATAAAATATGCACAGATTTTCTGGTGCCCTTAATTTGGTCTCAAGATGTCTCTTGATATTCTGCTTCCATCTGGATCACCAGTTCTTATGCAAATATCTTCCTTGGTTTATCATGTCTATAAATAGAAGAAATGTCTTTGATTGACAAGTGCATGACATTCTAAAAATTAAGTATTTAATCATATATTCTCTCTAAAGAACTGAAACAGAACACAGTTAAGACCAATTTTTAGGCATCTTATGTATTCTTACATATAATAATCTGTTTTATAACCAAAATAATTTAGATTTTATCTGAATAATTATTAAGAAGGAAAAAAATTTTAACTAGAAATCTTTACAATATTTGAAATTTATAAGGATTTTTATGTAATGTTTTGGATTCTTTTCCTAGGGTCCAAAAGAGTGCATGGAAATAATAGATTCACAGGAAATATTTATTCAATGAATAATGCTCCATTAGTTGATTAACTAACCTCAGAATATAATGAAAACAAGTTATAACATCAGTACTTACTTTCTTTAGCCATACATATACTCAGAAATATAGTTTATAAAATTGATGTTTTGTCTAAAAGTTAATATTTTTGAAAAACTTATTTTATATAAAATTATTTACATAAGTGGCCAACATTCATGTAAGTGGTAAATCTAATAGTTTCTGAGAACATTTTGATTAAATATTAAAAGGTGATAGAGTAGCATGTATATGATATTTATCCTTTCTTAATGTGTTTCCCCAAAACAGAGAATCAGAGCAATTTGTCCTTCAGTATTATTTAAAAGAAACTACCTTAGCTGATATTAACACAGCTTGAAAGTGTAAACATGCCCAGCTTGGCTATGATTTGAATTTGCTTCAAAATTTTCTATTTCATTTTTAATTTTCTCCTCCATATAATTTTTGTGTATCTTTTCCACATAGTGAAACAGTCATTTACACACCGAAGGAAAGTATTTATCTTCTGATATATACGAAAGATCAAGAGCACTTAATCTTAAACCTCTCAGTTAAAGTCCTCTCTAATAAGTTTATGGAGTTATGGTGTCCTATCTCATTTTAGGGTCCAGCTAAAACAGAACCTTTCTATTGAGAAAATAATGCTAGCAATAAAATCTAGATCATATATACTATACATATAAATTAAATGAGAAAATAAAGACACAGCCCCTTAATCAAATTTTTCTTTAGACGCAGAAGTTCTTCAGCTTTTCACACTTATTAAATTCATACATAAGCCCCAGTTTTCCCAGATGAATCTCAATTCAAACTTCTTATTCCAGAAGGTGAGTAGCACATGCTACCATTCTCAAAAGGCTTTCAGTGGCATAATAAATGCACAAATATAAGTTTTATGGTGAATGGGGATTTTTTTCACAGTCATATATTAAGTTCTCTTTATTCCTCTATGATTTGTCTCAGCCAAAAATTCAATATTCCCATTGCTTTGCCTCTGTCCTACATCTAATTTTAATATAAATATCTTTTTATCACTGTTAATTATATACTGTTTATGTGTTTATTAGTTTGGGTTATCTATTCTGTTAAATAAGTCTATCATTTATTTTTACATTTGTATTATACTTTGTTAATAACAAGACATTACTTACATGTTCACTGATAAATAATATTCTCTCCCAATATTTCACTTTGGAGATGTTACTCTTTGTGCCTTTCACTACTAATTTTTTAATTAATCTGATAACTTTAATTTTGTCAAGGTTTAACTGAAAATTCATAAATGTTATGAATTAATTTGTGGAAAATTAGATGTTATGCATGATTGATTCTGGTCTAGCAGCTAGCACCAGGCAGGTAAGCCTCCAATTTGTGAGTTTATTTAAGTTTACTTATTTTTTGTTTGTTTGTTTGCTTTTTAGTTTATTTGCTCTGCAGCTTTTATTTCCTGTACAGGTTCAAGTGCTCCTACTATACTTGAGCCATGCTCTGTGTTTGGAATGTCCAAGGATCATAGCAATATATAGCCTTATTCTTTTGAACAATTTTCTTACTTGCTTGCAGAAATAAAACTATTCACTGTACTTTAAAAGTTTAATTTTTTTCCAAAAATCTTTCCATGTACATTAGATCATGTTGTAAATTTTGATTCCTTAATGATCTTCATTCTTATTTGTTTGTGCAATTTAGAAATAAATTATCAAATTTGTTGAAATATTGTAAAAGTGTACTGGACTGCTGCTATAAGGAAAATCAGTATTTTAAAGTTTATATTTTTAAATGTCACAGAAAATATTTTATTGAGTTCAAGATTATTTAGACTATGTTCTTCTTTTGTCTTTTTGAGATAGGGTCTCACTATGCCATTCTGGCTGGCCTTGATCTTACTTTGTAACCTAGGTTGGTCTCGAACTCTCAGTGGTCCTCCTGCCTCAGCCTCCCGAGTGCTGGAATAACAGGTGTGAGCCACCACGCCCAGTTCAAGATTATTTAGACCACACCCAGCTCAAGATTTTGTGTTTTAAATAACTTGTCCTTCTTGCCCAGTACTTCTCTGTTTTACACGTTTTTGTGGTGTTCCATTGTGTGTGATAGTAAATGCTGAACTAACTTTGCTCTGACTTACGTTGGCAATTTTAAAGATTATTTTCATATGAAACGCACTGTGCTCCTGTGTAGAATTTTAGCCCTTCATATTCACGCTCTTGTGCTCCTGAATCAAAATTACACTATATTTATTACCTATTCATGGCTGATGTTTTCTTAGTGGTTCTTTTAAAACTTTTTGGGCTTAGTGTTCCCAGTTTTACTAAGAACTATCTAGATATGTTTTTAGTTATAGAAGGCTATGATTGATTTTTTGAATACTTATTTATTTGTTGTGTTTAATTTACAAGAGTCCGTGTCTTTTAAGAATACAGGAGTATTCAAAAGTGTTACCTTTTGAAATACTCCGTCTTGATTCTGTGTATGTGTCAAGCTTCACCATCATTTTACCATATGTTTTCAACAGTTTTTTCTTGTAAGGCCCTACTTATATCTTATTCTAAAGACTACATTCATAAATCTATTGGTAGATAGAGTCAATTTTCTTTATTTGAAATTATTATGCTCTTTCAAATTACCATGAACAGTGAAGGAGCAAATACGGAAGCATTGTTCCGGAGAAAATGAACTCTGAGGACGTTGTGATGTTCTGTTCACAGCATTTCCACTCGGTGACTGATGTGTGCTTCCTTTTACATGTTCGCATTTAGAAACAGCTTCTTTAAGATCTACTGTGGATTTGTTAACCTGGAGTTCCCAGCCAACTCTTCTATGACTGACGCCTAAAGAAAGTTAATTAAATAGCACTTTTTCTTTATGTATAGTGTGGCCTTCAAGACCTCAGGAAAAATGGACAGCACTTCAAGGTTACACTTAGGGGCAGTTTTAAAAAATAAAATCACCAAAAACATGCTAAATAAATTGTAAAGAATAGAATTAAATCTGAATAAAGATGGTCAAGGATTATTTTATTAGAGCTAAACTGGGAACAGGCAAATTGAAAGAAAAAAATATTTTTATATGTTTACAAGTGAGAAGGAAAATATGAAGAAGCACTGCTTTTCAGGTCCACAACTAAATTCTTCAAGGTCTAGAATTTGTAAATAAATGCTTGAAAGACAGAGAATGTGCAGATTTGGATCCTCTAATAAGGACGCTTGGTATATGCATAATATATAGGCAATTCAAATTAGCTACCCTAGCAGTGTCAGAAATAAGTCTGAACCTGTGCTTACTAAAAATATAGTCCTGATAAATTCCCATACATTGCATTTGGAGTATGAAATAGTCTTTTGGAAAGTGTTTTTGTAGCATATATTAAGTACTTTTAAATTATTTATACAAATTAGTTTTGTAAATTCCCATCCTAGAAAACTAATCCTTTCTATAAATTACTAAAACTGTGAATACAAGCCCACATACATTTATTATAACACATTTATTCCACAAAATGAGGAAGGAAATGTGTTCAAATAGAGTAAAATTACATAAATTAGATTGATTCTTGTAAAACTTCCTGTGTAATTACAGATGGATGAAATTTACTTGAAGTTATTAGTATGGGAAGCTCTGGATAGTAAACAAGGTAAAGTGACATGAATATGATACAGTATTTTGAATAGCACGGTCTCTCCTATGTAAATACTTCATAGAAACTAAAAGGAACTTTACAATAATTTCTTGAAGTATATTTTCAGTACTACTGATTTGATTTCACCACGTATGTACATCCCACATTAGTCAGACAAAGTTAATGGCTAAAATGGAATGCAGAATAGCTTCTAGGAAACTGATGCAGAAGTATTTTATATGGAGTCTATGTTGATAATGACAGATTTGATACAAATCGAGATATATGCTCATTATCAGTGTCAAAGAGTGTGGAAGAGGACCATCTGTGAGACTCATGCAAGAAGCATATTTGGAAAGAATAACACCAGGAGAATATGTTCTCTGACATTTTACTTCATTCATCCTGAAAAGTACAAAATCTCAAAATATTTTCAAAGAGTTATCACATAGGAAGCTTGTAAGTTATTTGTCAAATGAGCTTACTCCCAAATCAAAAATGCAGTATTTTTGTTTTCTGTGCATACTGAAGTTCTGAAAAAGTGTTAAATGTTGCCTATTACATTGTTATGATACTATAAAAGGGATAATTAAATGCATAACATATGAAAGAAAGTACTTATTTTATTGGAGAAATGTAAAAAATAATAAGATATTCAGGAAACTTGAAATTATACCTTTTTTTTTTTTTGGTATTGGGAATTGAACTGAGGACCTTGTGAGTGTTAGGCAGGCACATGTGCCACTGAACTATATCCCCAGCCCTATGTTTCCGCTTTTATTTCTTTAAAGTAAATTTACTGCTTTTAAAATTATTTCATCCTAATCTTAAGTATTTTATTTCAAAAATATACTACTTGTTTTAAGCTATATATTCAAGCACATATGTGGAGCTCAAAATGCTCATAATCACAGAAATATAGTACAACATTTAGAAATATTAGAATAAAGAGATATATTGATTAAAACATTTTAATTATATATTTCTCTGTTAAATAAATTTTGCTATAACTATTTTATTTCTTTTAGCAAAAATTTAAATATATCTTTCTGTACAATTTTTGGAAATGTTTTTTCTTGCTGCATTTAGGAAATGCTCCTGTCAAAGTGGAATTCAAAATTAACTTGCCAAGCATGGTGTCACATGCCTATAATCCCAGCACTCAGGAGGCTGAGGCAGGAGGATTGTTGTGAGTTCAAGACCAGCCTGGGCTACAAAGTGAGCTCAAGGCCAGCCTGAACTGCATAACAAGACTCTTTCTCATAAAGAGAAAAACAAGGCAACAACAGAAAAAGAATGATATAAAACAAAAATATCTTCAAAAAAAAAGGTCGGAGACAAAAAAATGAGAGGATGAATATATAATTGGCTCACATCACTTCAGAAGTAGATCTTGCGACTTTTTTCCTTGTATGTATATATTTTTACAGACAATAGGCAACAACATGTGATAGAGAAGAGCAAGATAGAGGAAAAGGGGAAATGAAGAGACAGTATAAACTGAAATAAGTACTATATTTTTGAAGTAAAATACATAAAATTAGGATGAAATAATTTTAAAACCATTATTTAAAGAAATAAAAGTGGAAATTTAGGGCTGGGGATATAGCTCAGTGGCACATATGCCTGCCTAGCAAGCAAACAGTCCTGAGTTCAATTCCCAGTACAAAAAAATCCAAAAAGCAAAAACTGGAAATTTATTCTCTTGTATATATATATATATATATATATATATATATATATATGAGAACTTTTCTTAGTGTCATTTTTACTTGAAAATATTCTAAAATCACTTACCAAAGAATAAAGAACCAACCATTCAAACAACAAACCAACATTTTGAAATGCAAATACTTCAAAATTAGTTAACCGAATTGCCAAATGTGTAAAGTGATACGACTGTTCACTTTGATAAAAGAAATAATACTTCTCACAATTTCAAAACATATTTGATTTCAAGAGTGAATGCTTGCCTTGTCACGAACTCACAGTGATCCTCCTGCCTCAGCCTCCCAAATGCTGGGATTACAGGCGTGCGCCACCACGTTAGGCCGATGTACCACATTTTGACCTTTTTGTTTCCCCTTTCCGTCCTTAGAACCTATCTCATCTTCATAAAGTATGTCTTCCTGCTTCCTGTCACCTACTTTTTAATTGTGTGCTTTATTTATCCTTTGGGTTTCTTATATAGGAGCTCTGTGGCATTTAATCCTCTGTGACTGATTTATAAATTTAACATTACAGTCTCAAGGCACATCCACTTTTCTACATATGGCTCAAATCTACTCACCTCTGCGCTGGAGTGGTGCTCCATTACGTATGTTTACCGCTTCCTCACCCATTCATGTGTTCGTAGGCGTATAGGCCGCCTCCATGATTGCGCTGTTGGGAATTGTGCTGCTATGCACTTGGTATGCCTGCGTTACAGCGGTACAAATTCCTTAACTCTGTCTAGAAAATGGTCACAAGAGAGATCGCTGGGTAAAACATAAAGTTAAAATTGCTATTTCCATCTGGGTAAAGTGGAATCTCGAGATTTATTTTTATTTTTAGTTTGATTCACAGACAGATAGCACTAGTATACATTTCCACCAGCAATGTAGAAAAGTTCCTTTTCTCCCGTATCCTCTCCAGCATGTATTATGGTGTGAGTTCTTGGTGATTGCTATTCTTTCTAGAGTAAGATAGAATCTCAATTTTGATTTGAATTCAGTTTTTCTAATGGTGAAAGCTGCTCAACACAATGTCCTGTGCCTATTACTCATTATACTTCTTCTGAGATAGATCTAGTCGTTTCAGTGGCCCATGGTTGTTCTCTTATATCTTTGCGGTTAATTATTTTTTGTTTTGACCTCTGAATATATTGTAGACATTAGTCCTTTGTGCAATAACTTGCAACAGCTTCTTTTCTCCTTCCCTGTATTATGGCTTCACTCTGTTGGTTGTTTCCTTCTCTATGGAGAAGATTTAGCCACACTTGTTGATAGTTGCTAGGTTTTTGTCTTGTGCAAATAGAGTTCGGTAGAAAATACTTGCCCATTCTTTTGTCTTCAACATATTTATATGCATTTATCTCCTAGAAGACTCAAAATTTTCTTTAAGTGTTAATACCTTGTACTAAAACATAATTCCAAGTGTTCATCTCTTTACTAGCTTATTGTATTAATTTGTTCTTAAAATTAGACCATTGCTTTCCTGACTCCTGATTTAAGTGACCTTGTACCACATACTAAAATTTTTTAATGATGATTTCCTCAGGAACATTAGTTCTTTTATGAATCTCTCTCTAATTTGGGACTTTGCCAGTTACATGTTGGTTTAAAATGTTATAGTTAAAAAGATAGCATTAATACAAAATTCAAATTGTTCAGTCCGTATTTTATTTATAACACATTTTGACTTCAGCTTTCCAAACCTTTCTTGCTATTCTACTTTTAATTTATCTTTTTAAACACAGTGTTGCTTGTTGTCAAAATCAACAGCAAGCAACTTTTCTTTCATTCTCAGGATGACATTTTCCAGGAGACTGAATGACTACATGTCGGGGGAGCACAGGCTGTCATTTTTCTACAAGCCTCACAGTGGGAGGGGTATTTGTCTAGGCCCCTGTAGCTGAGAAATTTCTGAGGATTAAATATTGTTAGTGTTCTCTTGAATCAGACTAAGTGTGATTCCAGTCTGCAGCCATACAACCCTGAATGTGCCCAAACGTGTGAAATTGAACCCATATATATATATATATATATATATATATATATATATATATAAGTAACTTTATGAAAATGTGAGGAAAGAATATGAAAAAAGTTCAGGAACTGAGTTAAATGAAATACATTATGGTATTCACACCAAGGGAACTTCATACCCATTTGTAGTCAAATGCTCCACTCCTGAGCTACACCCCCTTCATACCCATTTGAATCATTCCATTAGTTCAAATATCATGAAGAAATTAATAGCCATGAAGCCAGATCTTAACATCAACAATCAGATGTCTATGATTGACAAAGGAGAGGAAAGAACTTTAGAACAATGTTTCCAGGTGATTCAAATTATTCATCAGCTTACTACTTTCCTTGAAGATATTCTAATGGCCATAAAAAATGTCAAGTGTCAAGTATATGGAACTGAGGAACATACCCAGAAGAGAAAATTCAACTGGAACAACTAAAAAGACTTATGAGGAATCTGTACTTGAGGGTATAAAAAGTCCAAACGAGAAAATTTAGACAATGATGTTAAGTTTTTGGTAGCAATTGAAAGAAGAGGTGGCTCTTTGTTAGCAAAGGAGATTGTTGAACTTGCTAAAGAGTTCTTTCTTTCTGCCCAGAATATAGTTCTTGACCTTAACGTTAGTGGAGACCCTACTACAGGACAAGCAAAAGTCTTCTTGAAACCACTTTTAGAAGCTAGAAAATCAGCCTAAATTGGCATAACAGCTTTTAAAGATTCCAAATCATGACGAAGAAACCCAGATGCCCCTGGATGTCTTCCTGACAGAATAAGACATGGAACATTTCTTTCCTCATGTGAGAGACATGAGGCAGCAAGGGGTAGCACTGGGACACTGTTCAACTTATGTAAACATCATATTGTCTCCCTAGTGTAAGAACTCAAAAAGAGTAAATAAAATCTAAATGGTACAATAGATACTGTGAAAGGGAAAGAAATTGCTGAAAGGGAAACAACAACTGGGATGAGGGAAAAGAGAAAGAAAAGGAAAGAAAGAAAGAGAGAGAGAGAGAAAGAAAGCAAGCAAGAAAGGAAAATATGAATATATATACACAAAACAGCTAGTAGTACTACCAATTTCTATTGCTTTACTGAAAGGAACAGTCAATGTTTAATTGTTTGATCAATCTTACCTGTCTATATTTACTTATATGAGTAACCAATTTGAAGATACCAATATATAATGCAACAAACATTGTTAATTTCCTATCACCTTGTCTGAAATTCTGTATTACTTTTGTTGTGTTTGTGCAGTTTTATTTATGTCTGTGTGTCTGTTAATATGTTTCAGTTCTTTTATCTTTAGAATTAAAAAAAATGAGATGGCTCCATCTTACAGCCAGTATGACTTCCAATTCTGGTACAGCATTTCTTATTCATTTGTAATCTGTACTGGTGATAAAGGTGATTTTGCAACATGCCTTTCTCAAGGGTACCAGCTGACAGTTTAGGCATTTAAACTGACCCAATCTCAGGTGTGAGATCTGTCTTATGAGTCCATCAGCTCCATTTTTGCTTCTGACAGCACCAGATTGGAACTGAGGAAGAAGTGGAATCATCTGAAGCCCAAATAATTACACTTTCAGCTCTAGTAAGGTGAATAACTACTGAGTATACATTGCAAGATTTCCCTGCTATACCCTTCCCAGTAAACTGCCCTCACTTCCTTTGAAACACAGCAGCCAAATACTATACAGTACACATGGCAGATGCTCAGTAAAAATATCTTAAACTGACTAGCAGGGCCTTAGTTCAGTCTCCAGGAAAATGCAATACTGAGAATCAAAGATAGGATGCTTGCAGTTGATTTTGAGAACAAGTAACATTGTGTGTAAAAAGATAAATTAAAAGCAGAACAGTGAGAAAGGTTTGGAAAGCTCAAGTCAAAATGTGTTATAAATACGATATGGATTGAATAATTTGAATTTTATATTAATGTTCTTTTTGACTATAATATTTTAAACCACCATATAACAGGCAAGTTCCCAAATTAGAGAGAGATTCATAAAAGAATTAATTTCCTGATAATCATAATTTAAAAACTTCAGTATGGTGGTGCAAGATCACTTAAATCAAGAGTCAAGAAAGCAAAAGTCTAACTTTGAAAGCAAATGAATACAATAAACTACTAAAGCGATGACATTTGGAGTTACATATTACTACAAGACATTAACAATTAAAGAAAAATGTGTCTTCTAGAAGATAAAGTATGTAAATATACTGGAGACATTCCACTAGGGATTTTTTAACTTAGTGATCTTCCCTCATTAGTGATCATAAAGCATCGGGGAAATCAGACATTTCTTATTAGGGAAAGTTTTTGAATTATTAGTGTAAAGGAAAGAAAAAGGAGGAAATAGACCTTTAAACCTACTAGGTTTGGATAAGTGCTCTGTACTTCTTGTGTTTATGTAGGTTATGAGGAGCTAGGCAAGCAAAGTACATCTTGGTACCTAATTAATTCTAAATTGAGAAATGATCTTAGTTTGCCCTTTCAGCCAAAGTGACTGTAATATGTGCGTGAGTTTATATAAGTGCTCCATAATGAGGTTATATGAGACTCAAAAATGCTAGTAACCATGATGCTGCCACTACGAGAAGGCTCTCTTCGAATGATGAAACAGTGTATACTTCTGTGGGAATTCCAATGGTTTTAGAGGTGAGGGAGGCTAAAGAGATAGAAGCTGATTTTAAAAGGGAAGCTAGTGGCCCCCACCTGTAATCCCCACTTCTCAAGAGGCTGAGGCAGGAGGATCACAAGTTTAAGGTAAGTTCCTGGCAATGGAGTGAGATGCTGTCTTCAAATTGAAAGTTCAAAAAATTCTTGAAATGTACTACAGTGGTAGAGCATTGGCCTATCAGGTGTGAGGCCTTGAGTTTAGTCTCAGTACCATATAAAAAAGAAAGAAAAGAATAAAATTTAATGACTTAAAAGTGTGTATGATATTATATTCAGTGAAAAAATGTAGTTCCAAAGAAATTTATGGTCATTTATTTGTTTAATATATGTCAAAGCTGGTAAGATGGGCAATTTTAATTTATAAGCTTTACTTTCACATTATAAAAGTCCTGCTCGCCTTAAGTGAGGTTGGAAAGGTGAGGAAAGTATAAAGTTTCCTGTTTGAGTTTCCAGAATTTAAAGTATTTGGATTCTTTGATAAAGAGAATTTATGACAAATTATAGCTAACATAACATTTTGATGAAGTACCCAGCATGGTGCTGCCCATTTGTAAACCCAGCTCTTGAGAAGTCAAGGCAGGAGGAATGCTTCAAGTTTGAGGCAAATTGACAAAGTATTAAATGTTTTCCCCAAAAAATGCAATAAGAAAAATGGTATCTGTTCTGCTCACTGCTTCCAGTGTTGAACTGGTGCTCCTCAGCTGGGGCAGTAGGGCTACACAAGCAGTAAAGGAGACATTAGAAAGGAAGAAAATGTGACTCTGTACACAGGCACATGGCGATCTAAATAGGAAGATCTAAGGAATTGAAGAACTATTAGAACTAAAAGTTAAAGTAGCAAGATCACAGCACATGAGATCAGTGTGCAAACAGGAATTGGAGAAAAGCCTGAGACAAAGGTTAGGGCAGAAAAAGTACAAACAAAGCTACAGAGCCTTGTTGCTCAGAAAATGAGGAAGTACACAAAGGACAAAAGAACACAGGCGCGAATTTGAGGAGACTCTGACAGATAATTTGAGCATCAAAGTAAGTGATAGCAATAGATTTTTAACCCATTAAAGTTACAATCTATGAGCTCACACCAATAAAAGTAGGTAGGAGGGGTTACACTTTTTCTGATAGTAGACTAGCATATAGTATAAGAAAAAGGAATTACGCAATCTAACAGACAGCCAGGTATGGTTATGCATGCCTGTAATTCTGTCATCTGGGAAGCTGAGGCAGGAGGATCACAAGTTTGAACCCAGGCTGGACAATTAAGCAATTTAGGAAGTCCCCATCTTAAAAACAAAAAAAATAAGGGCTGGAAACATAGCTTAGTGTAAAGGCCCTGGGTCTAATCGCCAGTACTACAAAAGGAAAAACAGAAAATCAAATGTAAGCTAAATTAGAGTACGCAAGTTTAATGAGGAATGAGGAACAGTACTTTATTGTCTAAAAGTACTCCTCACATATAATTAATTATAGAGGGGAAATTATAGCTGCGATGAAGGTAAATGTACTATAGCCAAGGAGCAAAGTCAGCACCATTACTTGACAAACATGTACCTTCTGATGTGACACAAAAGAGGCACATCATCCTTTTTATTGTATCCATGCCAAAAATGCAGTCATGGCCGAGCAAGGTGGCATATGCCTGTATGTGACACATACATACATACATACTAGCATAATACTCTTTAAAAATGTAAAGAACCTGATCATGGCAGTGCACAATTGTAATTCCAGCTACTTAGGAGACTGAGGCAAGAGTATTCCAAATCTGAGACCAGACTGGGCTGAGAAACTAGATCAATCATTGCCTCTATCACCAACACTGAAAAAAACCTACCAGTCCAGGAAAATGCATGGTAAAATCAAGTAGATATAGTACTGTGTCAATTAAAAATTTCCACACTTTGATAATTTTACTGTAGTTGTTAAAAAGAATATTTTCATTCCTTAAGAAATACACAATGTAAAGTATTTAGGAGAAAAGGGCATTGTGTTTCCTACTACCTCTCAAGTGATTTTTTTAAAAAACAGTATGTACATAGGTAGCCAGGCATGGTTGTGCACACTTGTAATCCCAGCACTCCGGAGGCTGAAGCAGGAGAATCACCGCATATTCACGGCCAGCATGAACTAGATTCAGTCTCAGAAAAACCAAAAAGAAACAAATATATACTTTTGTTTTCTTTTTGGTTTATATATGCACATACAATGAACATAAAATGAACAAAATAAATAACTAGCAAATCTAGGCATACAGGAAATTCTTGTACCTTTGGAACTTTTTCTGTATACTTGAGATTTCCTCAAGATAAAAAGTTATGAACAAAACCTATATATATGAGGATTGGAATAGGCCTTTTGAAATTTATTTCCTGCACTCTTTCATGATCTGGCATTTTGAAAAATGGTCCTACCTTCTACTCAAACTCTCAGATGAATACATCCCTTTGTATGCATTCCCTTAGTCGTCCATACCCCATTTCTGCACTGTAGGGGCTACTTCCATCCTGTTGTTTTGTTTTTGAAGTAAGGAGAGGTTTTACTGGAAATAAGGAGAACCAAGGAAGATTTCTCCAGGAGAGGAGTCCGACACGTGGGATTTCCCTTCCGTTTGCCTTGTTGCTAAGAGCATGTATCACTTGTGTCTTATCTCTAAAACAAATGAACCCAGAAACCAAGAGCTGTGGGCCTGACTGAAATGCAGTGGAATTCTGCCTATGCTAGTTCCACGGTAGACCACTGAGTTCACTGAAACTTCACCCTAAGCTGTTAAATGTCACTTCCTTACCTGGTAAAATTCTCAAATGTCAACTTTGGGCAACCAGAGATGTGTGCAATCCAAGATACATCAAAGTGTTTGGTGGCCCTCAGCATGAGTCACTGGAAAATAGACCTCACTGCAGAATCAAGTGAATGTCCTTCAGTTGTACTGTGTTTAGGGAAGATGTCAATAAAACATATGCAAACTGAATGCTACAAAATTATATTTTTATGTAAAATATTTGTAAAGTATAAAAACATTAGGGTATAATTTCAATAGAATGTTTTATTTTCCATACCCTTTATGCTGGGTTCAAATTTTCTATCATTAACTGTCGGAAATCTCCCAAATAATTATAGAACTTAATTTTGGAAAATATTCTGAGGTTATAAAAATGTAAGCTCAGTTAACCTTTTATGTCACTATGGATCACAGTAATAGTTCCAGAAAAATTCACTGCTCACAACATGCAGCTTCGCTGAGTAGCACTGCAAAGCAAATGTTTAATGAATTTGGTTTTTTGTTGTTGCTTTTATCTTTTCTCTTTTTTTGAGACAGGGTCTCACTCTGCAGTTCAGGCTAGTCTTGAACTCACTCTGTGACCCAGGCTGGCCTCGAAACCACAACAATCCTCTCACCTCAGCCTCCTATGTGCTGGGATTAAAAGCATGCGCCACCACGCCCAGCTCTGTTATGTGTAATTGGAAGGTCAGAGAAAGTGATAGAGTAGTTGCCAAGTAGAACTTAATGTCACCTCACTCTTCATCTTCTCGTCTTCCAGTGAAAACTGAAGAAGTTTAAGAGAATCAGTTACACAGACAAGGAGGTTGAACGTGTTTTGGAAGAAGGAATATGATTGTTCCATTTATATGATGCTAAATTGTCTTAAAATTGTGCTACATGGAAAAGAATATGACTTCATTACATTTTCTACTTATGCACATCACTATTAAGAAAATAAAACATGCTCAATATTTAAATGTTCTGCAGTACTATATTGTAGTCTCCAGAAAATGTATATCTCACAAAAACCTATTTTCTGCTTTAAGAACTAATATTTCAAAGCAGTTCTCATTTTCTTTCTTCTGTGATTTTCTCCATCTCAGTTGAATTTATGTGTCGATATTAATGAACCAGCATAAACCTTCACATAATAACTTAAAATACGACAGTTTTCATGAATCTAAAAGTAATAATTCATATTTTTAAATAATAATAATAATAGTTTATGTCACTATCTCATCTGAAATGTTATCATTAAATTTCACATGTATTTGCTAATTTTAAGAAGTTATTTTTAGTTTTTACAGGGAGATAACTATTCATAGACATATACAAAACAGAGTGGAAGCAGAAACGGATTGTATAGCAAAAGCAGAGGTAAAAAAAAGTTCTTTTGGACATCTAATAACACAGGCATTAAACAATTAGCATGCTTAACTTTGGTCCCCACATTGAACTATGAAAATAATCACCATTTCTGTCCCATTAATGGTTCTTCTTACTCTTCAAGTAAAAGATAATTTTTAATGGAAAAATCCTGAAACTAAATAATGGCAGAGTTAGGCACACAAACAGAAATGATAGCAGGGATTCCTTACAATGTGATATTGATTATCGCTGCCAATTCTTCCACTTGAGGCAAGTCTGTGTCCTGTTTCTGACTTGACATTCCTTAGTTTTTTATTACTATGATTCATTGATCAATCTCTGCCTCTCAGATTAGTCCTTGTCACACTTTGGTAACTATAGGGTGACTTGTCCACCAGCTGAACATTTTATGGGATGTACTTTTACTAACATGTACTGTTTCTGCATCAAGACAATAAAGGAAGTTGAGCAGATTAATGGTCGCTGGAGCATTGTCTTCTGAAAATGCCTATTAAATTTCTGACACAGATAATATGAAAGCCTTTCCTTACTGTATAAAAAGGGAACCAAATGAAGTTGAATTCTATTTCAAATGTATTTTTCATCCCTTAAAAGTCTTGCACTATTGTAATTTTTCATGACATACTATAAAATATTATTTTTAACACTTGACCCTTATTGTTAAATCTGACCACTTGCAGCTTCTTTGGTGCTCTTTGCCTTACACTGTGTGAACTTTTATAATTGAAATATATTGTAAAGAAATATTAGTGCTTTAGCAAGTCAGGAAGCTTTAGCTTACAAAGTTCTCTAACAAGCTGAGAGAGAATACTACACTTGTCATTCACTTACACTGGGTATGTCATTAAATATAATTGAAATAAGTACTGTTCACCCACATAAAAATAGACCACCTTCACGAATTTTTAAATGGACAATAATACAATGTAATTATTTCCTTTGCTCTTATGGTAGCCATAGTTCTGTTTCTTTGAGTTAGAACTTTCAGAAGAAAATAGTGTGTTTAGCTGATAATAAACCAAAACTAAAAATACGTTTTCCCCTACAGTTAGCTTGAGAATACTTTTCCTATTAATTTCAATGAAATTTCTCTAAATATTACTACTTGTCCCACAAGGCTAGCATTGGCTCAAATAGCAAGCTCTCAATCTCTAACCTATTGAGCAAATTTTCCATTTACATTTGTTTTAAATGAACCACTGAGTTTTTTTCAGCTTATGATTTACCTTCTCAGCTGTAAAGTTTTTACACCTAGTAGTCATGTAGTTTTAGCTGAAGAATTTCTCACTGTTCAAAGTTATAGAACAATGTGAGGAACTCAAACTGCATTAGACATGCCCCAGGATTAGGTAAATGCCAGTCTGGGGTCGCAGGTTTTGTAGACATTTTGGTGAACTTCAGTTTAAAAGGGGAATGGAGTACAGCTATTGCTAAAGTCACCAGCAAATTTTCCATCTTTCAGCTTCTTTTATAAACATTCTTGATTACCAGAAAACAGACTACAGTCAAGTACAATGTGCTCATTCCCAAACCTACTATCTTGTCTTCTAGAAAAACAACCTTGCAACATTGTTATGGTTTGTGTCTGGATGTCCCCCCAATCTTTGCGCTGTCATGGGGTGGGTTCCATGGTGCTACACTTATCCTGGGGTGGATAGCCTATATACACTGCAAGGAAGGGAAATAGGCTTGCTCTTTCTGTTCTGCTCTCCTTTCTGCTTTTGTTGCTTTTGCTGTTTTCTACTGCCATGAACTGTTTTCTACTGCCTTCTGCCATGTGTCATTCTGCCTTGGATCCAACCAGATGTGGACTGCAACCTCCACAAACTGTGAGCTAAATAAACCTTTCCTTCCTTAATGTGGGGCATCAGGTATTTGTCTTAGCAACAAGAAAAAAGTAACCAAGACAAACATTTAGGACCTCTCTCCTTTATGTATCGACAGAGGACATGCACTGAGACAATATCTTCTACCTCAAATCCTGACCAGTGGAAAGCTTCCACCAGCAACTGGCTTCATGCAAGTAATTTCAGGGTTCTTTTTGCAATATCAGAAGGTGAAGCAAAACCATGGAATCAAATATGAGAGGAGCTGGGAGTGCCTACCTAATGTAGGAAGTACTGTAGAGGTACTTCCTGTCCATTAGAGATATCTTTTTACTTCAGGTCTTAGTTTTCTCTGGCTGCTGAGATGAAATACCTGAAGCCCTACATTAAGGAAGGAAAGGTTTATGTAGCTCATAGTTGATGGTGGTTTCAGTCCGTACCTGGCTGCCTCCAATGCAGAGTGCACATGGCAGAGGCAACAATTTATGGCGGTGGAAAACAACAAAAACAAGAGCAAAAGGGGAAAAGCAACCACAGAAATCAAGCCTCTTTCCTTGCCTTGCATTGTATGCAAGCTACCTGCCCCAGAGCAGGTATAGCGCTCATACCTATCATCCCAGCGTTGGACCATGAGTTAAGCATAAACTCTAGAAGCCCGTCTGATGGCCGCATGAGGTCTTGAGGGAACATCTAGACACAAACCATAACACTTCATGTGAGAAAAAATAAACTATTGAGTTAAATCTTTGAGATTCTGTAAAATATGCACTTAGCAGGCCACAGTGGAATGGCTGCCTAACGCCTACAGTCTGCTCAGTCAGGAAATCGGAATACCTTCTGTTCTAGTAACTTAAAGCTTTTGTTCCACTTCTTTGTTGCCTACCTTGTTGTAGCTTACAAAACATGATATTACCTTGTCCTGCACAGAAAAGGAAATGTGTGACCACAGTGTCGGGGCAAAAGCCTTTGCTCTCCTCATCAGGAAGAATCATAAAGGCTGCCATGGTCTAAATAGTTATTCATCCTTTCCAAAATCCTTTTTTGGCAGGGAAGGGGTCGAAACAGAGTTTATAGGTGTAGTCCAGACTTGATTTGAGCTCACTGTGTAGTCCAAACTATCCTCAAACCCATGGCAATCATCTTGCCTCAGCCTCCCAAGTGCTGGGATTACAGGCATGAGCCACCATGCCTGACTTCAAATTCTTATGTTGAAATCAAACCAAAAATCTAACGCAGTTAGGAGAAGGGATCACTGGACTGTTAATAGGTCATGATGGCCAGCCACAAATAAAATTAGTTCCCACATATACAATCCCTGAGACAACAACTTCCTAGATCTTTTCTCCTTTGAGTGCAGAGCAGAAAACATTAGCTGTCAACCTAAAAGGTGATCTTTACCATCCACTGAATCTGGTGATATTTCATTTTCAACTTCTCTATGTCCAGAACTGTGAGAAATAAATATCTGTTGCCTATAATTTACCCAGTTTATGTTGTTTGGTTATAGCAGCCCATAGAATGAAGGTTGTTACTTTGCTCTCCCTAGGTTAACATCTTTAGTCTTGTAACAGTTCAGTAATCCCAAGAAACCATGAATAGAACTTTATTTGTAGGGTTTATTGATTGTCAAGTGATGGTTTCCCTATGACGTGTATTGACATGATGCATCACAGTTGCTCATTCAGTTCAAAATGCCTCTCATCCTTCCTTTCCTTCATCCTTTTTACTAATCACTTTGGCTCCCATGGAAGTGACAATCAATGGAAAACCAAACAACTTGAGCCCTTTGCAATTTTTCTTACTTTGTCTTCACCCTGTATGCCCCATATACTATTTTAGTCATACTAAAATTCAACCGTTTCCACATATGTATGTAAAAATCACCTCTCAGAGTTTTGACAATATCCCCTCTTCCTGGAGTACTCTTAACACTCCTTGTTCTGGGACTCCTAAATTTTTTAGTTTTGCAAGGCCTAATTTGATTAAAGAAGAGATCTCCTCCACCTTAGTTCTTATACATTATCCTGCAGTTAACTTCAATTCCAATGAAACTCTTTTCCTAACTCCTTTTAGTACTTATTGTTCTCTAAAATTATTTATCTCATTAATTGCATATCTTCTGTATCAAATAAGCATCATAAAATCAACACCTCATGGTCTAGTGCGACAGTAGTAACCCATGAATGATAGTTGATCAACATTTTAGAGTGTGTGAATTAACCAAGCAGTACCCATGAACATCTGTTAGAAACTGTATTTGAGTCGAATGCTAAACTCAGGCTTTGTTCTTGTTCTTGCATATTTTATAGTGAATTGAACACTTGCTCATAAGTACAAATGTAGCTGCTGGAAGCCAAAGGATCAATTCAGCAGGCAATGTTTCCAGTACTTTTTAAAATACAAGGTTTTTACCAACTGAATGATCAACCCAGCAAGATACAGAAAGAAAAAAAAAAAAAAAGAGAGAGCCGGAAAGGAGCCAGAACCAAGTGATTCTGCTAAACACAAAGGACTCAGTTGTTCGAATACCCTCCTGCACAAATCTCTAAAGCTCCTGAACGAGGGAATGAGTAGATAAGAGGACTGCTGAGCCCTGTGGAAGTCTCCTCTTAGGTATTTTGCTCTTGGAAAATGGTCTAATTTGAAGCCATTAGGAAATAACACAGACTTGCTAAAACCAAACAGATTATAAAGGCTAACATGTTTGACGAAGCCTGGGATGGGTTTAGCTTTGACTTCGTTGCCAAAGAGCACTCATGCTAATAACAAAAGGATTTTCTTTGTCTTTGGGTCTAAATCTGTGTTGTTTTCTGCCCTTGTTGGCATTCAGTGGTGTCTCTCAGTAGCCACTTTCATTCCCCAGTAGGACTGAGAAAGTTCAAAGGACAGGACTCTCACTCTCTGAAAGTCCCAGGAAAATTTTATAGTATCTAAAGGTCATTTCAGCATCTCTAAGACAAAAGGAAATGTCGTATAGTAACAAGGAATCATCAACATAAACACCAGGGCTGTCTGTCCTCTAGGGAAGGAGCAGCAGTTCCCAAAGTAAATTATGATGAAATAATTTTAAAGTGAAATAGTGAATGAGTCATTCAAATCCTTATTTTTAATTACGAAAGAAGTGAAGTGTAATTTAACAAAATAGGAAGAAAGTAATTCATCTGTGTCTCTCATCATGAAATAGAATATTATAGTTTTGTAAATTGCATAATAAGGATAGCATCAGATGTCATTAACATTTTAATACCCTCTGAAAAGAGCAGGGGGGCTGCTGTGGTTTCAGTATGGTGAGTGTCCCCCGAAGGGCCGTATATAAAACATGGCAGTATGGGAAGGTAGTGTGGACCCTTAAGATTGGAAGTATTGAAGTATTTTGGTCACTGGATCCAGGTCATCCAGGAAGTTTGTGGAACCCTGACCTTTCATCCTCTCTTTCTTTTTTTGCTTGATATGTGAGAATTTTCCCCAACATATAAACCATACAGAAACCTATGGAGCTGCCTTATCTTGGATACAAACCTTAAAATCACGGGACAAAATAAACCTTTTTATCTAATGAGTAACCTGCTTGGGGTATTTTCTCTATGACTGTAAAACTGACTCGGGCTGGGGATATAGCTCAGTGGAATAAGTGTCTGCCTAGCAAGCTCAGGGTCCTGAGTTCGATCCCCAGTACCGAAAAAAAAAAAAAAACTGACTAATACATAGTCTCATAAAGTATATGTAGACATTCACAATTAATAAATTACTTAAACACATTGTAGTCTATTATCTTGAAAACATACTAGAATAGAAATATATGTATTTAAATAAACGTTTTCAATTACTCAACCTAATGAATATGAAAAAAAGACATTGTGAATGTTGACATCCATAAGGAATCAATAAAACACATAATCATATTATATTTAATTTATCAACATTCTTATTGTTTCTGATTGGAAAATGCCAAGAATAAGTTCTATGAATACAAGCTTTTCACATATATTTTGTACAATAGAGTAATAAAACTAAAATTTAAAAACATAATTTTTATTCATTATACAAACTGTGAATGTTTTATCAAACCATAAAATGCAATGGAAGCATCAATAGTCTTTTAAATAATAACATGATCTTCTAAAATATATAGAATTATTAATTAGTATTAGAGGCAAAATAGCAATTACAATGCATTAGTATCAAAATAGTAAACCAATTTAAAAATATCTATTAATTTACATCATTTTCTTAAAAAATTGCAATTTTTAAATAGTTGATGTGTTTCTAGTTACTACAGCAAAAAATCGTATCAGGTTTTTGGCATTATCTGTAGAACTATTCATGCAACTTTGAGGATTACATATTTTACCATACTGAAAATGTTCCTCTCAAGCGGTATGCAAATCTTTTAACTACGGCACTAAAATATGAATCCTTTTTTGAGTCAAAGTGTATTTAACATAAAGATATATTTTTCAATGAAATACATGCAGCCTTTTCAAGATATGTTAGAAGTTATTTATGTAGTTCACATACATCCACGTGAAAACGTTTTTAAACATCACCTCAAAAGCTCCACTTCATAGGAACACATTCGCATTCTGAGTTTACCTCAGCCTTCACGCTTTTTGAACTTGCCAGAGTAATCACTTTAAACTCGCATTCCGTATTGCCTACAATAAGCTCTGTGGTTCGTGTTTTACTCGCATCAGTGTCTATAACAGATGCTTTTTAAAATGCCAATGCAGTTTTCAGCCACAATCACTGAGTCAGAGTTTAAATCCAACATCTGGCACTATATGTCAGCACCTGAGGTAAATAACACTCTTCGTGGTGTACTTGTCTGGCCCAATAAACGTGTTCATTTGAAACTGTCATTGGTATATGCCATGATTTATTACAAATCGTGCTTCTTCAAAATACCTTAACAGCCAGTGTTCAATAAAATATTCAGACCAAGAACAATGCTGGATGTTCCAACATTGTTTTCTCTGTTATCCAAGTGCTAGAAGGAAAGACTAGGAAATAAGAAATTGAGTAATGAAACAGAGAATGCTAACAAATAGTAGTCGCCACTGACGAAGAGAGATAAAATGGCAATCCAGTAAGACAGCCAATGGCTCTTCCACCGCCCCCGAAGTTCCCGCTCACTTTAAGGCAGACCAAATCCCCAGGGGATACCTGACAGGCTTATTAAACACACCTTCCCGTCACTATCATGTGAATCACGTATCTCTGGGTTGTTACGAGAAACAATTTCCAGGAACAAATGAAATAAGAAAATGACTACCTGTGGCACTGTAATTGATAGGATGCAAGACTTTCAGTGCCCCAGTGCATCAGGATAAATACAAAATAAAATTCACCTTCAGGAACCAAATAGATGTAGAATAGGCTAATCATTAACAGCATGCAGACGTAGATTTTCAAAAGTGCATTATATTTAAGATAACGAGAAATGATTTGTTGTGATGTAGAGAATGAACAAAACGAATAAAAGAAGCCTTTTACTAAATCAATATGTTAAATAAGGAAAATTTACTTGGTGGTACAGATTGTTATGAGTTATAGAACTTACAGGTTTCTTTTCTAATAGTATAATTTTTGCTACTATTAAAAATATAGCACCTGCTTATTTATATGACTGTGCTCTGATTTGCATATAGCTTTCTTTTAAAAGTTATTTCAGAAAAAGACTAAATGTTTTTCTTTGTTAAGTATTTCCTTGTTATATATATATATATATATATATATATATCCTAAAATAGCACCCTGTTGTATCATTGTGGTTATGCTTCTAAGTTGGCAAAGGAATAAACTTAGCAAATATAAAGAAAATCATAAGTACTTATAATTATATCTTACTTACAAAGAGGAATCATTAAGTATAAGCATTAAATTGGCAGAAATTGTACTAATAAATTCCCAAAATTGCTAGTATGTATCATGAACTTTTGGCATGTTGAATCAAAAAATGTGTATTTCACTTCTCAACTGAATACTATTATACATGCCCAGTGAGCATAAGTTTGGCACAATTCCATGAAAATACTAGATAATACACACACACACGTATGCTTATTATATATGCATATTATGCCTTGTAATGCTTATCATGCATGGACAAACATACCATACGTTCTTGTTATTTAGAAATATGAGCACCCAGAAAACATTACCAAGTAGCAATCTCCTTCTAACTTAATGACCTAACTGTGCTTACTTATGACAAATTAAATTGATGTTAAACATAGTTGTCATCCAATATTTTTGTTGTGTATGGATCTGTTTATGTATGTGAGTGTGTTGGAAGTATTAGTGAGTGTTAACAAGCATGTACTCAAACATGTTTTAAGCTACATAGTATGTGGCTAGAGTAGTGATTATCAATGCTTGTTTTCATATTCAAAAAATTACTACTCCTTGGTCTCAAGATCTCAAATTTAAATGTTTTATTATTTTAATTAAGTATTATGAGGAAAATATTTGTCTGATGATTACCATAGTCATTAAGCTGTATGCTCAGTTATTTTTTTATAGGAGAAAATTTTGACTATAGAAAGGATTATCTGGCGTTCTAGGCTGTTAACTGTACTGATACTTTAATGCAAGAAGTCAATAAACAAGTACAAGGAGGGGTTAAGGTTCTTAGTTACTACATGATTTCAAGTTAATACGTCCTTGTGCAAAAGCAGGTATTATGCATGGAGAAATGAATCCAAAATACCCTTTTATGGGCTGGAGGTACAGCTCAGTGGGGTAAGTGCTTGCCGCTAAGCACTAAGGCCCTGAGTTCGATCCCCGGTCCCGGAAAAAAAAAAAAATACCCTTTTATTTCCAAACAGCCTCCTATAAATTGTGCAAGTCTAAATGTCAATAAGTCTAATTTAACTCCTGCGACTAATGTTTTCTAGTATGATCGAATTTATGGGTAGCAGATCTTGATGAATTAGTTCAATT
Organism: Dinomys branickii; assembly: GCA_004027595.1. Lineage (NCBI taxonomy): Eukaryota > Metazoa > Chordata > Mammalia > Rodentia > Dinomyidae > Dinomys > Dinomys branickii. Next base: position 323,533 of record PVLD010000013.1, read on the forward strand.
TTAAAATTCAGTAAAAGTGTTTCTGCATTATGATGATAAAATCAAATGATCAACAAGTACTGGGAACACAAATTATCTCTTTCACCTCTGCCTACTTTGAGTCACAAGTTACTTTTTTGAAAAGCTACATAACCTTGTAGACATAGTATTTTAAGATGTTATAGTATTTTACTCTCTGAAATGGTTTTTCTCTATAGCAGAATTGCTAAGAAATTATTTAAAGTTAGAAACATAATGACATAATAATCTCGAGAATCTAACCGCTTGTACAAAACAGAAAGTGTTCTACAAAAGAATCAGGAACATATAGTGACCCTCACTTGTGTGCATTACTTTGACTGGATGCTTGAAACTGCAGATAGTCACAAAGCGCATATATGCCGTTTTTCCCTGTAGCCTGTGTACTATTACCACCTAGTATCAGGGTTAACCTGTCCTTCCTTATTTTATGCCTTGGTGCTTCCTTACATTCACTAGTCTTGCACTTTGTACCATCATTAATAAATAAAGGTACTTGAGTGTAAACACTGAATACTACATATATGATCTGATAACAGGGAAATCGGTTGTGACTGATAGAGAGTAGTGCATTAAATGTGTATACTTAGGGCAAAGGTCCGGTACGTCCTCAGTAGGAAGGGAGGGGATGGTGCGAGATTTCATTATGATATTCAGCATGGCATTCAGAAAGGCGTTGCTCATAACTGTCAAACTGACGAGAATACGAGACTTCTGAGGAGGGGATGGAATCAAATGCTGCCCTGCTCATCTCATTAGAGGATTAATTCACCAATGCTCGTAATTGAATGTGTGGTATTACGAGGTGGATCTAGTTGGACAAAGTAGGTCCTGGAGGTGCTTTTGCTTGGTACACCTCTCACTGGTGCGCCCCTTTACAGCTGCCATAAAGGAAGCAGCCGCACCGCAACATTCTGCCAAATGTTTCTCGTTCAGATGCGGTGGAGCATGCACTGAGACAGCTGACGCTCCGAGGCAAATGAACCGCTTCCTCCTTTAAGTTGTTTCTGTCAGGAGCTTTGTCCTAGCAACCAGAAAGCTGATCAATATAGCATGCAACCTAAATGCGTGAATTATTCATTTCTGAAGTTTTCCGTTTCATGTTGTCAGACAGTACTGGGTTGTAGATACTGACCCTATAAGGAAGAACTAGTATATCGCGCGAATGTGTTCCCTGTGCTATTAGTGTTCAAGGAGGTTGTCTTAGTTACTTTTCTCTCTTTGCCGAGACAAAATACCCAACACTCAAAATGAAGGAAGGAAGGTTTATTTAGCTTACCGTTTGTGGAGGTTTCAGTCCATACTTGGCTGGTTCTGAGGCAGAGTGGCATATGGCAGAGGGCAAGAGTTCAGGGCAGCAGAGCACAGCAAAAAGAACCAGCAAAAGGGAGGAATGCCTGAAAGCATTCTCCTTTTCTCACCTACATTTTAAACAACCTACCCCCAACTAGGGGGCCTGTAACTCTCACACAGTTCCACGCCCTCCTTTTCCATAGGCTCAGGATGTGTACAAAGTAAGCACCCTGGCTTCCTGCTGAATCACTTTGCCAAATCTCTAGACTCCCCAAGTTGACACAATGTATCAACCATAACAGAGGTTCAAGCCAAATGTTCAAGAAGGGTGAGATACAGGCGATCAGTTTATACTGTCTAAAAGACGATCAAATATACACTATTCAATACACTGGACAGAACAGTGTTTTACAAAATCAAATGATAATTTTATATATTTTATGTTTACTTTTATTGGTATAATTACATTCTATTGTTTCTTTTAGAGTTCAAATATTCTAGGATAAGATACCATATTCTGTAATCTTGCACAATATACTTGGATAATTTCCCTAGTTCTTTCAGGATAGTGTTTTCTTTTAGGTGATTCTCTGTCAGTTTTTCCTTCCCAGTTCTTGTGGAAAACCATGCAGATATGGGTGACAACTCATACAGCCCTTGTAGGGTTTTTTGAAAGACACATGTTATAAAGGCAAAAAGTTGAGGCATCAGATAGATCCACAGAAGGAAAGGTAGAAGCCGACTGAAAATCAAAGACTATTTGACAAAAAAGATACATAAACAGTACAGAATCAACAACTAAGAAGGGTGCTTAATAGAAATGCATAGTATTTGTGTAATTCTATTTTCCACAAACACTCACTGTTAAATTGACAGGATTAAGAGACTTCTGAGGAGGTGGCTGGAGCAGGGCAGCCCTACTCAGCCTGCAAGTGGATTAATTCACCAGTGTTCGTGATTGAATGTGTGGTGCTATGAGGTAGGTCTAGTTGGACAAGGTAGGTCCTGGGGGATTGCATACTGAGAATCTGTGGAATTCTATTTTGTTTTAAATCCTGTAGGCACATGTGAATAAATGCCATGACTTTATATTCTTACTTCTCAAGGTAGAAGGCATAATTAACTACTGAAAACTCATTTAAATCTAAATTGCAGACATAAAATCTATGTGTTCTCATTTAAAGGTGCCCACTAAAATTCTTCAGTTCTGAGCCACCAGGCATGTGTCACACACCTGGTATCTCAGCACTCAAGAGGCTGAGATAGGAGATTTTCATAAGCACCAGTCTGGGCTACATAGTGAGTTCAAGGCAAGCCTAAACTACACAATAGATAATCCTGTCTCAATCAGTCATCCAACCAATCAGTCAACATAGTTTAGCAGAGATGAACTCACAAACCCATTGCTGTTTATAATCAACTACAGGCATGGTTAGGGTTGCAGAGTGAGGAGAGAAACTGAGCATGCAGACCACCCTTAAATGTCAATAGGGATGAGAAAGAGAGAAAAGATCTACTGTCTGTTTTGCAAGGGTAGAGGTTTATGTCTCCTAGAAATTCTATGAACTATTCAATATCCCTTAACAAATTACTTTATGAGTCAAATTAAATGATTCCAATCATAGTTCTTCACTAAAGACTATCCCTCACCAAAGAAGATATACTAATGGCAAGTCAGAATATAAAGCAAGCTCCATGTTTAATGTCATAAGGGAAATGCACATTAAAACAAAACCAAGATACAACTGCACACTTATTAGAATGGCTAAAATCCAAAGCACTGACAACACTAAGTGTTGGTGAGCAGGTGGAGCAGGAGAAACACTCATTATTTGCTCGTGGGAATACAAAATGTCATAGTCAATTTGGAAGACAATTTGGCACTTCTTTATAAAATTAAATATCTTACTATATAATCCAGCAATTAAATTTCTTGGTATTTATCCAAAGAAATTGGAAAATATATTCTCATCCATGCGGATGTTGAGAACAAATTTATTTATAGTTGCCAAATGTGAAAGCAACCAAGATTTTTGTCTTAGTTACTTTTACCATTGCTGAAACAAAATACATGACACCCAAAGTTAAAGGGGGAAAGGTTTATTTAGCTCCCAGATTATAGAGGATTTATTTTACAGTTGGCTGGCTCCAAGGCAGAGTGGCTTGGTAAAAGGGCATTGAAAGAGGAGAACCAGTTCATGGCAAGCAAAAGACACCAAAAGCAAGCAAGGGGCCTTCACACCATCTTTCTCTCCCTTTTATTTTATCCAGACTACATGGCGCAAGCAGCACTCACAGCCTTAATCCTAGTGCCCCTGATCCTAGCCTGCACCATGAATCATTTCCAGGGTCACACACTCCAGACCCAGCCACTTCTGAAAAGCCCCATCTATGACTGCAGGAGGCTTTGGGGGAACATCCAGACACAGCTATAACAGATATCCTTCATTAAGTGAATGAATACTAAAACTTTTGTAAACTAGACTGGTAATGGATTGTTATTCAGTGCTAAAAAATCATGTGCTATAAAGCCATGAAAAGTATAGAGAAAATTCCAAGATGTATTAGTAGTGATATAAAGCAATATAAAAGAATTTTATATAATTCCAACCATATGATATTTGATACAAAGCAAAGCTGGAGTAAAAAGAGCAGCATTTACCATGAAGACTTCAGGTTAAATTGTAGAGTATAGTGGATTTTTAGGGAAGTACAAATACTGTGCTATTACTCTTTAGGGCAGACACCTGCTGTTATACATTTGCCAAAATTTATAAAAAGCACAATTTCAAGAGTAAACTATAATATAAAATTTATACTATTAACTGAGATTTCATAATGTCTTGTAAATTTATAAGCACGTATTTATGTTAACTATGTTTAGCCCTTCTTCCTAAAAGGAGAGATAAAGGTGTGTTTGAATTAGAATTATTTGACAAAATCAGAATAAAAATTAGTAATAATAATGACTCAATTTTCAGCATTTGAGAGGGACTTTTGCATTGTTCATATATGCCTTGAGTTACAAAAGAAAAGAACTCAGATTGTAAAACTATGCTGAAACGAGGTGAGATTAAAGATTTCCCACTTTTAATGAAAGGGCTCCAACGTCTCAAATGAAACACAGCAGAACTTTGTTTCATCTCTGTTAAAGCTCAGAGTAGGACTTGGTGAACTCAGAGTGAGAACCCTTGGCTTGAGGGATCAGGTTCAATCACCAGAGCCATAAAACAAACAAATACAACAAAACACCACTCAATACTTTACAGTGACTTTAAAGCCATGGTGTTTACTTCCCTCACTTTTATAATTTATTGCCTAATAGTAGCAAGTTGGGGAAAAAGTAAATACAATCACAGCAGTTGTGACAATAAATGAGAGATATATTTCACTAAATAATTTTTCTTGAAAATACTTGTTTGCCTTATTTGATTTTTTGTTAATTTGTAATAAAAATTTAACTTCCATGAGAAGAAACTTTATTTTGTGTTCCCACAGTTCCTTAATTCTACATGCACATTTTTTGCGTATCTTCACATTTTTGACATCAGGATTATTTAAACCAATAAGTATGAATAGTACTATTTTCGTGCTTTATGTAAATATCTGTTATGATGCCTATGGGTCTTCTTCCCATCATAGAACAATAAAATAACAACTTGGGTAACATGTCGTTCTATTCGTGTTAAGAAAAGAAACAGTGTTACAAGGAAGTAATTCCCAACCTGTTAAATGTGCCAATTTCCTGGCTCAGGGCTCAGAGGAATGACACAGGATTAATAAGAAAAGTGCCTTGGGTGGTGGTGCACTCCTGTAATCCCAGCATGCAGGAGGCTGAAGCAGAAAGATCGTTGCAAGTTTGGGACAAGCCTGGGCTACAAAGTGGGTTCAAAGGCAGCCTGAACTGCATAGCAAGACCCTGTCTCAAAAAGACCAAAAAAAAAAAAAAAAAAAAAAAGAATAGCAAAATTTCATTAGGAAAAGCCCCTGAGAGCCTGAGAGGTAGGAGGTCCTGAAAGTGGGTTTCTGCTGAGCTTTGTGTCTAGGGGTTTTTACACAGTAAAATTATATCACAGGTTGCCTTGGATAAAACTATAATCAACCTATAGGATGACAAGTACAGGTGCTCAGCTAATATTGAGCAAATAGATAAGTAAGGTACACACGAAGGCAGACAGCCTGGAGAAGAGCCCAGGCAGTGCAGAGCAGCAGGAGTGAGGGTGAGAAGGCCCCAGCCATCCCTCCGTGCGCTCCTGTCGCTCTTCCTAGTGTTTATTATACCGTCTAGCTTTATCAGACCGAGTGTTGCTTGTTACACTACAGGTTTTTTTAAAGAAAATTAAAAAATCTTCTTCTAAAAATGAAAGATTGAACACATATTAAGATACACGCAGACATCAAGGAAATAATAAAAGCAACACAGAATTTCAGACAAAGTGATAGGAAATTAATAATGGTTGTTGTATTGCATATTGTTATCTTCAAATGGCTTACTTAGTTGAAACAAAAATGTTACAAAATTAAGGAAAAAACAACTGGGATGAGGGAGAGAAGAAAAGAAAGAAGGGGAAATACATATATATATATATATATATATATATATATACTCTAGATATATAGAGAGATGATTGCATTGCTAATTAATTACTAATAGTATCACTAATTCATTGAATTACTAATACAATGATTGTAGTACTAATTTCTATTGATTTATTGAAAGGAATAGTTAATGGTTAATTTTGTATGCCTGTATCTGGATCTGTACAGTGCATTCCTGAGCTGTTGTTTCTGCAAGCTGGTCATCCCACCTCCATCTTCGGGCACAGATTTTGTCAACTCAGCCCTTACCATAGGCCTGGTCTGCCTCCTTCTCTGGCCTGGTCTCTTCTAACTGCCTTTCAATCTCTACTAATATAGCTATCTGTAATAAAAGAACACATATTAAAAGAATTATTAATAAGTATGCTATGAAATAGCAGCATTAATTGTCAATACTTACATATGCATAAAGAGAAATCCTCAAATAGACCTTATAGAATTTTTCACACTATGGCAAATTAAGCTGCATAATCTAAAAACTGGAACCTTGTGTTATTCACTTTAATTTTGTAATGTAGATAGTCTGAGGTATTTATTATAAATAGTAAAGCTTTCCCTGCATTTATTGCAGTGTTGCTCTTCCGTTTAACAACAATTGCTGAATTAATGAGGTTTATAAAATAGATTTTATATTGAATTAGAATTAATAAAAGGAATTCAGTTTAATTTTAAGTATACATTCAGATGCTAAAATCTTAAACCATTTTATCAAACAAGACTTGCTTCACTGTAAGATGAAGGGTCTGACTGGATTTTGAATGTGAATAATATATTATTTCACTATTGTTAAACATTACTTGTTTAAAATTAAAAACAAAAAATCTTTTTTGTTCTTTAACTGCAGGTGTCAAATATTAGCATATGTTGTTTCATTTATGCACTATATTTTCCCTTTAAGTAAATCAATGTATTTAATCTTACTTAAGTGTTTATTTGTGTTTTGTATTTGCCTTTCATACTTGTGTGTTTCTCCTGCATTTTAGCAAATCTAAGGTGTATAGAATATTGAATTTAATCTGTGCATGTTAAGAAAACATAATTTTCTTATGATAATTTGCTGATGATGCTGAGTGAATAGCACAGCAGTGTGTGAGGCTCGGTGTTGTCAGAAGAGAAATCCTGCTGCCCGCACCTACAGGGTAGCGGGCTCCTCTAAAGGCATCTTACATTAGTCCTTTATGGGTGCTGAACCAAGTATCAGAAATATAATGGCTTAAACCTCAGAGGGGTCTGTCTCACAGTTTGAGATCAAAGGGTCGCTAGGGCCATATTCTACCTAAAAGCAGCAGGGAGAGAATCTAGGAATCCCCCTCCTTGACCCTGGAGTTTTCCTGCAGTGTAGGGCATTCTTTGGTTGGTAAACTGATCGCTCCAGTATCTCCCTTATGTTCATGCAGCGTTTTCTGTATGTTGATTCTCTTACATAGACACTCATTTTGAATCATGTCTCACACAAATGATCGCATTTGAACTTAACCAATCACATCTGTGAGTGGCCCTATTTCCAATAAGACATGTTATAAAGTACTTGAAAATCAAGACTTCAGTTTATTAAGGACATAATTCAACTCAGAAAACACCTTTAGAAAGTAAGCTGTGAGATCTTTTTATTTATTCTATAGATTCACAACTGGGATCTCTCTAGCATCCTTAAAAATTGTATTTCTTCACACAATGTCTGTCTTCAACTATTTTATTGCAAAACCATTTTTCTCTGGTATAAAATCATTAAAAATATTTAAACTGTAAAGTAGAGTAAAAGTTACCCTTGATGGTGCTGATTTCTCATGGCCTTTGGCTGCGTCTTGTGGCAGAGAGAATATAGAGAAGCAGTGAATAGATCATTGCAATAGAAACAAGACAGTTGAGGAGTGATAAAGTTTGGAAATTATCTGTGCATTTAAAATTACTCTCAACGTAGGGGAAAAGTTTTACTGCTTCAATCCTTGTCACTGTTGAAATATTAAATATCTCTGATTATGGCCTATATTGTCTATCAGCACAAATCTGTATAAGTCTAGAAAGTTAGTATATAATTACGTTTTCTAGCAAAATCAAAATAAGCCTACAATGTGAAAGTGCCCTTTAGTGTTTTTTTGTTTTCTTTTTCTAATTGAAGCTGTAAGCGTCCAACATTTGTGTTATTTTCTTTTAAGTTCAAATATCATCACAGTTTCGGCATTCATTTAAAATATTGCCCACTACGAAGTGTCAGAAGCTTTCCAAAGTGCAGAAACAGCAGTCTCGCTCTCTTTTAGAGGGTGCTTCTCATTCCGATGGTATTATGCCCTGGAAACACTTCTGTGGGGAGCTAAACGACTACTGCTCATGATACATAGATAGGAAAAGGTTGTGCTCAAGCTTCTTCTTCATTACACAGCCCATTAATCAGGGAATTGTTTACTTCTACCACAAGGATTTCATGATATGTTTTTTATGGAAGGGGGTTGGAAATTTCTGTTTTTCGGTTTTTTTTCCTTACAATCTTTGCAATACTTGATGGTCCAAATATCACTGATTATTTCTTTTGGGGATGTAATTGTTGACAGGACTGTGCTACTGAATTACGATGTTCAATAGATTCCGAAATTTGATCAGTGTCTCTATGTATGAATCTATATTTATCTCTGCCGAAGTCACGTGTCTCCTGACAGGAAACGATGGGGTAAAAGCGGTCCGCACCTAGCACAACACCTGATCAGTAATTTATTCCTTCTGAATTTGATGTCCACTGTACTGGGAAAGATGATTGGCATTTCACTCCCCTGAGCCAATTCAGTCTCTGTCCTGTTATAAAATTTTATTTTTGCCTTAAACAACTGCTTCTCTTTGAAAATCGTTTTCTCATTTTCTTTCCCTCCTCCATGAATCAAGGTAGAACTTTCAATAATAACCCAATTTCTTCCATCACATCAAGGGAAAAATAAAGGCATATTGTATAAAGCACTGTTTTCATATATATGTTTCAAATATACTTATGTATGAATACAGAGAATATATTTCATATGTATTTTAAATAGAGAAGAACTCTGCATTTTAATTCTAAAGACATTCTTTTTTAATCTTAAAGAAAAAAAACAAAATTTCAATATAAGAAAATAGAAAGGTCATGATCAATATATTACATATTGTTCTTTAAATTTGTTACTCAGAGTTCAAGATATCCGAATTTAATTGCCCAATCAATATTAGCAAAAACTTTTCTTTTCAGTGAAGTAAGAGAAATTAGTAGCATAACTAGGATAAGTAGCTCTCTGGGAAGAGACTTCAAATAGAAAGAGAAACGGATGGGGGAATGAAGGAAAGAAGAAAAGGAAAAACAAAGAGCAAAATATTCTTTCATAAAATCCCCTGCAGTTTGATGCTATGTAATTAGTTAGATTTATTTCCCTTTAAGGATGCATATAAATTCTATTCAAAACATCATTCTATTCCTTCAAGAACTTTAATTGTATTCATTGTATTATTTCTTGGGATGAAACAGACCACAAATTATAAATCATTATAATTATTTTAATTGTAAAACTCACAAAAGGCAGGAGATTTAGCTCAGTGGCACACTGCCTGCTTGGCAAGCATGAGCTACTGAGTTCGATTCCTGGTGCCCACTCCCCACCAAAAAACTCACATGACTGTACACAATAAAATATACATAATACAATGTTAATTGGCACTGAGTTATGTAATATTATACTTTCCAATATTGAAAGTTCATGTATGGATATCACTCACACATTTGGATTTTTTTCTGGTCAGTTTCTGGGTCATCTATGTCACATTGAAAATGTTCTGATATGTTTTGGGATATGCAGTTTAAAGGAATTTGTATTGGTCTTATTTATTTTTGAAATGCTATTTGCCCTGTAACATGACAGTTTTTCACATGATAGTCAAAATTAGAAAACATGACAATCACCTCTGGTTGAAAATTCAAAAATGTGCAAAATAGTACAGACACAAATTGAAAGTAAAAATTGTTCTTCTACTCATGACCTTAACTCAGACATGATAGAGAATCCAAATTGCACAAAAGGTAATCAAGTACATATCATATAGGTATTTATAAATACTATATGTGCACATGTGTGTATATATGTACTGAATATTTCTTTCTCCCCAAGATTTATGACATATTGAAGTCTTAAACCTGGTATATTAGGAGGTGAGGGCATTTGCCAGGAGACGAAGTCATTAGGAAGGATTCCTCCTCTAGCATTCTTATAAAAGGGCTCCTCCTTGGGCCATGTTTTCGTGTGAGCTTACAGTGAGAAGACTCCCTCTAAACAATGAAGGATACAGCAAACAGCCAATTTAGAGATGACTTGGTTTTAGTGTTCACAGCCTTCATCACTGTGAGAAAGAAATGCCTTTGTATTTTTATAAGCTTCTCAATCTAAAGTATTTTCTCATGTGGCCAGAACAGTACAGCTTCAGAAGGCTAAAGACAGGTATAGAGATGTATCTAAAAACTGATGTTGGTATAAATAGAGATGTAGAGATATGGGTTAGACATAGATGTATTATAAGCAAGAACTAAGACTTTTTAAAACATGTCAAAGACTAAAATTGATACCAACAAAATATACCTACATTTGTCCAGAATGTTGCTGGCCTGCACCAGCAAAAGAATCCTTCTCTGGGTGTGGAGTTTGTACTCTGAGCTAGGAGTAGCGGTCCAGACTTCACCAGAGATGTAAGGAGGCTGACGGAAAAAGCACAAAGAGAAGCTTGACATTACCAGCAACTTTACTGCCAGACTACCGCGTGCTGCTGCAGAGATGCTGATCGAGAACACGCAAATAGGAAGAAGCAAAACCCCATCCCTTCGTCTTTCACTCTGTTGCGATTGTTCCTTATTAAGCATAACTTCACAAGATGTAGCTGGCAGAGAAAAACAGAGCTTGCAAAGTCTCATCCCTGGCACCAAGAGAACAGTATAGATCAGTGTGTTTAGAGGTGAAAGAAAATAATTCAACAACTGCCAGACAAGTAATAAGCCCAAATCTTTATTGATGTAGCAGTGACTGCTGCCTTCCGTCTCTGTCTGTGTGCTCGTTCTTGCCAGGCCTGTCACTATCCCTCTGCACCAGAGCAGGATCAGGGAGCTCTGAGCTGGGCAGTGGGTCTCAGGGCCTAATGCACCATCTCCTCTCTGGCAGTGTCCTTGGCAGAGACGAACTCTTGATTCTCCTCAGACATAGAAACCTGAGGCAAATTTGCAATTTCGAGATCTCGTTTTCTTCAAATTAATCTTCAGATATGGTAATATTGTAATCAAATTTTAATTGATATAACTACACAAATAAAATTTTTAAAAATATATTTGGGGACCATGAAGAAGGGCAAATCCTTCCAAAGAAAACTAAGTGTCTTCCATTTCTATTTCTCTGAATCCAGTTGAAATCCTGGGTCCAAAGGTAGGCAGGAGCTTCTAGAGCTGTTAATTAACTTTGTGCACCATGGACCACAGTCTTCCTGGAGGAAAGAGTTATTATCTCTTTTCTCTCATCCCAAACATTTATCCTTTGTTCTTATGTATTCTTCTGTGTTTCTAGGTTTAACCATTTGCTCGTATGATCTGTTTTACCCAGCTCTTGTGTTAGGCTTCTCTGTCTACCCATAGTAACTGAACTAAACTGCTACCCTGCTGGAGCTCATGGTGCAAGAGCCCTGTGATGTCATGGCAACTGGACTGTCCTCTTCAAGGGCATACCACCTGGGCCCCACCATCCTTCTACTAGGTCCAAGAGTCCTAAAAATTTCCTCTTCTCCTGATATCAGCACAGGCTCTCAACACCTTCATTTCATGCTTGTGGGGGCACTTCAGTCCCAAACCAATCATAAGCAGATGTGATATTTGTCTTAGGAGAGCAAACCCAAGTGGAAGATTAACTCCAACCTATTCCATATGAAAACAGTAAGAACAAAACCATACAATTAATTTTTGAAATCAATTACAGTTTATTCTTATTGTTTGCCAAAATAAAATGGGACTTATGCTTATTCCTGTTTTAATTATGTCCTTATTACTGTGGTGTTATTAATATAACTATTGTACTCAGGTCTTTATAATAATGAATCCCACCCATTTGAGAGCTAGCAATCCATTTTTGAAACGTTAGGAAAAATATTAAAAAGCATGAACATGTGTAGTATACTTAGGATTACTGAGACAATGTATTATATATATATATATATATATATATATATATATATATATTTGAATTTAGCAATTAGAATAATCAGAATTCCAAATAAATTTATCCAGCTAACATTATATCAGAAGTAATAAAATATGATCATAAGCTGGCATAATGGGTATACGCTGGTCTTAAAGGAGCTCAGGAAAAGTCCCAGAGTCCCTCAAGAGGAGGCAGGGACAATGGGGCTTTTGTGGAAAAACTGGATCATCTTTATGTGCTGAGCTTGTCTGTAAGGAGGATGGTTTAAGTAACAGAAAAATGAAAGAATAAGTGATTAACTAGTCTGAAAAATATAAAACAAAATCTGATTACAAGAACAAAACCATGTCGTACTTATCATAACTTTTCTCTTTACAGAGCAGTTTATAATATATTCTGACATCACAAATGGAAGAGAATGGTTATCATTTTGCATAGAAATGCCAACTACAATGTTAATATAAACTATTTACATCAGGAAAAAATTGAGACAATATATCTTCTAAAGGTTACTTCTATGAATTTTTAAGTAAGTTCCTATGTTCTAAAATCTCTGTAGCTTTTATTTAGATTTAAGTTCCTGGAAATGAATTAATGAAACGAATCCATGCTAGTTGTTTTAAATCTTCAGTCGCCTGTGATTTTCCCCCTTATTGAAAATAATGTTTAGAACTGACTTAGAACTACTATGAATTAAATTTGGAAATCCCCCAACATAAAACTTAAAAGGTAAACTTTGCATTTTAAAATCTTGTAAGTTGGAAATTCTGGACAGTACAATTAATGTTCAACATGACAGATATTTATATTCTTCATTCAAATTCAGAGAACAATATTATATCATTTTCTTAATATATACAGTAATTTGTGCAGCATTTGCAACATTCTTATAAACTACTCATTTCTAACTTTGAAGTATTTGAATAAGAGAAATAGAATATCATAAGAGCAATCACAGTAACGCACTTGTATAATTACACACCTATTTTAGTACAATATATATCTGTGGGTTTAGAGTACCATACAACTGAATTTCCCATGATGAAACATGTGTCCAAAATTACATATTTCTCCTATTTTGTACCATGTTTAGTTTACAACTATGTTTGATATATAATGGCTTGTTTTGAACAGCTGTGAAAGATATTTGGGCTATTGCTGTGAGAGTCTGTAGGAGCATGTGTCAGTGAATTTCTATATTTTAATATAGATTAACCACATTAAAATTTGCATAATTACATTACTATTAAAATATATACAATAATATATCTGCAGATGTATGGTTATTTATATGAACATGGAATTTAAAAGTTCACAGATAGATAAAACTAATAATAAACTGCCCACTGATGGACATGGGGGGTGGGCCTGCTTGTAACACCAGCACGAGTGTGGCTAAGGCAGGAGGATTGCCATGAGTTTGAGGCCAACTCGGGTTCCATAGTGAGTGATTTCATAGCCAGCCTGAATTACAGAGTAAGACCATGTCTCAAAAGAAAAGACAAGAGAAGAAGAGAAGAAAAATAAAGAAAGAAAAGGAACTACCAACTAACTCTTTGCACTACTTTTAGCAATGGTTAAATTCTTAGCATTGATATAATACTGGGACTAGCAATCACAAGAATACTTTTAGAAATTTATTTTGAAAGCTGTTGAAGGCCTGTTTTTATAGCACTAAGACAACTTTACTTTCACTGTGTCACAATTTAGCGAGAATGTATTGTACAAGTATCTCAGGAACCTTAAAATATATAGATTCTTCTTTAGTCCATACGAATAGGAAGAATAGTGAAATGAAGTAACTACAAAGTATAGGATATATATCTGCATTGTTTGATTTTTAAATCTCCTGTAATAATATTTGCATTAAAGAATAAAGTCTAATAGAATTTAAGCTAAATTTTGCCTATATTTTAATAGTCAACCTTGATGTATCAAGAAAGAAGAAGGAAATCGAATGAAAAGAATCTCAACTGCTGACGGCTAATCAGGAAATAGCAAACTGCATAAAGTTGAAGTAGCTGAGACCTTCACCTAAATGATTCCCAAGGAGGGCATCAGTATGTATTTAAGACACAGTTGCCCCTAGAACAGTTTGGACCTTTTTGTTTTCTACCATACTTTCTTGCCTTATGGTAGAAATAGTTATTAAAATCAAAATACCATTTAATGCACAATCAATCTTCTTTCATTGTTAGGATGGCAGACATATTTGCAACCCATAATATATTGTCTAGATCCTGCAAAGGGCTTGAGCTTGCCTTCTTATTTACCTTATTGTGCTTTTCTCATTAGATTAACTTATGGTTGAAAACCAGTGGGAAACAACGCAGCATATGGCAAACAGTACATGTACGTAATATTTCATCTCTTGATTTTCAGGAGCAGTGAAATGCACTATACCCGTCTGCTTAGGCTCAAGTCCCAATCTGCATGAGTGTTACTGCATGTCAACTACTTGATGTCAGTTTATCTCTGTTCCTTCTGCCAAAATATAAGAATGGCTTCTCTGTAACATTTTTCTTTCCTTTCCTTCCTTCCTTCTTCCTCATTTTTCCTTTTCTTTCATTTGTAAGGAATTGACAGTTTTAAAGCAAATATGTGCATTTACTGTTGAGAGACTGTAATACACAAATATAAAAATAAAGCTGTGCATAGATGTTTCACACTTGTATATGAAAAAAATAAAACACTAGCAAGAAATATAAATATATTTATACTTTAACTGATTTCTGATGTAGAGCTGATATTTAAATAGCCAAATATAGGCCTTAGTAAATACAAATTATGTACAATATATTACATGTAATTTTATATTATATTATAATATAAAATTATATATATATATATATATATATATATATGATCTAAACTCAGAAGTGCACTTTGTTAATCCCATAGATAGTTCCAAATCTCAAGTTGAGAATACAGATGAAATGCCACAATTGCTATCATTGAATATAGCTGATAAAAACCCAAGTTCTAATATATACTTTATAATTCCCACTGTTCCCATGTGAAGTAAAAAGTATATATAATAGATGTATTCATTTTAGTCAATGGTGTGAAGTATCGTACAAAAAAACTTTAAAAATGCATACTATATTACACTAATTAATGTATTACAGTAGGATGTAATGAGTTCTCCTATTTCTATAAATATCAGACTACTCCATTGTGTTTTTGGTAAATACTCAAGGATGCTAAGATGCTTAAAATACTTGTAAGAGAATACGAATCCTCATAAAAGGTAACAAAAATATTTATTAAAAAATAAAGGAAAAATGACAATCAAAGGCAAGAGCCCACAGCAGGCAAAATGTGTCAGTAGAAAAAAAGATGCATGACCATTCTTACTGAATTTTAAGACTTATCATAAAGCACCAAAAATCATAGCAGTCTAGTATTAATAAAATCATATGCAAATACTTCAATGAAATACAACGGAAAAGCCAGAAAAACACCCACGTGAAAATAATCTTGACAGAAGGAAATGCATATTAGTGCAGAAAAATAGTCCCTTTCAACAAACATTTCTTCAGCAAGTGGACTTATAACTGCAAATAACTGAAGCTAGACACAAATCTTACAGTTTTTAAAATAATTATCTCAAAATGGCCCATAAGCCTAAATATACAAGAAAAAACTATAAAATTCTAGAAAATAACATAAAAGAAACTTCACGTGATGTAGAGCTTTGTAGTGACCTTTTAGATATACTCACAAAAACGCTATCCATGAAATAGATGAGAGACTATTTGGAACACATTAAAATTAAACAAACCTCTCATTTGTGAAAAACAGTTAAGAAGATTATAAGATAAACCACAGAATGAGCAAAATAATAATAATTTTAAGACATAGATAAAGGAGCAGCATCCAAAATATGCAGAGAAGTTTTTAAACTATACAGCCCCCCCCAAAAAAACTCAATTTAGAAATGGTAAGATCCAAATATATTCATTGTCAAAAAAGATACAGATACAAGTAAAAATGAGAAGATGTTCTACATCACACGCCATCAAATCAATGCAAACAAAACAATGCTTTACCACCTTTATGTCTTCTAAAGGGCTGATGTCCAGCATTCTAACCCTTGATGAAGATGTGGAAGAGAGGACACACTCACTATTTGCCAGTGGGAATACAAAATGGTACAGCTGCTTTGGAAACTTCATGCAAAGCTGAACATACTTGTATCGTATGATCCCACGGTTGGCTTCCAGTATTTGCCAAAAGCCTTCACATTAGCTGTCATAGCTGCTTTATTTGTAATTATGACTGAACTTGAGGAAAGTAAAATAGATGTTCTTTAGTGTATAATTTGACCGACAGTGATGAGTCCATTTAATAGACTATCATTAAAAGAAAAAAATAGAACATTAAGCGATATTAAAAGAATATTCAACCTAAAGGACATTAAACCAATCTGAACAGCAAACATACTGCATGAAATGATGAAGTGTTTCTGAAGACAACACCAGACAAAGATTTAAAAATCAGTCATTGCAGGATACTGATTCAACTGGAGGAAAGAAAGGATAAATAGGCAATAGAGTGGAGATTTTAAGGTATTAAAGCTATTCAAACAATATGGCAATGCTGCATGGATGCCACCATAGATTTCTCAAAACATAGAATGTAGCAAAGAAAGAGTGGACTCAAACATAAACTATGATCATAAATAAGATGTGCCTATATTGGTCCATCTATTGCAATGTGCATCTATTGCACATGGGAGGAGAGGAACGCAATGATGAATGAGAACTCAATAATTCCTCTTAAACTTATGTATACTTAAAATGATTTTAAGATAAAATATGAGTTTATAAGACTGTAGGCAATATTTGCCATAGTACCAGTAGTTTATATCAGGTATATTATTGAAGAGTGAAAGTACATGTGTGGAAGTATTCCATTTCAACATAAGAACAAATATGCTAGTGATTCAAAGTTAAATAGTGGGATAGACTGCGTTATGGATGGTGAAATACTTATCACTGGGGTTGTTTAAATATATAGTAAATTAAAACACTGATATTATGCTTGACAGATATATGAATGCACCAAGGAATGAGACTAAAATAAACTTTCAATATACACAACAATGATATTATATGATTGTATAAGAAATAGAATAATCTAAATTACAGGATATGAAAATAATGAACCAGTTACTCCTAATAATTTCTTATTTCTGATATGAGTATGAAATTATGACTGTCTTATTAAAAATTTGAAAATATATGAACAAAACATGCAATGAATGGGCCTATTGCATCCCAAATTATCTATTGGTAAAATGACAAGTTAACTAATATTTACTTTAAATAACCCAGCAAACTGCAATATGTGTAGGAAGTTATATAAAGGTTACTGACAAAGTACTGTATAAATAGTCATCGTTGTGTTATTCCTTTTAGTTTCATGTATTTTTCAAAATTCTAAGTTCTGTAGTTAAATAAAGAACACTTCCCCAAAGCAGGAATAAAAAGTTCTGTCTGAAAAAATGTTGGGAAAATCTTTCACAGTTAAACAAACTTTAAAATAATGAAGCAGAGAAAATAAGAACTCAGAGGACTGCAGTTTAAAGAAAATATTAATGTCCTTAGAGATATAAATGAATCTACTGAGTGTATAAAAATTTCATTGGAAAAAAATATTTCACTGGAACACCAAGAAAGACACTTATAAAAGCTATCTGCAGATGTACGGTCATGCCTAGGTATGGTATGTCACACAGATACAAATATAGGTAAAGTCCGGACATATAAAATATTATTATATAATTAAAATTTCAATGTTATAAAAAATCGACAATGGAGAAGACAACAGTACATTTTTAGAAACTAGTATCAGTCCCACAGAAAAGAATGCCTGAATTTTCTGATAAAATGTGTGAAAGTAGTATTACCACTTCAATATTACTGCTTCAACTCGATTTTTTATCTAAGTCTTGGGCTGGCTTCACTCTGATACCTTTGTAGTTGGATGATAGTAGAAACTAGAACAAATTTTCGCATGTTGATACCAAAAGCGGAACAATGGTACTTTTTCTCTTGCCGTTTTTTCACTTCTCTCCGGGAGGAAATGTCTCCAAGATATTTATCCTCTCTGGTCTCACAAAAGCAGGTCACATGAAATTGCCTGAGTAGTAAGCCAGATGGAAAAATTGAGTCTCTGTAATGTTCTACCTGCGTAAGAGGCCATTTTTGCTAATAACACAGAACAGCACAAGAAACAAAACAATTATGTTTTATAATAGGATTTAAAATTTCTCTTAATTAAAATCCATTGACCATTGCCGTTTATTACTTTTTCTGAGTTTATGAACTACATTTGTTCAAAATGTGTGTGCGTGTAAGCCAAATGCCTGCTTCAAAAATTAAAGTATACCATTCTAGGGCAATGTTCAGAAGCTAATATATGTATTAAAGTTATCTTCATTTTATTCTAATCAACTTTATTTTTAATATTCAAGTGTTCTGTAGCCATAGGCTTGCACTGTGCCCTCAGGAGTGCCTTGCATTTCTTCTGCTTTTACATTTGGGTAATCACATTCCTTTCAGTGATAATTTCTCAAGAGCCTACAGGAGGCAGGACTCAGCCTTCAGAACAGGTATAGTGGAGGCCATGTCACATTCAAGCAGTACAAAGGGCTTAACTGGTGTTAGTGGGTGTGAGTGTGTTCCTGAGACTAGTATTTTACCTTGAACAGATTTGTCCTCAAGTGATGTTGAGTAAGGAAAGGTTAAAAAAAAAGGAAAAGAAACAAAGGAAAATAACTCCGTTTTGAACAGCTATATGACAAGCATTCAGTGTATTGTTCCACAATGCTTTTAAATTAAGAGCTTTATCTCTGTGAATCCAATTTCTGTAGCCTTTAGTATAATTTTTCTAAATCTCTCCACAGTTAGATAGCGGCTAGGTAAGGAAATTATACAGTCATCTGTGAAATTTTATGTTAAATGTTTGCATAGAATGTTTTAAATTCTATTTTAAATGTTTATATAGATCTAATATTTATAATTATGGAAATTTTAAATCTGAACATTGAAAACACCTTAAACTTTTGAATCAGTGGAAAACCACCATAATTTTGAAATATTGCTGCACATTAAGATATGTTCTTCCTAGAGTAAACACAGTATCACAAAGGATTTAATACAGGGACATACACTTTTTTAAGTATTGTTCAGTAACTAAAAGTCCTCCAAGGATAATGGCTGAGAATTTTTGAGGTCCATCTTAGAATAGCTGAATTTATTTGATTTCACATGCAAGAATTTAAAGAAATTTTAATTTACTATCACTTAAAGTTACAAAAAACTAAAGGTCACTTTATTTTTTCATCATTTAACTTCAGTTTTCAGACAGAAGTCCCCTTTTCCTCTTTGAAATAGCTTTGAAATGGCATCAGCCTAGTAACTCAACTTTATTCTTTTTTTTTAAAGTAAAAGAACGATAACACTAGCAAACAGACACAAAGAAGCACAAGAACAGTACAAAAACTGAATTACAGACAAGGTGACAGGATTAACAATGGTTGTTGTATTACACATTGATAACTTCAAAGTGTATGTTCAGGATAAGGCAAATAGACATACAAGATTGATTAAACAACTAATCATTGATTGTTCCTTACATTAAAGTGATATGAGACAATAGTGCAACCATGTTAGCCATCCTGCATACATATACATACTTACATAGCTATCCCTCTCTTCCTTTTCTCCTTCCCCTCATCCCAATTGCTCTTTACTTTTTTTTTTTTTTTTTTGTGTGTGTGGTACCGGGGATCGAACTCAGGACCTTGCACTTGCCAGGCAAGCGCTTATTCAACTGAACTATATCCCCAGCCCTGCTCTTTACTTTTGAGCAGTTTCCTTTCATACTTCCTAATTTATATTCCTACCTTCAGGTTCTTACACTAATGATACAATACGCTGTTTGCACACGCACATCTGATTTGTTTCACTTATGAGTATGGTCTCTAGTTGTCACCATTTGCCTATCTTATGACTAATATACTAGTATAAGATTCTGAATATTTAAATATGAAATGTGCTTTTATTACTGATGCTATACAAATTGATTGTATGAGTTCATCCAGCTCAGGTACAAGTGAATCCAAGAACGGGTTCCTATGTGTTCATTTACCTTGAATCCATTTTTAATTAGAATTTCAGATATGTATGTGACCTCTTAGGAATGCACACTTAGTTCTGCACAAACTGAGCAGCTGTAGCACAGCTCTTTATATCAGTGGTCCATAATAATTTTTACTGTCTCTATCGGTTTACTTTCTACTCTTGCAAATGTTTATAGCCATCATACAAATTCAGCTGAAATAACACCTTTATTTAGGTCAGATTAATTCATTTTCCACCTTGTGACTCGCATCCAATTTGAACATCTCTTATATCGTTTTTGTTTCTACAATTTACTCTCTATGGTTTCACAATGCTAGAAGAATTTTTTAATGAAAACTATATGATTCTAAATATGTGGAAATACTAGATGTACAAGAAATATCTGGAAAAATTTACATATCAAAAACGATGGCTGTTACAGACAGTGCATGTACCTTTTTAAATTGACTTCTTTCCAATTTGTCTTTATAAATGTTCCCTTGGAGCTACGTGGATATCTACGCCCAGGAAGATACAATGTCCCCGTCTGGATAGAAAGAGTAGCTTCTTTGGGTGCGGGCGAGCAGATGGAAGTGCCAGCGATTCCCGCACGCTTCACACTCCGTTCTTACTTCAGCGCTTCCCTTGACCCAGACACTGGTTCACACGTCTGCAATCCATTTCTTATGTTGCACCAATTACATCCTTCTTGTCCTAGAAAAATTCCATTTCAAAGGCCATTTTGTAAATCTGTATTTTCATCACTAATAAGGAAAGAAAATGGTAAGTTTATGAGTCAAGAAAAAATAATACTTTGGTAGATACAAAATATTCACTTTTAACAGAAAATAGAAAAACATACTAGAGCAGCAGATCTCCTAGGAAAGAAAATTGTCTTATAGCTCTAAAGGACTTGAAATGTTTCACACAGAAAAATGTTATGACATTGTCTTTCCTGGAGTTCTTAGAATGAAATAAAATGGAAGAATAAAATGTCTTAAAGTATTTGGCAATGGCAATGGATTAATTGCACTCTCAAGGTCTTCCTCAAATCTATAATTTTATGAATACTTCATTAGCTGAAATCATATTAAATAAAAACTGTCATAAAACAAAAACTCATTTCACAGAAACAGAAGTTGGATTTTTAACCACAATGGCTTCTCTTTCTGACAGTTTAAAAAAAAAACAGTTAATTACAGTCATGGATAAAGAACAGTGTGGTGATTGAAACCATAGGTTTAAAATTAACCTTCAAACACAACTAAGCTACAGAGATTCTCATGACTACTCCTTAAAATTCAATCTTGAATATACTAGACAAAAGTAAAATAATAACAGGAAATATATAGGAGGATTATTAGATTTTATGATGTTCTCATTTGTTCACAGGTGGATGTTGTTAACAATTCTTTAACATATAGTTAATAATCCTTTATATCTAGATGAAATGCTTTTACTTATATTTTCATATGAAATTTAATTTAAATAATTTATAAACTTCAATTCCAAAGTGTCCTTCAGGTCAACCTCAGTTGCGTTAGAATCCACCAGAGGCCTTTAGTCCTTGCTTCCCTCACTTAAAAAGAAAACAACTCTATTTCTTGCTGCAGTGTTTCAATTTTGTATTAGTCATGAAATTTTATTTCCATGAAATTCAACTGCTCAAGAATTCTTTGAGTATCACTTCTTTAAAATGACTTTTGTAATTTTAGTAAGAATGTAAGTATAAATGTATAACCACAATTGAATTCATAGGTATTCTGAACTTTTCAATAAAATCTTAGCTATTACATTTTGCCTAAGAGAAATATATTCATTTTACATGCACAAGTTAACCCACACCCAAGTAAAAAACAATATGCACAGATTATGAGACTCTGAATTTAAGCACATAAGTTATTATAGGCACTTATAATTTATCATTACTGATTATTCACAGATGATCCTCTAAATGCAGTTTTTCAAAAGCGATCAGTATATTTCCTATTTTCTACTCAATAATCTTTTGAAAAAAAAAACAACTGTTTGCTTTAGAAATGCTTTAAAACTGTATAGTAACATTTAAGAAGATATAATTATCATCTTTGAAATTAAGCATTATAAATATCTAATGAGATAAGTAAGGGTGGTTTTAAATAATTAGAGGAAAACCTCAAACTGTTCCATTTCCTGGTCATTCAATAAGAAAAGATCCTGAACAAGAGTCAGATGCCCTCTTAAAGGTTATCTTTCCAGTAACTATGCTGAAGTTAATAACGTTGGACAATCTCCATTTAATTTGACATTATAATGATATTAGAATTGTCCATTAGACAGTTTCAGGTAGGTTTTATATAAAATGATTTCATGGTTTTGCACAGAAATCATTTTAAATCTTTCCTGTGTTAGCATTCAGATATCTTAAATTCTCTGATAAAAGTACACTAATGTTAAACTAGGTAGAGAGAGAGAGAGAGAGGGGGGGGGTGACATAAAAGCAACTATTTGTAAAGAGAACAAAATTCTTACTGTGTAAAATGTATGTTTTAGAGATATCAATATGCTGGAAAGGGCTCACAGTTTTATTGTCTCCATTATTTTATGACATAATATTTTGTACACACATCTATCTTTTAAGAAAGATTTCTCTTAGTATCTACAGCAAAATTAATTAAAACTTATTTGGTATAGCAACAAGTGAAAATATTGTAATTAAAATATGTAGTACTCAAAGATTCAAAAACATGCTTTAACAACTGGGTGCTAATATCGTTGGCTTCCTATTCTAATATCTTTAAAAACATATTTTCATACCACGAAGATAATTAAAGCGTGACTCTCATCACATATTTGACTTGCGAGATTAACACCTTTGGAAAGTTTCATTATAACCATGCTGTTTAGACAAAAGTAGCCTTTGCTCCTCTTAGTATGCTGCCTTCCTTTTAATTCTGGTATGAATGACATTGCTGATATCCAAATACATATTTCTTCCATTATATGAGATCTATTTTCTTTATTTTATGAAATTATTATGACATAGTACACTACTTTGTCCTTATGACATAATGAAGAATATGACTTAGCTTCATGCTTTCTCTGTCTTAAACTTTTAAAAATATCTTTAGATAAGGAATGACCTGATTTATTATGCATTAGTTCTCTTTAGTAAAAAACATTTAGTGTTAATTATCTTTAAGTGATAGAAGGTTTAGGAAATTTTTGCAGTTTTCTGGAGCAGCCACACAGGAACTGGCATATATTAAAACCTCAGCCCAACTTCAGACACATGGTGCAAAATAACTAATTTTTGACCGCTGAAAAAATTTTCTCTCCTTTCCTTGGGAGACTGTGACACAGAAATTTCACTTGACAAGAAGAAAATATCATTAATAGAAAAAATTGGAACATGATTCATACAATCAGTAATGATCAGCCAGAAAAGCAAATATTGATAGGGATACGGATGTAACATTACAATGGCAGTGAATAGTTTATATTAAACAATGAAGTAATTTAATCATCACATTTTAATTCATGAGATAATAGTGATTTATTGGATTTAATACAAAGTAAAGCTATATTTTAAAAAATTCTAATAAGAATTATATTTAGTAATCTTAATAGATTTTTATTCTGAATTGATAGTCACAAGAAAACTATATTACTATATAGGGAAATACCATAGTCTAATATCTTTAAGAGTTTTTTTTTGGTCTTCTTTTCATGAAAAATAAATCATATATATAAAAAAAGGTCTAAAATGAATTAGAGCTCATAAATTAAGATTTTTGACTTTTCTCCCATAAATGAACATGTTAGTCTGTTTTGTTTTTATTTACATGTTAAATAATATGTGAGCTCTCATTTGGCATTTTGTGTGCTGTGTTCTATTTGAGTCACCTTTTCTATACCTTCATAATTTCTAAAAATATTTCAAACACAGACGATTCCTCTATATGTGCATCCCTAGTCATGCTTAATCTATAGAGCAATGTATGTTTTTCATGGGTGAGAATCTTATACTACTTTGCAAATAATGTTTAAAATTAGTATTTCCAAGAGAAAGAGCTGAAGACCAAGTGAATTAGCTGATGTACCAGCATCTTCCCACACTTATAAACCTGACTGCTGTGTAGCCTTGTGCCCAAACAGATATTCACAACGGAGCAATTACTTTGGCTCATTTTGCGTGTTCCTTTCCTATATAAATTCAGAACCATGCCCACTTGTGAAGAACTGATTTCCACCTGAGCAGACAGAATCAATGGATCAATTATTACAGATTTTACTACTAGTATCATTGGCCAACATTGTGATTTGTGCTTATAATCCATAAGAATTTTATGGCAGTTCAGATCTGCCTGTATCTAAAAAGAATTATAGTAAAGCAATACTTTTAAACTATGAGTCTACATTGACACTATAACCTGTATTTCACTGTAGTGAATAAGAAATATTCAAAAATAGAAATAATGTTACATTTGTAAGGATAAAACTAACATCATCTATTATTTCTAAACTTTAGACAGTGTTTTTCCTATGTATTTTCTTAGTAAAGATTCT
Source organism: Dinomys branickii (assembly GCA_004027595.1). Classification (NCBI taxonomy): domain Eukaryota; kingdom Metazoa; phylum Chordata; class Mammalia; order Rodentia; family Dinomyidae; genus Dinomys; species Dinomys branickii. The sequence continues at coordinate 348,305 of PVLD010000013.1, forward strand.
AGAGAAATATAGTTATGGAAATTCATGTAACACTTTTGTATGATGTTTCATCATTTGCCCTGGACAACATTGATAAGAAAAGATAAAAACAGTGAAGGTGTAATGCTAACAATGGCTGGGAAAAGTACATTTTAGAAGAAAACCTGTGGTGTCTATATAATAATACTTGGTGTACAAATAAGAAAACTTAAGGTCTTGGAAATGTTTTTTTCAGAAAAGTAGTAATAGAGTGTAAAATGTATGTTAATAAATACTATGTCTACATAATATAATAAATGAAATATTAAGCCTAAGCTAAATATTCATTGAATAAATTACTTCAATGAATTATACTCTTGTAACTAAAAGACTACATGTTTAAAACAAAAATAATAGTTGAATATTAATGGAATTTAACTTTATTCTACTTAATTTTCATTTTGGGAACTAAGTCTTAGAAATGATCACTAGATGGTGTAATTGAAAAATAAAGTGAATTTTAAATTTTAAAACTTATTACTTAGAGACACACCCACGTTGCCCTTAATCCTTCTCCGAGTAAGACTTCTCAGTGTGAACACTTTTATCCCGTTGCTTTTGCCAACTTCTGAAGCAGTTCTGGGACTGATTTTCTTCTGGTTTGGCTATGGCTTTAGTTGCGCTGTTACTGCTGGTTGTCTGGAAAGCCTTAATTATTCAAAGCAGTTTCCTTTCGTGGTCATTTTGAATTTGGGGAAAAGCCCGAAGTTATGCTGTCCCAGAGCTGGCGCCTCAGCACGCAGACACAGCATGGTTTTACAATCTGCCTTTGTAGTGAATAGCACTGCGCAGCATCATTTGTTGCATTTTTGACCATTTCTTGTAAGTACACTGAAGAAAGAATTTCCAGAACTATTTCAGGAAGTGACAAAAGGGGTTCTACCCAGAAAGTCTTTGCCTGTGCCTATGTCTTCAAGAGTTTTTGTTTATTTTACCTTCCAGTAGATTAAGTGTTTCACTTTTAGTATTCAGGTCCAATTTGATTTTAGTTCAGTTAATGCGAAGAGACATGGGTTTATGGCCAATCTTCAGCATGTACAAGGTCACACTTCCCAACACTACTCATTAAAGAGGCAAATGTTCCTCTGGTGCTCGTTTATTTTGGCTCATTTGTCACAGATCAAAGAGAGGAATGTGCCTGGCATTGTTTCTGCATCTTCTGTTCTGTCCTATGATTCACCTGTCTGTTTCTATGACTTTACTATACTGTTTTTATCACTGTAGCTTTCTAATACAATTTGAGATTATTCTGACTTCCTCCTGCTTATGAACTTGCCTTCTGCTTTCCCCTGTTGCACAGGATTCCTTTTGCTATTCTGGATATATTCTTTTTTTTTTATTTAAAGTAAAAGAATGAAGACATATTAACAAACAGACACAAAGTAGCGTAAGAATAATACAATCAAAACTGGTCTACAGACAAGGTGACGGAATCAACAATGGTTGTTGCCTTACAAATTGATAACCTCGAAGTGTATATTCAGGAACAAAGATACAGACAAAGAACTACATCAACAACAGAGAAAAAAAAAAAAAGAAACCAAAAAGCATTAACAAAGAGACACAAAATAGTACAATAACAGTATGATCAGAATTGAATTATAGACAAAGCCACAGAAAACCAACAATAGTTGCTGCATTGCATACTGATATCTTCAAAGTGTATGCTCAGGATAACACACACAGACATACAAGATTGATCGAATAACCAGTCATCAACTATTCCTTAGCATTAAGTGACATAATACAATAGTAGAACCATGTTAGTCCTCCTGCACATATGTATCTACATATATACATACATACATACATTTTTGCCTCTTTTCTCCTTTCCCTCGTCCCATCAGTTCTTTGCTTTTGAACAGATTTCCTTCATGTCTCTTAGTTTATATTCCCACGCTCAGGTTCTTACACCAGTGCCACAATACGTTGCCTGCTCATGTACCATGGATTAATGTCACTTATGAGTATAGACTCCAGTTTTGACCATTTACCTACAAAGTTCCCAAAATTGTCTTTATTTATAGCTGAATAATATTCCATTATATAAAAAAGCCACAGTTTTTTAATCCAGTCTTCTGTGGATGGACATTTGGGTTGCTTCCACAATTTAGCTATTACAAATTGCGCTGCTATAAACATGGGTGCACATATATCAGAGTGATAAGATGTTTTCAGATCTTCTGGGAATATACCCAGAAGGGGAATAGCTGGTTTGAAAGGGACCTCTAGGCCCAGTTTGCTGAGAAATTTCCAAACTGCTCTCCACAGTGGTTGCACCAGTCTGCATTCCCATCAGCAGTGTAATAGAGTCCCTATTTCTCCACAGCCTCGCCAGTATTTGTTATTGCATGATTTTTTCATACTGGCCAGTCGTGCTGGGGTGAGATGAAATCTCAGTGTTCTTTTTATTTGCATTTCTCAGATGACTAAGGATGTGGAGCATTTTCTCATATATTTATTTGCCATTTGTATTTCTTTGTCTGAGAAGTGTGTATTCATCTCAGATGCCCATTTCTGGATTGGGTCTTTGAATTTGGATAGGTACATGTTTTTTAATTCTTTGTATGTTCTAGATAGAAGCCCTTTGTCTGAGGGACAGCCAGCTAGGATTTCTTTTACAATATGTGGGCTTTCTTTTTACTTTGCTGATGATTTCTTTAGATGTACAAAAACTTTTCAGTCGGATGAGGACCCAATTATTGATTCTTTGAAGTGTTTCCCTTGCAGTTTAATTTTTGTTCATGAATTCTCTGCCTACTCCTATGTCTTCAAGATTTTCACCTACTATCTCTTCCAATAGATTTAGAGTTTCTGTTTCAATATTGAGGTCTGTGATCCATTTTGACCTGAGTGCATGGTGATAGACTGGGGTCTATTTTCAGTTTTCGGCAAGAGGCAAGCCAGTTTTTCCAGCACCATTTATTAAACAGGCCTTCTTTTTTCCAGTGAGTTTGGTTGACCCCTTTGTCAAATATTAGGTAGCTGAGTGGGTTTTTCATTGTGGGTACATCTTCCAGTCTGTTACATTGATCCTCAGGTCTGTTTTTTAGCCAGTACCAGGTTGACTTTATTACAGTAGCTTTGTAGTATAATTTTAGGTCAGGGATTGTGATTCCACCTGAGTTGTGCTTGTTGTCCAGGATTGCTTTTGCTATTCTGGGTCTCTTCTGGTTCCAGATGAATTTGAGGCATATTTTCTCTAGATCTGTGAGGTATGCTAATGGTACTTTAATTGGAATTGCACTGAATCTGTACAACAGTTTTGGTAGTAAGGCCATTTTCACGATGTTAGTTCTTCCTAACCATGAGCAGGGTATATTTTTCCATTTATTGAAATCTTCTTCGATCTCCTTTTTCAGAGTACTGTAGTTTTCACTGAATAAATCTTTCACATTCTTTGTTAGATTGATTCCTAAGTATTTCAGTTTCTTGGTTGCTATTGTAAAACGTATGGTTTCCTCAATTTCTCTCTCGGTCTGATTGTTGTTCGTGTATAGGAATGCTATTGATTTTTGGGTGTTGACTTTGTATCCGGCTACGCTGCTGAATTTGTCAATTAATTCCAGGAGTTTTCTTGTGGAGTTTTTGGGGTCCTCCATGTATAGTATCATGTCATCTGCAAATAGTGATAGTTTAACTTCTTCCTTTCCTATCCTTATTCCTTTTATTTCTCTCTCTTGTCTAATTGCTCTGGCTAATGCTTCCAGAGCTATGTTGAATAGGAGTGGTGACCATGGACATCCTTGTCTTGTTTCTGACTTTAAAGTGAATGTTTTCAGTTTATGTTCATTTAGTATGATGTTGGCTGTTGGATTATCAAAGATGGCTTTGATCAGATTGAGGTAGAGGCCATCTATTCCTATTTTTTCTAAGGTTTTTAACATGAATACATGTTGGACTTTATCGAAAGCCTTTTCTGCATCTATTGAGATGATCATGTGGTTTTTTGTCTTTGACTGTATTAATATGATGTATTACATTTATTGATTTGTGAATATTGAACCATCCCTGCATTCCTGGAATGAATCCTACCTGGTCCTGGTGTATAATTTTCCTTATGATTCACTGTAATCTATTTGCCAGTATTTTGTTGAGTATCTTTGCATCTATGTTCATTAGAGAGATTGGCCTATAGTTTTCTTTCTTAGTTGTGTCCCTCTCTGGTTTTGGTATCAGTATAATACTTGCCTCCAGAAATGTGTTAGGGAGAGTTGTTTCCTTTTCGATTTCATTGAAGAGTTTGAGGAGTGTTGGCATTAGATCTTCTCTGAAAGTTTTATAGAATTCTGCTGTGAATCCATCAGGGCCTGGGCTTTTCTTTGTTGGTAAGTTTTTAATGACGTTTTCAATCTCATTAATTGATATTGGGTTGTTCAGGATTTTTATGTCTTCCTGATTCAATTTTGGTAATTTGTACCTTTCTAGGAATCTGTCCATTTCTTCTGTATTTTTCATCCTATGAGAGTAAAGATTTTGAAAGTAGCTATCAATGATCTTTTGGATTTCCTTGGGATCTGTAGTCACTTCATCTTTTTCATTCCTTCTTGTGTGAATTTGAGATCTTTCCCTTCTTTTTTTGTTAAGGTTGGCTAGGGGTTTATCAGTTTTATTTATTCTTTCGAAGAACCAACTCTTTGATTCACTAATTTTTTGTAGAGTTTTCTTCATCTCAGTTGCATTAATTTCTGCCCTGAGTTTTATAATCTCCTCCCTTATTTGGGCTCTTGGTTTGGCTTGTTGCTCTTTTTCTAAGAGTTTGAGGTGTAGCATTAGGCTATTTATTTGCTCTCTTTCTGTTTTCTTTGTATATGAGTTCATTGCTATAAATTTCCCTCTGAGGACTGCTTTCAATGCATCCCACAGATTTCAGTAGGTTGTACTTGCATTTTCATTTATTTGTAGGTATTTTTTAATTTATTCTTTAACTTCTTGTGTGACCCATTGGTTTTTCAGGAGGTTGTTGTCTAATTTCCAAGTGTTTATGTGGTTTATAGAGATCTCTTTGTCATTCATTTCCAATTTCATTGCACTGTGGTCTAATAATATGCATGGGATAAATTCAGTTCTTTTGCAGTTAGGTAGATATGCTCTATGGGCTGGAATGTGGTCAATTTTAGAGAAAGACCCATGTGCAGCTGAGAAAAATGTGTATTGTGATATTTTGGGGTGGAACACTCTGTATACATCCACTAAGTCCATTTGTTCACACTTTTGGCTCAGGTCTGTTATTTCTTTGCTGAGTTTCTGTCCAGTTGACCTATCTCTTTGAGTCAGAGTGTTGTTTAGGTCTCCTATTACAATAGTGTTATTAGTTATTTGATTTTTCACGTCTGTTAAGATTTGACTTGTAAAGTCAGGTGCTCCATTGTTTGGTGCATAAATGTTTAGGATTGTTGCCTCTTCCTCTTGCAGCTTTCCCCTAACTAGTATGTAATGGCCTTCTTTATCTCTTTTGATTGTTTTTGGTTTGAAGTTTACATTATCTGCAAACATAATTGCTAGCCCTGCTTTTTTTGGGGGACCTGTTGCATGGAGAATTGTTTTCCAACCTTTAACTTTAACCTGTGGATTTCCTTTTGAGTAAAATGTGTTTCCTGTATACAGCATATGGTTGGATTGTGTTCCTTTATCCACTGTTCCAATCTTTTCCTTTTGACTTGTGAAATTGAGGCCATTTACATTAATGGTTATATGTTCGCTTATTCTAGTCATGTTATTTACTTGTTGTTGTTTTCCTTCTTTTGCTGTCTGTTTACTTACTTGTTCTGTTTAGGGGATTATTTCTTTTGTTGTTCTTGGGATTGTGGTCTCTTTTTTCTCTGTCTAGAATATCTTTTAGTGCTTTTTGCAATGCTGGTTTGGCACTCATGAAGTTCTTCATTTTTTCTTTTTCATGGAAATATTTTATTTCTCCATTGAATTTGAAGGATAGTTTTGCAGGATACATCACTCTGGGTTGGAAGTTGTTTTGTCTCAGAATCTACAATATCTCGCTCCAAGCTCTTCTTGATTTCATGGTTTTCGTTGAGAAGTCTGCTGTGATTCTGATGGGTTTTCCTTTATAGGTGATCTGTTTCTTTTCTCTAGCAGCTTTTAATATTGTGTTCTTTTGCTGGATATCTGGGATCTTGACTCTTATATGTCTGTGTGTGGTTTTCCTTGGGTTATGGGTCTTTGGGGTTCTATATGTCTTGGTTAACTGTACTTCAGTATCTTTTACCTTGTTTGGGAAACTTTCTGCTATTATTTCAGCAAATATTCTTTTTATGTCATTTGAGTTGTCTCCTGCTGTTTCACTGACTCCTATTACTCGAATATTATTTCGTTTTGCCTCATCTTCCAGCTGTTGGATTGATTTTTCTTGGGTTTTTGATGAGTTTACGAGATCCTTCCTTTCATGCTCATAAGCTGCTATGCTATCTTCAAGGCCTGAAATTCTATCTTTGGTTTCATTTAAGCGGTTTTACAAGCTTTCAGTGGAAGTTTTCAATTCCTGGCAATCTCTTTGGTCCTGTTTCATACTTGGTAATTCATTCCTAAATTGCTCTTGTAACGTTTCCATTTGTTTCCTACTTTCTTCTAATCTTTTATCTATTTCTTCTCTATGTGTACGGAACATTTCTTCCATTATAGTTTTCAGTTCATTTTTTGTCTGAGAGATTATTGCAGGTATGTGACTTATTTCTTCTTTGAGCTCTTCTATGGCCTGTTGGAGTTGTTTCATTATTTCGGTGCAGTCATTTTACAATTTGCAGGTATGTGGCTTCCTATTTCCCCTATATCCTTGCATCCTGGATTTGTTCTGGGTGGGGTTGAGTTCTGAGACTGCGTTTTGTTCTTCTGTCTTCCCATTTTTGGGTAACAGATTCGAAATATTGAGCAATAAATTACCCAGGCCGTTCACCAGGCAATGTTCTATTGCAAAGGCTGCTCCAATGACTCCTTCTCTTCAGGAGAATGTCCCTTAAGCTTTCTGCTGAGAGTTCCGCTTAAAAGTCTGCTCAGGTCCTGGTTTTTAGGGTGGGCTACTCCCTATCAGAAGACCTGGGTGGGGCGTGTGAATCTGCTCCCCCGCCCGCCTAGGTTTCCCTGCAGGTATGGGGACATATCTCCTCCCCCACTCGGTGATCCAGTCTCAGCACGCAGATAGCTCACCTGTTTCTGAATCCGTGCTGTTCTCGCGCTCTCCGGGTCTGGGGGAGGGAGCAGGATGCTCCACTCCTCTGTGCTCCTCACGTGGGGCCGTGGACTGCAGGCCGCTGAGGGCCTTGGCGGCAGCGGCCCGGACTGGAGTGGGATCCCATTTCACTGCTCGGTTTGCGGAGCCTGCCCGAGGAGCACGGGTTCTGAGACCCTCCCACACTGCAGTCGCTAAAAAGCCGATTTTTTGGCCACCGTTGCTGGCAAGCTGCACAGGATGGGGAGGCGGGTGGGACCGAGACACCTGCACCCGCGAGGTGCTCGGACCCAGCCAAGCCGCCACCCGTCCACTGCACTGAGCGTCTCTGGTTCCCAGAGCTCCGGTCTTTCCCGCGTCTCACCACGGCAATTTGATCCGATCCGCCGCATCTCCAGCAGTGCAGAGAAACATGTTCAGTTTGAACTTCCCAGCCAAGGTCCCGGCGTTCACACTCACCAAGCCTGTCACGAGCTGGGGGACTCTATCAGCGAGGATCCTTCCTTTGCTGCTCACCTGGTCACCATCATCCCGGAAGTCCCCTGGATATCTTCTTATATGGAAGGATTTTAGAGATGTTTCCTGGAATTATGTGAGGAATTGAACAGTGTTCCAATTGCACAGGAAATAGTATCAAGAATCAAGAAATGGGATTGTACCAATATAAAAAGCTTCTGCATAGCAAAGGAAAGAAGCCACAGAGTGAAAAGTGAACTTACAGAATGAGAAAAAATTTTGCCAGTTATTCCTTGAGTAGAAGACTAATACCCAGAACATATAAAGAACTCAAGAAATAGACTCATCAAAATAAAAGACCCAGTAAAGTATTTACAACTAAAATGAATAGAAACTTTCAGAAGAACAAATGGCCAATAAGTATATAAAAAACTGTTCAGCATTTTTGAGAAATACAAATTAAAACAAAGCTGAGATTACATCTACTCTAAAATAAAGCAAAGATGAGATTACATCTACTCTACAAAGAATAGTTATAATCAAGAAATCAAATATTAACAAATGCTGGCATAGCTGTAGCAAAAAATAAAATCTTCTGCTGTGTTGATGGTAAATTAAACAACCCCATATTAAATCTGTATGGAGATTCCTTAAAAAAAACTAAAAATATATATTCTACTTGACCTAGCTATCTGCTTTCTAAGTATCTTCCAGAGTTAGTCATCATACTACTGTGATATGTGCATGTCCATGCTTATAACAGAATAATTAATTGTAGATAAATCTTCAAAGTAGCCTATATTTCCATCAGATGACAAATGGATGAAGCTTTATAATTATACACAATTGAATAGTAGTGAGCTATAAATAAAGGTAAACTTGATTTACTTGAAGGGAAACTGATGCACTTTGGGGCCATAGTGTTAACTGTAATAAATTGTCTGCCCCAAATATAAATGAGGAGCAAATTCAGAGACAAAAAGTAGGAAAGGGGGAGATCTTTTGCAAAAGAGATGGAGACCAAGAGCTGTGGGAGAGAGGCGAAAAGAAACCGAGATATGCTATGTGCATGTGCAAATGCCCCAAAGGGAATGCAATCATTATGTGCTACAAACATATGCCAATAAAATATAACTTGAAAACAGTAAACAATGTAGCAAAACTTATGGCATTCAAAGTGAGGAGGAGTGCTTTGAGAGGCTTAATTACAATATGTTTTTACTGTACGTTTTGTTTAAACTTTCACTGGATATTTTGCTCAGACTTATACATCTCCTTGACAGACATAGCTAAATAGGGATTGTGTCTTAACTCTACTACCTACATGTGTGCTAATTTTTGCTGTCAATTACATGTACTTGACCAACCTGCCATGATCTTGTTTTCCTGACCTTATTTTCCATTTCTAATCAGTTTCAACTTATGTATTACTTATTTTAACGACATTTAAAACAGGGCAATAGTTTTATATTTGCTGAAACATGACAAAGACAGTGTATAGAGAATTTGTGTGCCCTTCATACCCAGGTGATTCTGGTACTGTATTTGCCTAATGTCTTTTTTTTTTTCTGTTGCAGTTAGATGCAGTACACTTTATACTCAACCACCATGTGCCTTAGGATTTTCTTAGCTTGGACTGTATACCAGACTGGTTTTTTGAAGGTTAACAGCTTTGACAGTACCCATCAGATAGTTCATATAATGCCTCTTAATAGGTATCTGATTATTTTCTCTTGGCTAAACTGAGCTTATTTGATCCTCAGAGGAAGACAACAGAAATAAATAATCATTTGTTGCACATCACATCATGGGTGCATACTAGTTATATAACATGATTTATAACTGTTGACATTAATCTTAAACAACTGGCTCAAGTAGAATCTATAAGATTTTTCTATTATAAAATTATTCTTCCCCTCTTACATTCTGTATCATTGGAAATATATTTGTTATGTGGCATCCACACTTAAGTGTTCTCTATACCGTTTTTAAAATTTGTTGAACAGTACATATGTGCAAAATATAAGGATTACAATCACTGTGAAGAATTGGTGCATTTACATAATACATCTCAATTCTTTTTTCCCCTTTCTCTGCACACCACCATTTTTTGCCAGCATCAGAGTGCTTTAGAAGGTTAATTGTTATACATACAAATTAAGCAGACTAGTAAGTCAAGGACTATAAAAGCACATACTACAACTACACTAACTCAAGGGGCAATTTATGACACATTATTTATACTGATATTCTCTCCATCTTTGATTGGAGAATATTATACATGATCTAGAATTCTCATGGAAGATTTTTCTGCACTTTTATTTAGTTATTTTCATGCACATTTATATTAGTATAGAATTATTTATTTTATAGTTTGGTTCATTTTTCAATTCTATTTAAATTAGTTTTGTAAATATATTTTGTGGTATTGCTAAAAGTGCAGAGATGAGAATCACTTGAGCATGATCCATTAAGAGTTTGTTTGATCCGTCTTACATTCTTATGTCTAGTGGACTGAGGAACTTCGTTTAAGATAACAGTATGTAATATAGCAACCACTGTAAATTTCTATCATTTTGCTTTGAGGTCATGCATCATTTTTGCTGTTTTTGTGTTGTTTTGATTTTGTCTTCATTTTTGTTTCATCAGTTTTTAAATTTTTAAAATAAAAAAGAGTTACCATTCAATTTACCAAGGAAAATGTGCAAATCAGAGTTCAAAAGCTAAATAGATTAAGTACAAAAGGTAGTATCAAACTGAACCCAGATAACTTTATTTTAGAGAAGGCCACATCCATAAAGCAGAACATGTTTGAGTAGCATCCTAGGAAGAATATTTAAGTCAGATTTTGATGATATTCTAGAGGCTTGGTTTGTATTCACATGAAAACATGAAAGTCTTAAGGACCTGCAGTCTCAGCTAAGTTGCAATATAAAGGCCATGAAGTGAGAGTCCACACACTAGTGGAAAATATTTGCAAAGCATAATGCTGAAAAAAGTTTTCTGTCCACAAGAAGAATCCTTAGGTTTCAAAAATAAGAAAATGAACAACAAAACTAAAAAAATTGAAAAAAGTTACAAAATGATACCTCATGAAAATATACTTGTAGATGGAAAATAGGTGTATGGAATGGTGCTCAATACTATTCCTCACGAAGTTATTGTGTATTAAAAGAAAAATGAGACATCGCTCCATACCTAGTAGTATAGTCAAAATCCAGAAGAAAAAAGAAAGATGATAATAATAAACAAGTGCAACAGAAAGAACCCTCTTTCATTATTTCTGGTCATGCAAGTGTACACAATATCTTCAGAAGATAATTTGGAGTTTCTTACAAAGTTTTGTAGTCTTCTAATAAAATTCAGCACTTGCATTTCTAGTGTTTCCTCATTAAATGTGAAGACATCTGAAAATGCCAAAAGTGAGTGTTGCTAGGACTTTATTTATACTTATCCAGAACTGGGAACTAAGTTACGCTGCAAGGGAGAATGAGTGAGTAAATTGGATACACCTATACATAGACAATTACTCAAGGAAAAATATAAATATCAAGTCATGACAAGAATCTTGTAGAAAAATCTTAAATGCTAAAGCAAAAGGCTATATACTTTACAATTTTAATTGCATGTGTTATGACTTAGGTCAAAAATGTGCTCCAAAAGTCCCATGTGTTCAAATTTTGAGAAAGTGTTTGGTAATGAGGGTTCTGAGATCACCAGTAGATTAACCCATTGCCAAGGTTGTAATTTGACAGCATTGAGGAGAGGTAATGGTTCGGTAGAACCCTGTGAGCCTGGGGACTGTACCTTAGCCCTTGTCCCCCTTTCCTTGGCACTTTTCCTCCATCTCTGCTTCTTGTGTAGCACCAGGTGAGCACCTTTCCTCTACCATCCTCTGTCGTCCAGATAATGTCTGTTTTGCAGCAGGTATAAAAGCAATGGGCTCTACTGACCTTGAGCTGAACCTTTCAAAAGACCATGCATGAAAATAAATCTTTGTACCTCTAAGTCACAGTGCTAAAAAAGCTAACACAACAAGACATTCGGTAGAAGGCAACATTACAAATACTGTAAAGAGATCAGTAGTTGCCAAGGGCTTTGTGTTCAAAAGGGACATTCCAGTAGTTAGAGCACAGAGAAATTTTTTAGGATAGTGAAAAGGTTCTTCTAATGTTATAATAGTGGAACCTCAACATTGTACACTTGTCAAAATCCTTCCAAAGATGAATCTTAACATACACATAGTATTAAAAAGTCACTTAAAGGATTGGAAGAATGAGATGTAACATATGAAAATAAATAATGTTATCTAGAGAACAAACTCACTGATCTTTTAAACTGAATGATATCTGGAAGGACAAAATTTGAAGAAATTTTATGTAGGCACTCTATAAAAATTGATTAAGTTGTTTTCCATTTGGATACTAATTAGTCATTCTGATAGCATTCTATATTTATAGGCAAATTGAAGTCAGTTAAATTATTGATTGCAGTAGATACCATTTTTCTTACAGTTGAAATGGAAGCTTCCAGGTAAATAAGAACAAAGGTAGAAAGATCTTAGTCAAAATGGATCAAAAACAGATACACTATTATTAATTCTTGATTACCATTCTATACATAGAGCATTATACAATATATTCATATTTTTGCTTGTTGTCTGCTGAGAGGGCCATGAAAAAATATCAACCCAGTAGCAGTAAACACAACTAGTGCATCACATCATGGTTTCTAATGTTATTATCTAACCAGTGAACCTGGATTCATAGAGATACAGAGAAATAGCAGATGCTGAGCTAAGATATACACAGAATAGCTTGGAGCATCTTATAGAAGCATATATATATATATATATATATATATATATATATATATATATAACAGAAAGACTCCAAGAACTTTTCACTTATCTCAATGTAAGGACTTTAAAGAAGTCAGGACTCTGAAATTGGTGCACTACTTTCCGTGGAAGTGCTGCAGCCTCTTACGAATAAAGGCTACCTTTCCTTAATTTCTCCAAACAGACCTGTCTTTTTTTAGAGAGTACGTCCAAGCTCTCCTTCTTTATTTCCATTTTCTACAGTCCTTATTAAGCCTTTTCAAATTATGACACTACCCTAGTATGCCCTTACCCAGGACAGAGAAGAAAGGAAGTGAAAACGTGGGAGGGAGAATGCATGACAGGGCTAAAGTAAGACAAAGTGACTAGGGTTTAGAAAGCAAAAGAAAAATGGGCTTTAGAAGCATCTGGAAAAATAAAGAATAAATTACAAAAGTGATTGGTATTAATACTATGATACAGTTTAGGAAACTGAAGGAGCCATTGAGCATACCTGTGGTGATGATAGACATTTTGTTACAGGCCTGTTCATTTGAATGCTTGTGAAAAATCCAAAACGATAAAGACTAAATTTGAACACTCACATCTATAATTCAGAGGGGAAAATAGCCAGATCTAGACTATGTGTCTGAGTACCATTTGTTGTTTGTAGAATTGAAACAAGATCTTAAATATCCCTTTTATGTTCCTTCAAATATCTCAATGATCATCCACTGTACTCCTTTAAGCATATGATGAGTAATTGACACTTTATCACTATTTTTTTATTAAACACTTGAATCTTGACAGAATCTTTACAAGATACTTTAAAGACAGGTTTTCAGTTTTATTAATCTTCAATTCTCTAGGGCATTATGAAGTGCTTTTTAAAAAAAATATATCATTTCACAAAAACCAACTAAGTAGAAATTGTATCAATTAAGCCAAAAATGCTGTGAATTATAAAGAAAATGTTTTGTATTCAATAATTTTAAAAATAAATGTATGGTTCCGTGTAATTTCTACTTACTATATAACATAATAAGACAGTAGAATTGTGAACAGTATCTCTTAACTCATTTTTTCTTAGCTATACCTCTTAGTTATAGTACTGAAATGCATGCAATCTCTTTTGCTCTTAAGAAGTGAAGATTATTCCTGCAATTTCACTAGGCTATTTAGTTAAATTTTAACACTGATTGTAGCAAAGTATATATAAAGTCATAAATCAACTCTCTTTTCTAAATTCTGGCATGAGCAGAGCAGTAATATACATTCTTCAGCTTTCTCTATAAGATAAGAATATTTAACTAATAGCCATTTGGGAATAAATACACCTCAATCAAAAATGCTTATTTCTAACAAATATTTAATTAAGTTTTGAACTGAGTACCACACAGTTGCGCAATGATTTACTTAAAGAACAAGCACATACCAACCGTTTAAATGTTCTAGATTTTAGATGTGGTTTTGCTGACTTCTTATGTATTCCATGTGATCAGTCATTCTTCTGTGACATGAAAAAGATGATTCTGAACAGAGAAGTTGGAAAAATTGTTAATACCTTTGGCTTTGTATTTCCTTGCCTTCTTTCTCATCCAAATATATTTAAATGTTTGTCAGTGATGAACAGCAAAACAAACAAAAGACTTTTGATATTTTTCTACCTAGGTAACATCCTATTTAGAAAGTACCTTGGAGTAGAATTAATTTTTATTGAGATGAAGAAATAACTGCTTAGCAAAGAATGAATAAGCTATTAATCACAAATGTATTAATTTTGAGCAAATTAGCTTTAAATGTCAATTGTAATACTCATTGCTTTGAATACTCATTGTGTAATTCTATTTTTACATTTATTCTCATTACCTTCTTAGTTCAATAAACTTTACCAGAATTTTTCATAGAGTGACAATTTTCTCCTGTACTATGTCTGAATTTTTCACATTATATATATTTTCTATTATAATTTTCAGTATGTTTTCATTATTTTATATTTTTTCACTGTTATTATCTTTTCAGTGATCAGGAAGAACAATATAACAATCTAGAGAGCTATTTCTCTCTGCTCCACAATAGAAATATGATTCAAGTTACTGTAAGTGTTTCCTTGATATAGTTAATAGTGTATTGTAATATGTTTCAGAGTATAAAATAGGACAGAACAGTGAGCCAGTCCATTGTTAAATGTTTTGGAATTTGCACTTTGCATTTGATACCTATTTGTTTATTCTTATTTACTAACACTCTGCATCTTAAATCAAGTTCCCAATTTGTTTTCTTTCTTCTTTCTTTTTTAATGTTGCTTTATTTTAAAACTTGAATAAAGTAACAAAAAACAATGAAGTCAAAATCAAAACAACACAAAAACAACAAAAACAATGCATGACCACAAACAAAATGATAGGAATTTACAGTGGTTGCTACATTACATACTGTTATCTTCAATGAAGTTGCTCAGTCCACCAGACATAAGAAAGTAAGACTGATTAAACAATCAAAGACAGTAACAGTAAAGAAAAACATTGGAAACGATTCAGAGCTTCACCATGCAAGACGGTAGGAGTTCAACAATGGTTCTTATGCTGCATATTGTTGTTTTCAGGTCAGTCATTCTAATTACCAGACTCAAGAGGGTAAAATTGGTCAAGAAAAAAGAAAATTTTAAGCATTGACTGTTTTACTGCCCATTACTTTCTTTATCTCTTCGTCTTCATCCTCAGTGCCTTAATTTCCCAAACTCACTGAAATGTTTACCTGTGCAGCTACCTCCCAATAACAGTATAGATCACGCACCTGCATTTTCAACTCCTATTGCATTACTGCGGGTGGAAGAACAAGAAGGTAATAGATTTTAATCTTCAGAAATTGCACTAATTATCAGTTAATGAGCATTGTTATGGTTGATACATAGAGGTTTGGCTGGGTGACTCAGGAGAAAGCCAAGGTGCTTGCTTTGTACACATCCTCGGTCTGTGGGAGAGGAGGGCATGGAGACTGTGTGAGAGGTACACGCCCCCTGGGTGGGGGTAAGCTGTTTACAATGTAAGGGAAGAGAAGAGGCTGCTTGCAGCCATTCCTCCCCTTTGCTGGTTGGTTTTGCTGTGCTCTGCTTCCCTGGACAGTTTGCCCTCTGCCTTGTGCCACTCTGCCTCTGAGCCAGCCAAGTATGGACTGAAATCTCCACAAACTGTAAGCAAATAAACCTTTCCTTCCTTCATTTTGGGCGTTGGGTATCTTGTCTCAGCATCAAAAGAAAACTAACCAAGACAAGCATAATAGTAAAGCAGACATAAATTCATATTCCAGATCTGCCATATCCCACGGGAACTACAATACTATTTTAACCTATTTCATCCTCCTTTCCCTGATTTGTATTTTGGGATTCAACAACTTATTAGCTATTGTTCAACTAAAACAGTATTGAAAAGACATCATAATTTGGTAGCCAGGAAATGTGAACAAGAAGAGACCCTATAATTATAATTTTGTGATTATGGCTTCAGTGCTTTCAGTATTAATGACAATTCCATCTCTGTTTTTCTATTTGAAATAAAAGTATCTCAAAGAAATTATTACATTAAAGCCATTGTCTTTTGCCTTAGTGATGAGGCACATGTGCACAGGGACAGTTTAAGGTAAAAGAGCTCCACTGAAGATCAATTCGGTCTACAATTTCTCCCTCATCTGCTCTATGAGAAATGTGGTCCGTTATGTGTGTTTCAGACAACTCACCCTGAGAAACATTGAAGCCCGTAATTTTTAGTATTATTTCTTCCTTTCTTCTTTCCTTTTCTTCCTTCCTTCCTTCCTTCCTTCCTTCCTTCCTTCCTTCCTTCCTTCCTTCCTTCCTTCCCTCCCTCCCTCCTTCCTTCCTTCCTTCCTTCCTTCCTTCCTTCCTTTCTTTCTTTCTTTCTTTCTTTCTTTCTTTCTTTCTTTCTTTTTTCTCTCTTTCTTCTTTCTTTCATGCTTTCTCTATTTCTGTTTTTGGAGACAGTGTCCCACCATGTTGTTTAGGATGGCTTTGAACTCACTACGTAGCACAGGCTGGCCTGAAATTTTTAACAAATTTCACCTCAGTCTCTTGAGTGTTATGTATTTTTATTTACCTCAAATATTAATGTTTATGCTTAAATACAATGTGAGTACATATACATATGTGTGTGTGAAGTTGCTTTATGAATTTATTAGAAAATTAACATGCTATTTCAGTGGAATGTATTATTGAAGGATATATATTTGATACTTTTTCACAAGATTAGAATGATTATTTTTAATGAAAATATTTCTGTGAAATGGTTAGCAGATTATCTTTAAAATGCAGTTATTTTAACCCTCCTAATCAAATATTACATTGCTCTGTCCAGAAGTAAAAGTATCTATTCATTTACTTAATACACAAGCTATTATAGTTGATATATTTATATTTTAAAGGGAAGCCAACATACATACTTACAGTATAAGGCAGTGTCCATTACAAGTGTCTTTCCCAATATAGTCCGTGTAGACTACACAGACTGTAACTAAACTACACTGGTGCTCATGTTCATTTCCTGTTTGTCCTGACTTTATCAAAATTGTATTCAAAGACAAGAGGACTGTGCAAAAATAAAGATAGCAGCATGGGCAGTTAATATTGTGTAGCAAAGTAAGTAAAAGAAGGGATAAGTAATATAGATATATATATTATATGTATATATATATATGTATGCTTGTATGAGCAAGTATTTTTGAAGTGAATTCCTTTAGAAATTTAAAATGCATGATTGTTATGATTCCTTTTCTTCAAGGTGAGTGAATCAAAGGTTCGTCACCGACATTCCGATCACAAGGGGAAGGGCATTTCAAAGACAAAAGCCCATCAGAAAACACAAATTGCCTCTAAGTCTTCAAAGTTCAACTGTAATAACCATTTGCAGGAGCAGTTTAGGGGCTATCAGCTGCCATGGAGAGTGCATTCACTTAAAGCAGACATCAAAGGAAACCAGTGTTCTCACCGCATCATGATTTATGGATTTGGCTTGAGCACTTGTAATTACACCCTTAGCACAATAGGATGAGAACCAATGCAGGAGTCTCACCAAGCTTGAATTCTTGGGAGAACAGGAGCACTGGATGCTTTGCCTTGCTAACGATTCTCAAGGGTATTTGAGTAGTAAGTAGGTCAAATGTTGCTTTATGCCTCACAGGAGAAGGAGCAAAATTGTTTCAAGGAGGTTACACTGTTTTCCTAGCAAGATATTAGCCTTTACATTTCTTTGAGTGAAATTTTTGCGAAATGTATTAATAAAATGTGTGACTTTTCTGAGAATTTTTTTCAGAACCAAGGAACTGATTACAGTATTTCTAACTTAACACTAAAATTTCAATAATTCATCAATTTTCAGAGTATGTAGCATTTAAAGAAAAGTAAGAGTCTTTTTTTCTGTTTATAGTGTCTATACTTACAAATACTAAAAAACATCATTTCTTTTATTTAAGGGGTCAATATAATCTTGGGTTTTCTTTTCCACTAAAATAATTATTTAAATCTAGCAGTTTCAGGGTCAGTTCAATGCAAAAGATCATAGAAAATTGTGACCCCTGGATCTTTTATTTCAATCAACGTGACTAATTTTTGGTCAATTACTGCACAAAATAATAACATAGGGTGACCAATGATATAAATTTATATAATCAGTTATATTTAAGCCAAGGGATAATTAAACTATTGGAAATTTCTTCGTTCTTCATTATTTAATTATTACTTTGTTAGTGTACGTGAGGGGGTTAGAATATGTCATAGTACAAATTATGGTGTTTTGAAACTGACAGAAATTGGGAAGACTATACAAACTAGGTCTTTCTGACTTTTCCTGCCCTTCTTTATTGAGTGAAGTAAGTCATGGTACTCAGAATTCCTTTTCTCAAGTGGGTCATTGATAGAACGTAAAAATCCTTCCCCCATAAAGCCATATGCTTTCCTCTTCTCTTGTGAAGACTGTCAGTCCAGAGAATTAATCCTGGGAGGAAGAAATGTGATTCATGGAATCCAAGAAGGTTTGAGCAAACATGTCTTGCTGAGCTGTCCCCACTTCATGCAGTTAGCATGATTTCATACTCTTTTCCAGTCAGAGTTCTACACGATTGGCTGTCTCTATCAAGCCTACTCATAAAAGCAGCTTTCCTTAGGTGCACTGCGTGTCCATTTCTGATTGCCCTTATGTCCTCCAAAATTATGGATACAAAGATTTGCTGTGACTTTCTTTTGTTCACCTATGTTTTATTATAGAATTGTCCGCTGTGACCAATATGAGAGGTGGTAGAAGTAGCAACTGTACCTTTCTGCCCATGCAATAATAAAGTGAAGAAGAATAATTGAGAAAAACCCTCTCTTTCCTCCTGACCAGCAAATTAGATCTAGGTCTTCGTTACCCTTTCTGATGACACTGCCAATAAGACTTTGTCTTGCTTATTCCATGTATAAACTAGTCTCTGTGTAGCCTGAACTTTTCTGTTCCACAGTGGCCCAAGGACAGGATTTCACTTGGCTCACTCAGCTTGAATGCCGAGACCACTCACAGCAAAGGCTTAGATTTAGGGAAAATGAAATTGCACAATAAGAAAGAAGGCTCAAAGCAAAGCCAATCTCTCTTAGGGGAACAAATTGGCCATGTTATTTTACCTATTTTCTGTGCTTCGTACCCATAGGGCATTTTTGCGTATGTCCTTCATATTTATGAATAAAGAGGGAAGCTCTTTGGGTGTCCCTAATTTTCCCATACTTCTGACCCTTAGCATATGCTACACTTTCCTCTTGGATATGTAAAGAGAAGAGCTCAGTTTTTAGGATGGAAAATGTTGCTCCATTGGATAACCAAGACTCCCACACACACCCTTCGTATCTGCCTACATCTGTGTTCTTTCTAACGGGGTGGTTTTCTCCTCAGAATCCATATGCTCATGGTATGTACATGTTTGTGTCTGCAAATGCACGCATAGAAAAAATTCAACAAGCAAGCAATTGTCACTAGAAAAAAAAAAGAAATACAGATCAGTGTAACTACACTGATGTTCCAGACACAAATTCTTAATGTATGGGGAATTTATGTTTGACAAAGATAGTTTTCTGAAGTGGGTAGAAAAAATAAAGGTAAGTATGAAGAAGGCAGAGACGTAATCAGTTACCCAAGTTTACGATGCTACATTATTGCAGACAGCTAGATTAGACAAAAATTCATGTATAACCAGAAAGGGGCTTGCCTCTCAATGAAGTCAGTGAAGGTAGAGACATCAGAATTGCATCTGGAGGTACATCTGAATAAGACAAGTCCTCAAGACTGAAATCAAATAGGTCAAATATACATATTTTCTTAAGGGATAAGTGGAAATGCAAGATTATTCTGTAACTGATACCAACCAATCCATCAAACCAAGATATTCATCAGACACAAGTTGTGTCACTAGAGTGCCATTGGACCCATCCCTTCCCCACAACATTCCTATTTTAGAAATCACAGACAAGCCAAGGTGAATGATGTCATTCATATATTCTTACTGCATGGCCCACTTCCCTACTGGATCAATATTAATTAAGTGAGTATACTTTATTATAATTTGACCCGTTTTGTTCCTACTTCATGATTTGTCCTATAAAACATTCTTGGGGAAACAACCTCGACGGTAGCCCCCTAGGGACATGTTCTGCCCGTCGTGAGCTATTCCTGTTCCCAGTCTTATTCCCCAGAAAACTTACCTGTTCTTAACCTCCTGCATCCTTTGCAATTCACTGTTCAATTTCACAGGACATGAGTTCAGGACACCTGACATCTAGCTGGCTGGGAGTTATATTTCTCCTATGTCAATTTAATTCCAAGGTCATGTTATTTCCAGGTTCTTAAACCTATCATAAATTCATAACTTTGGCCTGTGTTTTTCTCTGATACTATAAATCTGTAAGTTTCAAAATTCTTCTCTCTCAAAGAAGCAGTTCTATTAATCAGGTACCATATCTTAAAAGTCAAACACATGCAGTTTATACAAACCTAGTTGGAAAAGTCAGTTTTTGCTTTAGCCCACTAATAGGCTGCCTGAACTTAGTGAACCAGAAATAGTAAATGTCAAATAACTTAAAACATAGAACTACATCATCCAACATGAGGATACCCAAGACTACATTAATACACCCAATCCCAGACCACAGTGTTTCCAGACAGGAGTTCCGGGGGTGTCTTTCTAGGTTTATGATCTCCTGAACACAGGGCTGGACAGAGAGGGAATACGAGCGTAGACTTTTTGAAAGCAAAAGAAAGTGCACACACGCTGGGTGGGAGCAACTGTGCGCACACGCTGGGTGGGAGCAACTGTGCACACAACCTGGGTGGGAGCAGCTGTGCACACACGCCGGGTGGGAGCAGCTGCGCACACACGCTGGGTGGGAGCAGTTTATTAAAGAACACTCACAGACCCCTCAGTGTAAAAACAGTGGGACCTCTGTTATCCAAAATACCTGGAATGGCCCCATGTTATTTAAATATGGTACTGGGGAAATTATCTTATCAAAAACTCTCTGCCTTCTTTCCATTATTGTTGAAAAACTGGCAACACTGACTTTGATTTGTCTGGCCCTAGTTAAAGGAAACCCTAGGACAGGTCCTGTGAATGCAGCCAAATTCAAATAAAGGATTAGACATAGCATTTCCAGACTGATACTGTGAGTTGGGCCCAAAGGCCATCAGTCTGGAGTCATTTGGGTACCGTACTCTTTGGATGACTTCTCTTTTTAGCAAAGGTCTTATTGAAATTGTTAGTCATTCTTTTTTTTTTTCTTTAGCCTTCCCTTTCTCTCCACCCCCCCGCCCCCTTCTCTCTGCCACATCCTTCCAGGCTGGTCTTGGTAAGAGCCCCAGGCCTAATCTCCTATCGAATTACTGCACCTCTCCCCTGAGACACCTGCAATTCTTCTCTCTGACTGTGTACTTCTTCAATTCTGCCTAATAATCTTCCTTTGTTTTTCACTGATGTGCCTTGCAACGCTTTTTATCAGTGATATGTGTCAAGTACCTCCCTGTGCTAGACTGAGGTTTCCCTGTTTTCTTCTGAGGAAGTACCTTTTACTATATGGAGATATTTCCTTTGAAAGGTCCTGGGACAATAATCTATAGGCAAAAGAAAGAAAGAGAAAGAAAGAAAGAAAGAAAGAAAGAAAGAAAGAAAGAAAGAAAGAAAGAGGCCATTTGCATCTTCTTTTCATCAAATGTGCCAAGATTTATCCAAACTGGATACATTTAGTACGTGAGTTGAAATTATAGTATTTTTAGGGAAAAAAATATTCAGTATTCAAGACCTATTAGGTCGACTTCCTAGATACGATAACTAACGTAGTGTCCATTTAAGAAAACCAGCAAATAATAGCAATCAGATGATTGGACTTTATTAACATTAAAAGCTTCGTGCGTCAGATTACAAGACTACTGAAATTAAGAGGCAAAACAAAGGAGGAGTAAGGAAGAACATACACACAATGACTAAATAGTTGCATCCCCACAGCCTCATCAGCTTGAACAGAAATTGTGTGCAAGGCCACCTTCAGAAGAACTGCAGGACCCCGGTAAGTGAGGATAGGGCCTGGTTTTCTAGTGATAAAACATTTATTTATAAACATACAGGAAGAAAAGAGAGGCCTATCCCCCAAAATAGATGCTGGTGATAAATGCTATCCACTTGCCTAAAGGAGGACATCCAGACATTAGACGTGAAGCAGTACCAGGACACCCAAGATGAAACTTAATGTACAACAGCACCCAATTTTTCTTTAGTCCTTGACATATAGAAGTGAGGAGGGAAACGGTGAAAGATATAACCCTAGAATGTGATTCAATTTGCATTCATTTGAAATGCAGTGGAAGGTGAAAATGACATAAATAAATATCATACAGTACACCTATGCTGAATACAGTAAATGTAACTCTTCATGATACAAAAGTATTTGAATAAATTATTTGAAATGACAAAAGTAGCTATATTTGTGTATGTATATATTCTGTATATGTATAGTGTATATAAACAACTATATTTATTTATGAAATATATTTGTATATTTCTGGTTTTATTTTGTTACCTCTATATTTCCAATATAGTGAATTTAAGTGAAACTTTCTTTATTGAATTCAATAAATAACAAAAAGTTATTAGGAGACATACTTCATAAAACTTTTTATCTCTGAGGGTATAAGTATTCTTACATGTTTCTGCATCTCTAGCTCATATTTTTCTTGATAAAAATTAAATTATACTTATAGACATACATATTCTTTTAGTAGTGCTATGATACCAAATAAACACTTTTAGTAATGTTTTTAATGATATTAAGGTTGGCAATATTTTTTCATAAATTATTTCATTGTTACTTCATCTTATTATTAAATTATAATACTCAAAAACAATATAGTTTTATAGTTCTTGCAGTCTTTGATTTACCTGTTATTTTACTGAGATAAATCATTAAACAAAGTTTTCATGAAAGCAATGATAACTTTAACATATTTTTTATTGGTTTTTTCTTTGTCAGGAAAATTATTCACCTATGTAACCTTAAGCCTTGCTAGTTGATGTTTAGTGTCCTTTTTTGAGATTAATATTTACTTTATAAACTATATCTTCCTACTCATGCTTTTTATTGTTCACTGCTTTTGCAGATACGTAGTTTGTAAAGCTTGACAAAGTGTCTCCAACAGGATTTAGTTACCTTCTGTAAATTGTTCAAATACAATAATTTATAGGTATTATAGTAGGCATTATTAATAAAATCAGATTCTTGTTCAGCTTCTAAAAAATATACTCTTTTCATTATTGTAATAACATGACCAAAAATAGAATCCTTATAAAAACATAAATATTCAAAATCATGGAAAACTTAATGAATGAAGTGAGTCTTGTAGTTAAAATGGTGGGTTCCCCAAAATTCACATAAAATATCATATTCATCAATATGAGGTAAGAGATAGGACTGGTGGATGGTTAGGTCATGACCCATAAGCTCAAAAGAAACAGAAGTAGAACTCCTATAGAAAAAGTCTCAGCTTGTTTACATCTTTTACCATGTGAGACTGCAGCAACAAAGTGTTATTTATAAGGAAGAGGACCTTTGTCACCCATTGCTTCTGCTGGCATCTTGGTATTGAACATCTCAGCTTAGAACTGTGAGCAACATATTTCTTCAGAAGACAGCCTCTTTACGTTTGTTACAGCAGCTTGCCTTAACATCAAGACAAATTTTGCCTGAGTTTGTTAGGAAAATGCTAGAAGCTATAATTGAAAAACTTGAGTTTTACATAAATAAATAAATAAAGTTATTTATTTTTCACACAAAGATAAATGAATGGTAATACAGAATGAAAAAGAATAAAGACAGGATTTTACACAATTATTCAGACATCCAAGCTTGGTTGTTGCCACTTACAGAGTGCAGCGATGTGGCACATGAAGAATCACAGATCTATGAAATTCAAGTCAGCTTTCCTGCACCATGGCCCCTGCCTTGATGTTTTTGCTTAGAACTCCGCCAGCCACATAGTACATGCACTGAAACTGTGAATTAAAACAAATCTTTTCTACTTTATGTTATATATATATCAAATGTTTTGTATCAGTGACAGAAAAGCTGACCAAAACCTAAATATGATACCAGGAAACTGGGTCATTGCTGTGACTATAGCTGAGTATGTGTTTCAGAGGCAAACATAAAAGGTTTACAAGAGGAGTTTGTAAAAATTTTGAGAATTGGATTAGAAAAAGCCTAGAATGCTGTGAGCAGAGTATGAGGGGAAATTACAGCACGCATTTGGAAGATCAGAATGTTCATAGAAACGTGTCCAATAAAAATTATGCTCATAAAGTTTCAGAGAGAAATAAGTTCTCTACTAAGAACTAGTTTAGAAGCCATT
The DNA here is from genome assembly GCA_004027595.1 of Dinomys branickii. NCBI lineage: Eukaryota > Metazoa > Chordata > Mammalia > Rodentia > Dinomyidae > Dinomys > Dinomys branickii. The sequence goes on from PVLD010000013.1 coordinate 372,702, forward strand.
CATGTTACATTCTGGCAAAGAAACAGTTTGCATGTTGTCCATATTCTAATAGTTTATATGAGGTTTGAAGATGTCAAAGTAATTAATCTGGGATAGAAAATTTCAAAACAACACAACAGTCACATTGTGATGTGGGTACTGTTGAATGGTTCAGCCAGATTTACAATGAAAAATACAAAGGAAAAAGCAAAATAAAATATTTTAAAGACTTTCAGTTAAGCCTGAAAGAAAAGTGTGTACACATTTGCCACCATGGGGGATATGGCTGAAAGTTTGTTAGCCCCATTAAAAAGAAGCCAAATGTTTTCATCAGAATAATAGAAAAAGTACCTTGAGGGCATCTAATGAATCGGACAGATCTCACTTATCACAGGTTTAGTGATACAAATGTGTAAACTCTTTGGAATGACTTTGTCTTGAGCACAGGGTCTCAGGCACCCTATTCACACACGGTGGTCTACAGAAGTGTTATGCCAGGACCCTTTTCCCTACATTTAGCCATTCAAATGCTGCTGTGGTCAATGGGGCCCAGCTACTCTTTGGCTGGGAGCAGAGCTTTGCATCATTACCATGAGGCAGGCATTGCAGTCAATGCAAAAGTGCTGGGTTTATGGAGGCTTTCAGGTAGATTTCAAAGGAAGTTGTGTGACACTGGGTAACATATGACAGAATCAGAGGAGTCCGTATTAAGAGTCTCTGACAGAGTGAAGCTGTGAAAACAAGGTCGCATCCGTGATGGAAGCTCCAGGAAATTGTTAAGCCCGAGAATATGGAATGTCTGCCAAGGAGAGTACAGTTAGTGAGCACAGTCACCACGAGAGAGACGCCATATAGGCTGGGACAAGCACGGCTGTACAGGCTGGGCCGCCCAGTCTGTGTGGGACTCACATCTCACCAACACATGGCCCTGAGGCTGACAGGGAGCTACAGAACTTAGAGTTGTCTGATTCGGTTTGATCCCACTTTGGTATGATTCCTTTCTATTCATTTATGCTCCCCTTCTAGAAAAGAAATGCATACCCTATGCAACTGTAAGTTGTGATTATATAACTCTTTTTATTTTTAAAATCCCTGCAGAGAAAAACAGCTGACGCTTTGCCATGAGTCTCAGAACAGACTTTGGAGTTGGACTTTTGAGTAGTGCTAGAACTGTTGAAATATTAAGGAAGGAATTAGTGCATTGGGTGTTGTAGTAAGATAGTTGGCTTATGTGAGTGAAATTATTACATTGTTATTTTCTTTATTCATCTATTAAGCACAGTCTAAGGAGATGTATTTGGGTGACAAGCTGACAAAGAATGGAGTTGGATAGCCAACTTGAATGGAGTAAGAGAGGCCTAGAAAATTGGTAAAACCCATTTCTGAAAGTGCCTGGATGGGCCATTGGGGTGTCATCTTGAGTACTGTGTCTACTTGCCCCTGTCTTCTGAGATCTTTCCCTTTCTCTCTGTTTCTAGCATATCATGAGATGCTTAGCTTTCTTCCAGTGCACTTTCTGCCCTGACGTATCTACCTGGATACTAACTATGGGCTGAACCCTCTAAAACAGAGAGTCAAAATAAAACCTTTCTCCTTTAAACTTTGCATGTAAGGTTTTTCGTCTGCATCATAAAACGGACTAGGACAGTGAGCAATCACTGAGAAAGTAGAAGCCAAACCTGTAAGTACACTATAAAGTTTCTTCCCATCTTCCTTTAGTGCCAATGCAGTCATATACCTGCAGCAACACAAACAAGCTGAGAAATATAATTCTGGCCTCCCCTGATGCTTCCTATGGCTGCACACTGCGAAGGAAATGCACAAATCTTTGATCAGCTGCTAGCCATATCTGTCACAGTTTGACATAGTCCTACCAGAGTGTCTACTGATTTTTTTACTCCTTATTTAAATCATGAAACAATTATCTGGAAAATGCTAAGACATTTTGGCCATTCCTTTGCTACGTTTGGTTGGGTATTCACCATATGAATAAAGTAATGTGCTCAACTGGAAACCTCCTTTTCTTCAAATGAGTGTTATAATATTCCTTTCTCATTCTGCTAGTTAATTTTCCACTTATTTACTCGCACAGAGCAAAGACTTCAGGGAAGAAAACAGCAAGAGTGAATTCCAGACAGACAAAGCTTCACAGAATGTATTATGTGTTAAAATGAGCTGCCAGACATGGCCGCTATGCGTGAGACCAAGGTAAAGACAATGGGAGACAGACTGTGTGTGAGGATCAGACTGATTTTTTCTTTCCTCTTTCTTCCTGCTCCTTGTCTTATCCTCTTTCCGCTTACTGTCTTGTTTTGCCTTCTTTGGCCTCCTCTCTTTAGTCCCCCTCTCTTCTTCAAGTCCAGATGACAGACAAAAAGGAGGGAAACTATACTACTCCCTGTCAGCAAACTGGATAAGCCGGCTAGAACCAGCGAGTTTGAAAAGTGTGCTACTAGGCCAACAAAGTAAAACTTTGATTTCAAGATATACATTGAGTGGGCTAGAATAATTAAGGCTAGCTATTTCTCAAAAAGCCTCACTTCAGAATGGCAGAGAATTGTCACAATAAAATATTTCTACTTTCCTCTTGTTTAGAGAAATTTGAGAAGGAAAACTGTGCATTACGTAAGTAGATCAAATTGGCGTCATGAGCAATTAAAAACCTTGCACCCACAGGATTTTTTCAAGGATGAAAGAAGAAAAGTTTGTAAGAAAATATAGCACAAATAAGCAAGTAGGATGAAAAAAATCTTAAAAATTATATAATTGCACAAAGGAAGAATTATTAAAGCCTTGAAAAAGCATAAAAAATTCTTAACTTCAAAAATAAATAATTGAATGAAAAGTTTAGAAGTCAAGAAGTTATATCCTGTATATAATGATGGCATGGCCTCAATAATAATGAGAAACTGAATAAAATAAAGAGCATGAAAACACAAAGACATCAGGATCGTTTGCTTAAAGAAAAATATAAAATAGGAATAGTTGCACATTATAGATGAGAAGAAACAAAGGAACAAGAAAAATAAGAATCTACTGAACTTAAAGTTTACACTTACAATTTGAGTGGCAATTAGGATATTAACCATTCTTTGAGTCCTTTTATTATTCTAATTGTTGTGTACTATCAGTTACACATTCTGCATGATCCAGTTTGATCTTTACTGTAGGCTTTCTCAGTATGAGTAGGGCATGTCTGCTGTACTTTCTTACCTATTACCTGAGTAACCAGTGTTAGGCATGGCAGATGGAAAAACTGTAAGAGATTGGATGCTATTAAGGTTTGAAGTTGTACCCTAAACGGAACCTCAAAACAGTAATAGAGTATTAAGGGAAACACTTGTGAAATTTAAAACATATAAGAATTTTACTTAGTATAGCATTGCTAATGCCTTTGCTGCACAAATTGTTTTATTATAAGTTAACAATTTATCATTAAGAGAAACTAGGCATCCATATTATGTTTGAAATCTGTAATATTCAAATACTCTATACATTTTAAAAAATTAAATAAATATATGATGAAAAATCAGCATTTATTTTTAAAAATCTTGTTGGTCAATGATTTTTTAAAAATCTGTTTCTTTATTCCTTTATATGTGTATCATCAAAAAATGTAGGATCAGCCTCAGCCATTACTTGCACTTTCTGGATGGTATAAAACCCATTAATACCACAATCATGGTTTTTCTGCCTTCATTCAATATATATTGTGATAACAACATTTTTCTTGTAAAATTTTGCTAGTATTGTCTACTTATCTTTGTTACACAGGAAACTGTGAAGTACATGGAAAGTATTTGGTATTTGCTATTTGTATTTTTTGGGCCTCCTAAGTACCAATGAAAGGCCAGAATTCTAAGCAGAGACCAATTTCATGAAATTGTTTTACTCACACAAATAAATATATTCAGTTTTCTTTATTGAAATTCTACATATATTTTACCTTAAAATTAAAAGCATAGTTATTTAAACAAACTTTCCTTCTTGCATATACAATTTCAATGATTAATCAATAAAGTAATAGCATTTTCTTTGTAAATCTATTCAAAAAATTCTTCAAGGGTGAAAATATATTAATTGATGTCATAGTTACTAAATTTTAGGTTTTTTGCTTCTACAGATGAAAGAGAGAATCATATCATAAGATATAGAAAACATTACATAGAGACATAATGCCCAGAATTCAGAAGTCTTGATTGAAAACCTTTTGTGATAGTATGTAAAATCTTTAGCTTCATTACTTCATTTTTCTCATTTGTAAAGTGCACAATCCTATCTAGCTTGAATATTTATCATCAGCATTTAATGACATATTTTGAGAGTACATGTGATTGTGTTTGTGTGTGTGTGTATACATGTGCATATGTTGTAATTGTTTGATGAGTGTCATCTAAAAGTCTATATGCAAAAACTGGATCCCCACAACGGTGGTACCCAGGAATCCTGTGAATTTTGTTGTTATTTTGTTTATTTTTGGAGTCAGGGTCTTATTACATAGTTTAGGCTGTCTTTGAACTCACTCCATAACCCAGGTTGGCCTGGAATGCAAGGGGATCCTCCTGCCTAAGCACTGCAGTGCTGGGATTGTGGGCGTGCACAACTACAGCTGGCTAGTGCTGTGAATTTGTAAGGGGTGAGTCTTTGTGAGTGGTCCTTAGGTCACTGGGAGTGTGCCCCAAAGGGACTGTGGGATTCTGCCATTCTTTTCTCTGTCCCTCATCCCTTTTACTGGAGCTGTGACCTTCCCCTGTGTCATGCAGTTTACATGCAGTGCCCCATTCAGCAAAATCCTGAATTAATAGGACTACCATTTCTTGGATTTGAGCAGTAGTTACTTATGGTGATAAAAGCTGACTAATCCAGAATATTTTAATACTATCAAGGGGAAAAACCCCTTTTATTTTATTTTGGAACAGTAAATTTAAAAATATCTCTAGAAACAATGGAAAAATAAATAATCGCAAAGACCTGTTTACTCTTGTAATTGAAATCCTCTTGGAATTTTAAATAATATTGCACTATTTACAAAGATTAAGCAGAACTAAGTTACTTACATAAATAATACCTCCTCTAATTAGTCACTGTAAATATATCAAATTATTGCCATGAGACACACAGCTGAATTGAACTTAAGTGTTTACATTTAACATCTACATATGCATTTAGGTCCATGGAGTAATATGTATCTTAATGCAATACTTCTTGGAACAGAGTTGTTTCAGTGAAATTTTATGAACTGCACATAACTATTAGTTGGGAGCACAATATGAATTTTCTAATGACTTTTCAGTTACAGCTTAATGTGACAGAAAAATGACAGAAATGGATGGACTGTCATTGCATATTCTGATGACTCTGTTATTTCTAGGAGAATGTGACACTGCTGCTTTCTAATCACTGAGTTAAAAGTGGGAAACTTTCTTCTCTCACCTTGAGAATGAAGGTGATTAAAAACTGATTATTTAAGTATGACCACAGAATCAATCATTTCTTAGCAATACATTCAGGAGAAATTAAATTAACATTGAAAATAGCTTGACAGCTACTGTCAGAAAAAAAAAATGATAGGAAGGCCATGCCAGGTTTTCTGTAATTTAGACTCCTGTGTTGGCCTTTGGTGCCAGGTCACATGTAATATAGTTGCTACCACCAAAGGTACCAGTAGCATTTGTCTTTTGAAGTAACACTTCTCTGCTGATAAAACCAATGTTCTAAAATCTCAAGGGCTTGCATGTTTCTCATTCAGTCAACTGACCACTTTAGCTGTCTCTCCTGGAAAGGTTCCCTCAAAGTGTAACTTCCTCAAAGTAGTGAGCTGGATTACTCCTCTACCATTACCTGAAATTCAGGTCTAGGAGAACTGAAGAGAAGTCAGTAAAAAGCCTGTGAATTTTAGGGTATTTCATAAATTAGGCATAGACGTAGGTGAAAATAGTGCAGAAATACCTGTGTTTACGCAAATGGCCTGAATCACTTTCCAACCTCCCTGCAAAGAAGATATATTTCCTGTGAGACTTCTATGCAAGACCAAGTAGAGCAAATGAGACTGCCAGCAGTAGAGGTAATCTTGGGCTTCATTTTTATATCAATTAGCGTTCACTAGAAGAATAGATTTTACATTACATCTTTATTATATTTGATATATCAGAATTATAAACAAATAATTTACAAAGTAGGTTTATAATAGACACCGTCAGATTCAGGGGTGGAAGAATTTAAAATGCCATTTGCACCCTCAAGAGCTGGAGGATGAGCAGAAAGTCAAAAGCCTGACTCACCACAAAGTCCATTCTGAGTTCCTACTGTAAAACTGAGAGGTTCTACATTGGAAGGCTGAACCGAACAGTTTGCATTGGAAACCTGAAGGAACTAGAGATGAATTTGAGCAGGCGATGGTAAAGATGGCGCTCCTTCAAAGAAGTAAAAGTGGAAACATGCCTCTTTCCCTTTATATTCCAAGCCTATTGGTTGGTACCACCCACATCCAAGTGGGTCTTTTCTTCTCATTTGCAGCCTACATATCAATCATTCAAAGACAAACCCCAAACTATGGTTCACTATCCCATTAGGCAATCATTTTTAGTCCATTCAAGTTGACATCAAAATTACTCGTCACATTATACGCTGAGAATCAGTCCTCAAAAATTTTTTTATATTTGAAAATATAACTATTTTGATGAGAGTCTTATATTCTTTTATCAATATTTTATTTTCCTTATGTTTTAAATATAAGGGGATATATTAAGTATTTAAAATCTTGAAAATCCATTTTCTCTCTGTTTTGGGTCTTTTTGTGACTTCAATGTCATCTTGTCTTTTGTAGGAACTCCTTATATTTTCTCTATGAATCCCATTAATTTTCTGATGCTTTTACCTTCAGTAATGGTTTTGAAAGTACCCATTCTTTCTGGATCATTTTTATGAGGCACTTTTGAACAATATTTTGTTTCTGGTAATAATAGATACCTATGCATTTCTGTCTTTCAATGCTTCCTAAAGAGTTTCCTTTAATAATTATACTCAATATTGAGTGATGTCAAAATATTTTTCTTAACTTTTCAGTTTTTACAAACTTAAATTTTCTGTCATCTAAAAGTACTGCCAAGTGTAATATGAATATATAAAGCAATTTTCTTAAAGTTTAAAAAATATTCTAAAAATTGTCATTTAAAAAATTTCTCCATAAGCAAGTTCAATTTGAGTTTTTGACAAGGGGTTATTAGATAATGATTACTTTTCCTGTAACTTCATACTGATTCATTGTACTTCAAATAATGCATTGGTTGAAAGCACTGTTTTTTATGACAGTGACTCAAAAATTATATTTTATCATTCAGAAAACAAGTTGGTGTGAACATGTAGGAACTGTATGCATTTCTTCCCTTCTATGAAGCAATGAATCCCCAAAGAAATCTTAAAGGTTGTAACAAACCTTATACGAGAATTAACAGTAGTCAAGGTGATAGTTTTATACTGAATAGAAATAATGTTCTATGGTACTTAATAAGTGCTTTTTCGTAATATACACACAATATCTTTCCATATTTCTCTTTTTATGTTCAATAGTCTATCAGTTTCACTAAGGAGAACACATTTTATAAACATTATATCTGTGTTTATTTATTTCTTTGTTTCTGTGTGTCTTAATTGTATCTATTTTTTATGTTATCATTATCTAACCCATTTCTTAGTATCCTTTCCTGTAGTCCTTCATTCATAATGATTTTCATTTTTTGCTATTTGATTGTTGCATGAAATAAACTAATACAAAAGTAACCTAGCATTATTCTGTTCTGAAAATCTAAGTGACAAAAATACTGTACAAGGAGGAATGATAACTGACCTAACTGAGTACGAATCTGTTACTTACTTGTGAAGAACTGCATGGCAGATTTTGATTTCATCCTAAAAAGGACTGTATAATTGCGAAGCATGACACATTTCAACCTCTTGCTCATTCCAAACTCAACAAACACCAAACCCCTCATGCAGCAAAGCACAAAGTAGTGTGTGACCTGCTGGGAACTGCACTGTTGAGAACCAGACAGTGGAACACCCTTAGACGTTAAGCTGGAAGACAAAAGTCAAAATTAGAAGTAGAACAGTAACAGAGGTATCTTTGAAAATGTGGAAATTTTTGAGCAAAATAAAGAAGATTGTGGTACCCTGAAGGAGAAAATCCAGTAAGAATTAAAAAACACAGTGATTATAATAACACGGCCCAAATATCCTATCCTGGAGGTGAATGTTTTATGCTATTGTATTATAATATACTTTCTCATTCGGAATGGCCAGAAGAACTACATAATCTTGCAAAATTCAAGGATATACAAAACCTATATTCATCAGATCTGTTATTCTCTGATAATTTTTCATTAGTAACTAGAAGTAAAATAATTAACAATCAGTGCTTGCATCTTAGTTTAGGGCTTTGGGAAATTATAGAATTTTTTTTCTGTGATATCAAAAGCTCATAATTTTAGAAGAAATGTAATAGAGTCCAGTCGTTGGAGCAAAGTGATACCATTCTCTAATTTCAAAGCACCCCAACTTGAGTAGTCCTTTGTGAAACTGACAAGTTTCTGCTATATGTTTCACACCTATCTGAATAACTTTTTTCCTCAAACTAGCTCAGAAAAATATTACAAAATCAAGATTTGCAAAGTCTACTATCTGATTCAACCAATAGGGACGGGAGAGTTTGAACATCAGTGATTTTCTCCAGATTTGGTTACATAAAAAAGAGCCAAAAAACAGAACTTAGGAGTCTCTACTTCCCATCTGTCCAGATTCATTTATCTATGTTATACTGAGGGGCTTTGTAGATACAGCAAAGTTAAAAAAGATTCTTGTTCTGAAGAAAGCAAGGTAGGAAAAGACCTTGGTAGGAAGGTAGGAAACAGACTTTTAAACAAAAAATACAGTAAAATATTACTTGTGAGCTCATATAAAATGAGTATACCAGAATCTTTCTTTCATGAAGAAAGATTATTTCCACCTAGAAAAAGAAAATGAGAAGAAAATCCCAGAGAGGGGCCCCCATGTGGTGCCACACACCTGCAATCACAGCACTCATGAGGCTGAGCAAGGAGGGTCCCTGTGAGCTTGAGGCCAGCCTGAGCATTCAAGCATGGAAATATAAAAACTTATCATGATACAATTGGTGACAAAAATGTATATTTTAAATACAATGGCAATTAAATCATAATTTTGCATCTGCCATATGAGATTTTGAAAGTAAAAACAGGTTATGTCAACTTCCCATTTTGTAAAAATACATGGTGAAGAACTAACTAAGCTAAGAAAGAGAAGAGCATATGTAGTAAATAAGAATTCACTACAGATTGTTTTATTCCACAATCATCTCCCCTGGGAGCACATACTTTCTTCTGCTTGCTAATGATATTTTCCTGTCATTAAGCATCAATATCCCCACATTTTTGTTTCTACAGCCCAGAGCTAAATGAAAAATCCTAATGGTCCTGCTCTATCTGTTTAACTCTTGAGTGTTTTGCCAGCACTAACAATGGCAACAACTCATTTTATGGTATTGTACCTAAAGGGAATATTTTAATAAACAAATAACTCATTTTCCTTTAGTGTTTTTGAATGCTTATTCAATCAACAAGTATTTATTAAGCATCTAGTTCTTTCTTTAAACTACATTGTACTGTAATATGCATTGGAGACATACAAAGCTAAGATTATTCTAGACATTCTTGTGAAGTGTCTCATAGATTATAAATTAGTCTTCACACTAACCTGTGATGTGTACATTGAAATTACTTGTCCAGTGTCAAAACGCAGGTAACAAAACAATTTCAGTTATCATATGGATCTCTCTAAAAGTTATTCACAGTTAGGAACTGGCAACAGTTCAGACTTGAGAGGGAAGAGAACTGAGGAAAGTTATCTGGAGGAGGTTGCACATAGGGCAAACAAGGCATAGAGACGTATGAAGGTAGAGGCCCACCTGATGGAAGATTAAGCTGCTTCAGAGGTCAAAATGCATAGGAGAGATGCAACTAATGTGAGGTTGAGTCAGGAAGAGCTGATACCAAAGATAAGCCTTGTTAGGTTCACAGAAGCTGAATCATAACAGACCTCACATGTGTTGAAGCCTTAATATTTAGTTCTGATCTGTTATTGGCCGTGTTTAGATATCTTCCCAAAGACTCATGTGACCACAGGTGGGGCTTTTCCAGAGGTAACTGAATCTACGGTGTGATTGATTCATGATGCAATGTTAGGCTTAACGGTGCTAAGATTAAGGGTGAGTGATTACTAAATCATCCCACTGATTAGATTGGCACTGATCTAACCTCTGATAGCCTAGATAGAATATAAAATGGGAAAGAAGAAGCTATTAAAGTCCTTTGCTTATTTTGCTGCCTTTTGACTGCCATCAATTATTTCTCTTCTGTGATACTAGTCTGCCACGCCATCCTCCTTGGAGCCAGCTGACTATGAACTGAATCTGCTGCAGACTGTGAGACAAATAAATCTTTCCTCCCTCAACTTTAGGAGTCAGATATTTTGTGTTAACATTGAGAAAAGTAGCTATCACAGAATTCGGTACCAGAGAAGATTGGTCTTTACTGTGACTGGCCCTCACCATGTGGTTTAGGAGCCTTTGGAACAAGCTTGTGGGAATGGGAAGTTAGGAAAGGTTTGTAAATGCCAGCTGAATGTATAATAGAAATGCCTTAGACTATGCTTGATAGGTATTTCTAGTTAGTGCTCAGAAGATAAGAATATTATAAGAAATCCTGCTGATAAAGACAAGGCTCTGGAGGTTTCTGATGGGAAAGACTGCAATGGCTGTTAAATTACATATAATGTGTGTAAGACCATGGCAGAATATTTGTCTGCATTTGGTTCATGTCCAGAGATTTTGCCTGTGACTAAGATTAAGGAGGCCAGACTAATTAATCCTGCAGTACAATACTCAGGCAGTTGCATGACTCCTATTTAGCCAGATTTATATTGAGAATCAAGAGCAACGACTTCAATAGAATGATTTAAAACATTGTACATTTGGCCAGAAAGAAAGCTCTGGTAAAATTGCGGCATGCAAAGGTGGAACAGAGGAGAAATTGGTTGCTGAAAAGGCTAGGAAGAACAAGCCATGTATCTGAGAAGAATACAACAAAAAAGATGGCCTGAGGACCTCCCTAGAACCAACAGGTTCCCAGCCTTCTCAGTTTCAGAATTGCAAAGGCAAAATACTTTGCTTGAGAAGAAAGCCCCAGAGCACCATGTCCCAGAGTGGCAGTGGCTTAGGTAAGTTATTCTTTGGGATATGGTTCATAGGCATTCAAACTCTTCAGGCAAGAGAAAAGGTGGCCTTGCTACTGCTCCAGCTTGGGGCAGATCTGGCATCATCCATGTGGTGCTGGTTTTAGGTGCATAAAGAATGCAAGAGTTGTGGGACCAGGAAGGCTTCCACCCAGATTTCCAAAGAAGGGTTTGGAAGCCAGACAGTATGCCGCTGACAGGGCATTGTGCAGAGTGGTGAAGGAGCAGCCAAGGGTGCAGTGGAGACCTCAGAAGTTTGGAAAAGACAGGAACTTGAATGATCTGAGGAAAACTGCAAGGGTGGAGCAAAGCTGCCCCAGGAGAGAAGACAGGAGAGCTGTCACAACTTTCAGGGTCACATTGGCAGCGCTATGCAAATCCTTTGGAGTTCACAGCATGCCACAAATTTCCAGAGATCCTGAGCCTAGAATTATGGGACTTAATATTGACCATCCTGAATTTTGGACTTGCTTTGGTCCCATTGCTTTGTATCTCTCTATTAGTAAATTTTGGAATGAAAATGTCAGTTTTATACCATTGAATATTGGAAGTGTTTAACTTTCTTTTCTTTTGAACATGGGCTTGTATTTAAGAAAATATCTTAAATCTCAAAGGATATTTTGCACTCGGACATTTTATCAGTGTCCATTAGGACTTTGGCATCTCTTTGAGATGGACCAAATGCTTTTTGCATCAATGGATGTGTGTGAATCTTTGGGGTTTAAGGCATAGAATGGTATGGCTAGTATACCCTGAAAGCCTCATGTGGTCATAAGTGGGGATTTTCAGTGTGTGATGCTGGGATTGATTCTTGGTGCAATGCTAGGATCAAGGGCACTAGGATTAAGGGTACTAGCACTACGTGTCCTAAATAGCCTTGATAAGATATAAGGGATAGAAAGAGCTATGGCTGTCCCTTGCTTGGCTTACTACATTCTGACTGCTGTGAACCATTTCTCGTCCACAATGCCTGTCTACCAAACCACCCTGTCTTGGAGCCAAGCAACTATGAACTGAAACCTCTACAAGCAGTGAGATAAATCATTATTTCCTCCCTTAACTTCTGAGGCATTTTGTCTCAGCAACAAGAAAATTAATTAAGACAGTTTACATTCAAGTTCTATAAATATGAATTGTGAATCTGTTTTATAACTAACTGGTCAGAACAATTTGGGTTTTTATAGTAATGGAGAGAAGATGATGAACAGTAAATAATGGAAGTGAACGTAGAAAATGTTTGATTTCAAGATGTGGTGAAAAAACGGAATGTGATACATAGTTCAGTGGAAGAATGCAGTCAGCCTAGTGTTTTAGTTTTGCTGTTGATGTTCTTGTTGCTGCTGACATCACTGTCATTTTGGCTTTTCAGTTGGTCCCACTGTGTGACATATCAGTACTTGTGAAAAATCAAAGGTATAACATAAAATTAAATTCATATTACTTCTGTGATCAAGGTTCAGATTCTTATTAGCTGTGTGATTTAGGGTTAATTTCTAATCTCTGTGACCAATAGTTTCGTGATCTTTAAAAATGGGGCTATTAGTAGTACTTCCAATGTTCCTGTGAAGAGTAAGTGTAATAATGTATAAAATCAGTCGAAATGTGGAAAATGTGGGTAAGGACCAAATGTGCACTGGGATTAGGGGTTAGCAGAGATTGGTGGAGCTGGGACCAGCTTTCTGGGAGTGCAATTTATGCAGCAGCACAGAGCTCTGCTGAGAGAAAGTTTGGTTTCTTGCTAACTTGGTTTGTTTCTATGCTGTTCCAGTCTTGAAATTCTTAATGACTTTATCTTTGAAGCATATGCTTTATAAGTGGAATGCATTTGTTGTGCTAAGGCTTCCACAACAAAATATCACAGTGAGTGGCTTCAGTAAATGTATTTTTCACATTTCTAGACACAGTCAAAACAACAAGAAGGCTATGAATCCTCCTGTGACCTCTCCTCCTTGTCAGCAGCCTGCAACCTTCTGCGTATCTCCTCACATAGTACCTGATTTCTCTTTCTGTGTACAATTATTGTCTTTTGAGATGGACACCAATCACTATTAGTTATGGCCTACCTATATGACCTGGTTTTATTTTTGTGACCACCAAGGGGTTTATTTCCAGATACAATATTTTGTTTTTCAATTTTTACTCTTACTAGTATTAGATTGCAGTACATAATGATTATATTCCTCGTGGAGAGCTGGTGCATATAAATAACACCTCTCGTCTCTTTTCTCATGTCTTTCTCCTCCACTTGCTGCACTGCTCCCTCCATCTCTTAGAATTCACTGTTTTGGTGATTCTGGTGCCCTTATTATTCCTTTTCTTTCTTCTACTGGATTGTTTCCATCAGTGTTCAAATTTGATCAAACAATTATCATTTAAAAGCAAACAATCCAAAACTAAGATTAAAATCCTTGACCTCTATTCTATATTTTCCCCATTCCTCTGCCCTCCCTTCAACACTTCTTCCTCTCCTTATTTACTGTTTCTTTTTGGAAAGATAAAGATGTTCTGAAATTAAAGAGCAATGATAGTCAGATCAGTCAGTGAAAAATCTATTAAAACCACTGACTTCTACCCTTTAAAATAGTGACTGACATAGCATGTGAAAAATATCCTAGCCAAATATCAAACTATAAATACCTACAATTAAATAAGTTGTATGGAATATATATGGAGCAAATAGCCACAGACCGAACACATGGTTGAAGGAAAGTTTATTGTCACAGAAAAGGAAAGAGAGAACATTGGAAACAAGTGTGACCAATGGAAGAGGAAAGAAAGTTTGAGTCTTTTTCAGAGACAACACATGGATGGTTACATCTGGAAGTCGGGGCAATGATTCCAGAAGAGAGGGACATTGCAGTGAATAGTAGAGTTCATTTGTCCCTGAGACTGTGAAAGAGAGATGGCTTACAATAGTGTATGGAAGGACTGAAATACTTAATAGACAATATTGATAAGGAAATTAATGGGAGTGCTAAACACAAGGTAGCTTGGCTGAAGGGCAGATTTTTTATTGATAACTATTTTCACAGTTGTATTTTTGGAAGTTCATTTATTAAGACTGCTGAAAAGGTAGAAAGAAAAACAATATATGGTTATATTTCTTGGGGGTTGGAACTATTCTAAGATGATACAGTAGAGAGACAACAGATAAATCTTCCATTCACAGATGGATAAAAATTATTGAAATTGTGAATCGTAGGTTAAGAGTGAAGGAAATAAACATCAGAAAAACAATTAGCAATAGAGTGAAAAATGAAGGACTCAAGAGAGTGGAGGCCTAGTGCAGTCAGAAATTAGCTAAAGTGAAATCAAATATGAGAAAGAATAAGAGAACTCATGGATCAGAAGTAGAACATTTGAGCTGAACATCTCAGAGGCAAAATAGATCTCAGAAATAATAACGTTTGTTCAAGAATTTTCATGTGTAATTATTTTATGTATCTGAAGTTTATGTATCTGAGCTTATTTACCTGGGTAAATATAGAAATTATTGAATTTAAGAATTGTTTATGAATTGGATTCATTTTTTATTTTCAATATCCCTATGTTAATTTAATGCAAATTTTTATGAAGAATTAAAACTCCTTAATAAGTTCATCTATACCAGATGTCAAGTTCATTTTCCCCAGCAAAGACAAATGATCAGAAAACTGAAATTATCTTCACACTCCAGAGCTGGAAATTTTTTAGGTATTGCCATGTTTTAAAGTTATGCGGCTAGGGATATATCTCAGCAGCACCGTGCCTTCCTTGCAAGGGTGAGGTCATGAATTCGATTTCCAGTACCACACACATAAAAAAAATGTTATTCAACTACTGTGAAAGAAACACAAGATAAGTCTGAATCTCCATGATGCAAAACATGGCTGCGAAATCTTTGGAATTTACAGTAATACTTGAGAATTTCTTTAAAATTCTCAACCATAGAACTTTGAGTCTGTCATATGAGAGGTATGGGAAGCGGGCATTAAAAGAAGAAATAGAAGAAGTGCAGTTGATGTTGGGTGTGGATCGGTGGACGTCTTGTGGCATAAATTACCAAGACGAGCAAGATGGTGATGTAGACTGTTTGAATAATGAGGTCTATGTCGCTTCAAAAAGCACTATTAAAAAATGTTTTAAAAAGATCATTAGGGTGCAAGAAGTGAGATTACCAGGAAAAGAATTCTGGCTTAATAGTAATTTTATTGAAGTTAAGTGGCTGCTTGAAAGTAAAAAGAGAAATTGATCAAGTGTCAGTTTTACCTGACATAAAAGCTGAACTTTCCTGAAAGAGGAATATAATCCTTTAGAGAAACACCCCATTAGTAGGAAAAGATACAGTGGGATATTTTATTCATAATATTTGCTTTATCCAGATGCTGAGTAAAGATGGCTTCCCAAAGAGCGTATATCAGGGGAGTTGGCTCTAATTTCTTGGAGTTTCAGTTGACGGAAGCTTCAGTTCAAGAACTTTCTGTGTCTGATGATGCAGCTGAACTAAACATTGGGAAAATTAAAACTTTTCCAATAGAAGCAATTTTTATAGATTCTAATCATACCTGCACACAGAAGCAGCCACTGTGTCCCATAACTGAAAGCTT
This sequence comes from Dinomys branickii, assembly GCA_004027595.1. NCBI lineage: Eukaryota > Metazoa > Chordata > Mammalia > Rodentia > Dinomyidae > Dinomys > Dinomys branickii. The sequence continues at coordinate 388,568 of PVLD010000013.1, forward strand.
TACTCTAAAAAGTATAAGCAAATCCCTATCACTAGACGCAACAATCCATCAACACAGCAATGAAATGACCACAAATGTGAGTTCCAAGAAAAATAAAATGAAAAGATTTGCAGCATGTTGGATGGAGAACAAATGTTCCTACAATAAGATCTCTTATTTAAGCAACCTTTACTATGACTTTTAAAACTATACAGCAGGCAGCAACGGTACACGTGTCACGTTAGGGTAAGATAGAACATAAAAAGATAACTCTGATGCCATTGTCATAGCAATTATCAAGTAAAAAGTATGACTTCTTGGTAGACAATTTTTTTTCAACTAAGTGGCCTCTGATCTTCTGGCATAGACTGGCTTTTGGCTGCAGAAACACTTTGTTTTTAAACTATTTTTGCTCAGATAAAATTGAATTTATGCTTGGAATTTTACAACAGGTAATGTGATGCTAGAGAACACACTCAAAGCCCCACAACTAAGGGTTCAACACTACCTTGTTTTGTAATTTTGGTTGTGTAGTGTAATACAGCACTATTTTATTCTTTTCCATTGAGTAGATCATTTGTCTTATAAACAATATGCAAGTGAGATATTTAAATCCTAATGTTTTACAAGAACTGCTTCCATATTTGTGGAACGAACTAGCAAATATTAATCTCATTAATTTCTAGTGGAACTGTAGAGAAAAATATTAGGAGGATTATACAAGGCTTTCAATTTCATTTTCTACATAAGAGCAAAAATTACACTTTCATCATTGATAGCAAATGTTATATAACTTTGATGGTTGATTTGACAAGGAATTTAAACTTTGAACTTAATATTTCTGTAGTAACTTGTAATGAGAAGAGGTTTCTATCCAAAATTATGACATTGCTGTGTCAACACTTCTATATTACTGTAGTTTTATGGCATTAGACTATTTTTACAGAACTTTTCAAAGGACACATCAAATGCCTCTCAACGTAGTTTGTAGGGGGGAAGGCAGCCTTGAGTAAACTTCTGGCCTAATATTCATGTAACAGTTGCATTTCTCTGTTGAATGTCAGATGCGCAGTCTGCCCATGGCTATAGGTGGATAGAGGAGGGAACTGTTGGAGACTTTTCTCCACGGAGAGACGCCAGCTAGTGTCTTGTTTCCTGGGTACTTCAGGATCCTGTGCGTCTTCTAATGCAAGGCAGCAAAGTCACTCAATCTGATTCTGAAAGTAATCTGGGGAGCTCAGCAGTCTCTTTCCTCTTTTTCCTTTTGTCAGTAAGTTTCTTTGAGGGAGCACAGAATTTGCTGTTCTTTCATACCAGCAATATTCTACATAAGATTCAGCTCTTGTTGTCAAGAAAGTGGAGCTGCTAACTTTTCCAATGTTACCAGTGATAAGGTGAATATTTCTCAGCACTTCGCATGTCACATTTGTAGAACTCATATTTTCCAGTGTAAGCATTTTATGAAAGTAATAATTTTGTATGTGTGTATCTCTTCTGTACTCACTGTTTGACTGGTTTGGAATGTGAAGGGAGTGTGCTCCAACTTCCAAAGACTTTGAATCATTAAAATAATGAGGGCTTGGTATATAGCTCAGTGGAATAAGTGCTTGCCTAGCAAGCGCAGGGTCCTGAGTTCGATCCCTAGTACCGCAAAAAAAAAAAAAAAAAGAGTCTAAAAAAAATTAAAATAATGCATTGTTTTATTTTTAAATTTTTCTAATACTCTGCTTTTTAGCATTATTTTGAATTATAGACTTCCATGCTGGGTTTTATTGATATAATGCATTCTAACATCTTCTTTACTGTAAATGTATTAATGTATCTTTCCAGAAGGCTTTCTTATACTTCAACACTTTTAATTACTTTTGATTTTTTCTATTCTCTTTGTTTTACCTGAAGTCTTATGATAGAAGGTTTCTTGACATTCATGATAATTCTTAGTTCTTTGTTAATATTTATGAGCAAGGCAATGATAATATCGAATGACAAGTGGGTATTTTTGACATTTAAGAGCTTCTGTTTGTAGTGATTGGGTAAGGAATGAAGTCTTAACACACCACCTGAAAATGCCTCTATCTGTCAATCTTTTCTGTTGAGTCAGTCATTCCCTACAAATACCAATGAAAGGAGTGTTTTCTTGGGGTATATAAACCCAAATGGCAGCTTCTGAGAGTCTGATTAGGGGACAGTACGTTCTCGCATCTGATATTCAGTAGACACCTGATCCACAGTTTCACTTTCTGTGGTTTTCCATGTCAAAATTAAAAGATATATTTTTTTCAAAAATAATCCATATGTTTTCACCTTTGTGCAGGTGCGAGTCATAGGATGAAGTCCTGTGCTTTCTACTCTGTTCTACCTGAAATGCAAATTGCCTTCCTTTCCAGTTTAGTCACACTGTATAAGCTTGTCCCTTACTAGCCTGATCAGCTGTCCTGATATCACCGTGCTTGTGTTCACAGAATTCCTTTTCCCCCTTAATAAGCGGCCCAGGTGCAAAAATAGTGACAGAAAACCATTCTGATATGCCAACGGGCAGCCCAATGCCAAATGCTTATTTCTTATTTCAATCAGAAATGAAATGCAACCATATATTAATAATGTCAAGATCCAAAGAAATTTGTTAGTGTTAATCTCTAGTTTATGCTGGATTGAAAAATAAAACAACCGCAGATCGTTGCAAGGAGGGCAAACAGTGTACACACGGGTTTCAGGCCCGTCAGAGGTTTCACGGGGCCTTTGAGGGAGCAAGACTGGGAGAGACGGAGACTACTGAATAGACTTCACCTCCCGACTGAGAACTGTTGCCCTTGCCAGAGCTATGACCCTCAGTTACAGAGCCTGTAGAATTAGTTCTCTGAGAAATCAGGAGTGTTGCATGCCATCGCCTTTCGGGGTAGGCAGTGTATAACAGCACGGCTAAGGGGTGGCGGGGAGGGAGCCCTGTTCCTCGCTCCAACATTCAGTCGCTTCCGCCACGCTGCTTTCAGCCCCACCTTGCTCCGCTTGCTTTCAGCTTTCTCTGCTGAATTCTTCTGCCAAGTTTTGAAACTTTCAGTCTTGGAGTAACAGCTTGTTTGTTTTTCATTGGGTTTCCTTGCTCAGGAAATTAAGCTCTGCTTTTCTCTGCTCTGCCAAGTGAATTGCCAGACAACTGACCTCTTTCTATATTCTGAGTAGACACTCGTGAGTCTGCTAAGATCTTCTCTGTCATTCTTTTGGTTGGCAGATAACTTCTGAGTGGATATTTGAAGAGACACTTGTTTAATCTTAAACTTCTTTTGCTTATTAATGAACACTTTGAAGTCAATTATCATGGCTGTCAAAAGATATAAGTAAATTTCACTTATTTGTATATGAGAGAAATTCTGTAAGCAGCAGAATATTGAGAAATACTCCACCACTGTACTACCATCTCCCAGGGGGTAGAATAAATGCATTTCCAGAACATTTTTCCTAAAGGGAATCTCCTTTACTGTAAATAGTTCTCAACACAGATTTGGGAAAATCTTTAACCTTCCTACCAAGTTGTCTTATCCACTTACATAAAGCACTCCTCATCTACTGCAATATGATAAATATATCAACATATTTCTACCTCTTGTTCAATCTTAAGTTTTGTTAATGTCTAATGGTGTAACACTCCCATCTTGTCTATTAACTCTATGTAGCGGATTGATAACTGGCAGTCAATTTATAACCGCCAGCTGAAACGAGAAAGCATGGTGCTGGGTCTGGGAGGTGCACCTGGGGATTGTTGCCAGCAGCATAAGAGGCAGAATGGGAGAAAGAAAAGAAAAGGCTGTTGGGAGCAGAGAAAGGCTTTTGGGGCTCGTGGAAGCTGTTGGTTGTTTTGGAGGAGCTCGTCATGCTGGCTTTCCTGATAAACGTGGCTGTTTTCATACTCTGGGGAGCTCAGGACCTTTGTGGCACTGAGAATGGCTTTGGTTCACTTTGGGGTGCACTGATCCTCACTTTGAGCATCACTTCCTGCCTCTGGAGGGGAAGAGGGTGCACAGCTCAGTCTTCTAAAGAAGCTTGCTGCATTGGCTTTCCTAATGGCAACTCAGCTGTCTTCACCATCGGAGGAGCTTGGGATCTCACTCTTGCTGAGGATGGCTGTGGTACTTTTCAGGGAAGCTCTGATTCTTCTGAGTGTCGCTTCTTGACTGCAGTGCAGATCCCTCAGCCTGATAGCGCAGATCCTTTATCCTGCTGGCACAAAATTTCTAGATTCCACCACTGACCTTTGGGCCTTCCCAGCACAGATCCGTGAAACCAGTCTGCATGAGATGTTGTCCTGGGCTCTGGGCCTCCAGCTGGATTCGTGGGAGGCATTGTTATGAGCTCTAGGTATTCAACTGGTCTCATGTAGGGCATTTGCGCAGGATCCAGACCCTCAGCTGGATTCATTAGTCTTAGTGTGTGGGCAGATTTCCTGCACTCTCTTGTATATTGTTCTTTGGGTGACTTATAAATAATCATATAAAGTATGTGTCCTGTATTATATATTGTTCCCCTTGCAAGAATAAGCCTCAAACCAACACACACTATCTCAATGCCCTGTCTGAGTAACCTTGTACATAGTGCACAATAATTGTTGAACAGACTACATCTCTCCCATGCATTCAGTGATTCATTAAAGTTATTGAATATATTTTTTAAATGGCACTGAACTTTACATATATTTTTCAAAGTTAACTGTATGCTTTGTTTATAAAGTAGATGTTTAGTTAACCACATTATGCTACTTCAAACGACCTTTATCAGAGTATTCATGGCAAAGATGAATCAAGAAAGGTCACCTATAAAAAGTTCGGGTAAATTAAAATATCTTTACTGCATTTATATTTTGGGTTTTGCCCTCTGCTAGATGTTTTATTCACCTGTGACTTTTGGAAACAGTGAACTTTGAACAGAAGCTACTACAGTGAAAAAGATCTGACAAGCACCAAGCAACTCTGCTTTCAATGGGAGTTTGCATTCACGCATATAAATTGCAGCAACAAGTGACTTCCTGAATTACTATATTTTAACATTGTTGTAGCATGATACATAATCACACTTATGTTTTCTATAGAAATTTAGACAATTCCTGAATTTTGCTGTGCTAAATGATATACCGTCACAATTTTACCTTATTGAATACCCACTATCTTTTATTCCTTTCAAATTTATCCATCAGCATGCTTTCAGTTAATTTGATGCTTACTAGATATTTTAAGAATGAAGTCGAATTGGAAGAAAATAGAAACAAAGCTCCATCAATGATTCCATTCATGGGAAAGTTCCAGAATAGACAAATAGATTGACACAAATCAATGGATGTCTACACTAAAAGGAAGAGAAGAAAGAGCGAGGGGCTGGTAATGAGTTGAAGTTCTCTCAATGCATTAGATTGTGATGACAGTTGCTCTAATTTAGGACAAGACTAACGGTCACTGAGTTGGATATAGTAAATGAGTAAACTTTGTCATAGGTAACATGTCTGAATCAAAATTTTTTAGATAAAAGAGTAAATTATAACTGAAATTCCTAGTTATATTACCAGGTACTTGTAATGTCATTAAAGTGAAGAATATTTGCTATGTTGTGTTTAAGTTTGTTGTTCCTTTATCCACTGATTTTATATTACCATTTGAAATGAATTTCACAATGTATTACACTATCGAGCATGTAATAGTTATTTCTAAACCTTGATTTGCTTTTTAAATATGATAGTCAATTTATCTTACCTTCACTTAAATTATTTAAAATTGATTCTGTGAAATAATTATTTTATTTGCTTTATTTATTCAATATAATTTTATTAAATGGTTACTGTCCTTTTTGCAGTATATCAGAAAAATTATACAGCATGTGCTCCATACTTACTATATACCAAATATTATGATATGCATTACCTTAGTCTAACAAGATATTGACTCTTTAATAAAAAATTTTCATTTGTCAATTGTTATATTATCATGATAATGATGTAAGTGCACGTGTTAACAGATTGTTTACTAAATGACAGTTTCATTCTTTATATTAAGTAGCATTCTTACATTTCTAGAGCAACTGCTGGAACAGTTACATATTCTTTTATTTTTCAAAGTTATTTCAGTTTTATACTAAGTGATATTTAGAACTAGCTTAATTATGTCCAATGTTTATTGTTGAAACATATATGTCTCATTGTAGTAATTTTTAAAATATTTCATTAGATTAGATGCAACTAACATATTCAGATATACAAGACTAAAACACAGGGACCCAGTAATCTGCACTCCTACTTCCCTGTTGGAGAAAAAGGAAAATGACTGGCATCTGTCTCTGGCCATCTCTCTTTCATATTCTCCTAGGGTACAGGAAGAGGGGAGCATATAAAAACAAAGTCAAGATAATTAGTGGGAAAAAGAAGAGGTGATAAATCCTTCATTTCATGACATCTTTCTGGCACTGAGGTAAAATGTGCTGATAGTTTAGCTTAAGGCTGGGAATGAACTTGAAGAGGAGTTAACTTCACCGTGTTAGTATATCAGGCAATCGTAGGCAGAGTACAAAGCATATTTTCTCTCTAGTGTTTGACAAGAACAGAGTTCAAGCATACTCCTGTCTTTCGTATCAGCTTTTGAGATTCCTCTCGCCCAAAGAAAGCAAGCACTAGAGTTGCCAAAAGTTAAAAAGACCTGTGTTCCTCACATCTCAGCATCAAAAATGATGGAATTTTCCATAGTGCCTGAGTGTTCTGTATGCATGAATGTAGGGGCACAAGTGAATTGGGGTTTCGGGGGGGAAAAAGCCAAGGAGTGCTTTTCAGTGGTTTATTTTATTTTTCATTGCTCTGTTATTGATTTTTCAATACTGATTTTTCTTTTACTCATTCTCTTTTTATATGACTGGGTGGTGTTAGCATCCTTGTTATGATTTCGGTAGTGAGAGTTATTCATGTAGTAAGCAGGGAGGATGAAAGCACGGCTAGGAATAATACCTCCTGACCTCAGAAGTGGAGCGGGGAGCTCCTTCCTGGCTCTCCGCACACACCTCCTCACAGTGTTTGCTTTTTCGCTACCCTCCCCAATTCTAGAAAGTTAATTAAAAGTGTGATTCGTAGACTCTTAAATCTCCTCTCTCTTTTATAGAAAATTTCCGTACTATTTTTGCTGAAATATGAATCTGGAATGCCTCCAAATGCCCTGTGTTAAAAGCTCAGTTCTCAGCCCATGGTGTTAATGGGAAGCATCAGAATTTTAATTGGGGCTTAGTGTGTGGTCCTCAGATAACTTGGGGGCATGCCCTAGGCTGTTCCCCCTCCCCACCCACCATACATCATAACCACTATTCACTTCCATGAGGTCGTGCTGCCTTGCCACAGGCTCAAAGCCATAGGAAGAATTGATTGTGGGCTTAAACCTCCAGTATGGAGGCCAAAATAAACCTTTCCACTTTATACTTTGATCATTGTTTTATAAAGTGACAGAAACGAACACAATGTTAATATTACCTAATTAATCAGATCTCTATAATTCAATTTCTCACTGCATTTTAAAATTTACAATTTTATCATTATTAGTTATGTACTAAATCTTTTAACATCTTTCAATCTTTCATGTTTACTTACTTTTGTTATTACAGGGTGACACTCCTGTACCAGAACACACCTGTTATAAGTATAAATAAATAAAATTAAAATTTTCACAAAGACTGTGCTCTATGGACTTATCAAATTTGGTATCATTTTTCCCTAAAATGAATAATCTTAGTGCAATTTCTACTATCAATAGATTGTATACAAATGAATAACTACATCTTAAAGTTGTTTCAGTTGGTCCTTATCGCTTCTAAATTTTTTTTTATTTTAAAAAGAAAGAACAATAACAAAATAGCAACAATAAAGACAAAAACAAAACAAGATAAAAACAATAAAAATAATACAGAATTTTAAAACAAGATGATAGAAAATTAACAGTGGCTGTTATATTACATATTGTTATCTTCAGTGAAGTTGCTCAGATTACCAGATGTAGGAATGCAAGATTGATAAAATAATTAAAGTTCTTTTTTTAGCGGTACAGGGAATCAAACTGAGGACCTTGCACTTGCTAGGCAAGCGTTTATTCCACTGAGCTATATCCCCAGCCTCTAAAGTCATTTTATAGGGCTGGAGACACAACTCAGTGGCACAAGCACCTCCCCGGCCAGCGTGAGGTCTTGAGTTTGATTCCCATATGGCTTTTCCATTTGGAGTTAGAAAAGGAGACTCTAAAACTTTACCCAGAGTTCCTTCCTGCTTTGCCTTATTTTTCCTGGAGGCACTAGTTTCTACAAAAAGAGATAGAAATTATTTTTTATGGGATTTTTTTCTATAGCCGCTGAGAGCTTTTGTTCAAGATGGTACTTCCAAAGATATTTGTATAAAACATCTCTGAAGATTGAAGGAAAATTTATTTCCCAATCCAGATAATAATGTAACCTTCTAGGCCAAAAGTTAGGTAGGCATACTGTCATCAATTTGTATAACTGAGGTTTTCTTTAACTCTGACTCAAACCCACAATACATAAATTCACCTGTACCCACATTTGCATATTCCATACAGGACTTGGTGGGGGGAGGGGCAAACTAACTTGGAGGTCACGTTACTGCTCTGCCAAGATTGATGCAGTTATCTTGCTCTCATTCAGGAGCGTCATCTTCTCTGACAATATCCATGGTGTGGCAACACCCAAACTTCTTCGTTGGCAAGAGGTTACATGCTCAGCCTTTTTGAGGTTCTTGACTATTCCAGAGGAACCATAAGTTAGAATGCTGACCGACACAAGGTTTTCTGTAAAAATGAAAGTACAAGGAACTTGTATGAGCCGGGTTTGGGAATGTGTAGACGCGTGGGGGGTTCCGTAGTAAATATTGTCAAGCTTTGTGGCAGCAGGAGCAGAACCAGACCCGGTGTTATAATGAGGCTGCGGGACAGTAAGTAAAGGTGAATGAAGCCGCGTGGGTGAGCCTGTGCCTCCTGTTTACTCCTCTAGGGAGAAAGTGGATGGAGGAGCAGCTGGCGCAAAGCAGACCTAAAAGCAGGGGAAGTTAGTTATCTGCGTCCTGAAAGGGACAAGTAAAGCTGACTGGCTTATTGAAGTTCTGCAGAACTTTGGGCATGACAGGGTATATATATATTTCTGACTCTGGGCCTATAGATGCCTATGTCATAATCTTAGCAGGCTCATGTGCCAGAGGTATGCTAGGGCTTGTATTTGGATGTCCCCAAAGCCTCGTGAGCTCCTAGGTGGAGTGGGGAGCTCCTGTATCAGGGATGTGGTGTGATACTGGACCGTGGGTGTGCGGTTCCAGATTGACCCACCGATTGGTGTGGCGTGGCTCTGGGTGTTGTTGAGAGGTTTACTACAGAGGGAGGACTCACTCTGGGTTCAGTTGGCACTGACCAACTGGAATAGAAAGGAAGGAATAAAAAAGGAAATAAAATAAATACGGAATAAGAAAGGAAAGAACGAAGGCTTACTGCCCCCTGCCGGCCTTACTGTGAACTGTTTCTCATTTTTATGGCTCTCTGCCATGCTGCCCTGCCTTGAATCCAGTCTGCTATGGACTTAAACGTCTACTAAATGTGAACTAAAATAAACCTTTTATCCTTTGATTTGTGGGTTTGGGGTCCAAGCACTGAGTCAAGGAACATCTGGATTCAATCAGTAGATTCTTCCAAAGCTCCCAGTCAAAAAGGAAGAAAAGATGCTCCTGTATGTTTGATTTTTGTGGAAAATTTAGTGTACGAATTTTTGTTGCTTTTATGCATGCATGTGCAATAGGAGTTAAGGGAACATATATGTGAACTTTCTTCAGTGGGTCCCAAGATAAACCAGGTTAGAAAATGGTTGCTGGTAAAAAGAGAAGACTAGTGGGGAAAACTTCCTTGTGCTTAGTAAGTCCTGATTGGACATGATGGTCACCTCTGACTCATAATCAGTGCTATGACCGCAACATGAACTTCGGAGTTTGGTCAGTGAGAGGCCCCAGTCTGAGTTATTCTAGCCACAGTGTCATAATGCTGCTACCAGTAGGTGTGGCGGCGCATGGAACTTGCCAAAATTCATGAGCCAAGTAGTCTTAGGGGATTGTGTCTGAAGAACTGTAATTATCCATTCACCATTCCAGAAAATACTGCTATCTCTTCAGAAATAGATAGCACCACCAAAAAAAGAGGTCCAGTGCACTGTTCACCATGTGGGTAATGGAGACAGAATGAACAGCTTCCTGAATGACTTTGTTGACTAGAGCTTCTGACAAAAAGGAGGCAGCCTCAACCAAGAGACATTCCTCCTTCGGCTCTATGGACTTGGACCTTCTGCACGCAGCTGCTAGGCACACTTCTTTTGAAAAAAATAAAAAAAAAGCTGCTGCTCTTGTTGGAAATTCATATCTGATTCATAGTGGACATGCAAATTTCTGGATTAATACCTGCATTGTGTGGTGAGTCTACTGAGATTCTACATTTCACAGGATGTAAAACATTACAAGGTTGAAATATACTTCTGTATATTCAGCATGAAAACTGTCTGACCCTAGTGGTACCTCATTTTATACTTAAAAATCATATAACATCGTTTAGGGTTGTATGGGTTCCATGTGCCCAACTCCATATATAGCTGGTCAATGACTGGGGTACGCACTGAAGGTTTCCTTAAGTTCCTGGCAGGCCCACTGAGTACTTACAACTCACAAATAAGAAACTTACCAGTCTGCAACTGCTCAAACTCAGTTCTTGCTCTGAAGAATCAAAAGATAATGAATAAAGTCTGTTCAGAAGCCAGAGATCTGACTCATGTTTCTTAGTCAATGACTTAGATGTTTGGTCTGTCACTCTAAAACTACAGATTGCTCGAAACGTATGCTCACTTGGAAGATCTATCTTTGGAAGTTACCAAATCCTTATGGAGACAAAAACCTGCTGACAATATGCTCTGAAAGCATTTTTGGTTTGAAGCGGCTCAAGGTACAACCGCTTAGCCATTCATGAGGGTCTGGAAAGTTTACTGAAAATGTAAACGTGTGGGTCGGAACAGGAAATAATGAAACTGCATGAGTTGGAGGTTAATATCAGCAGTCCACATTATTAAGCTAGACTCATTTCACAGGAATCCCAAAGTACCATCACCCAGCAGGAAATACAGGTTGCAGTACAGGAGAAGATCATCATCACATTATTAATGATGGTTATTAATGCAACTATATTAAAACGAGTCATTTAACAAAGAATTCAACAATTTTACAATAAAAGTGGTTTGTTTCCAAACATAATTGAAGTCATGTGTTTTAGCTTCAGAAGCACACTACTCATTTATTTTCTGAGAATCTAAATACTTTATGCATAGAATCATTCTGTGCAAGATACACTAATAGATAGATTTTTCTTTTTAAAAAAATCTACATTTCATTTTCTGGCCAAATTATGTAACTGCCATTGATTTATCCTTAGACCTAAAACACATATAAAAGCAGTCAGAATATACAAAATAATGGCTTTCAAGATGTTGGACATCAAGCAATAAAGTTTAATGATCCCTACGAGAAAGGAAACAAATGAGGTGAGTCTTACAATTAGCCCAACTTAATGTCTCGGGGAGTTTCTAGGCCGTAGTGTGAAGCGCTGTAGCTCATGTGGAAATCCTGGCAGTTCCCCTGAGCAGAAGAACCAGAGTTGAGATTCTGGAAAGCACTATAATGCACAGGGCAGAGCACTGGAAGAGACAGCTAGCTTGAAAGACAGTGCTAGGAGTCTGCAGCGAGCCCTCTACAGGTTTCTTGTTAGAAGTGATTAACGAATAGATGTGGGAAACTACCGAAGTCAAAAATACAGACAGAAGTTCCCAGACCTACACAGATGGGAAAGTCAGATACTTCAGGGCCTTTCAGGTGGAAATGTCAGAAGACCAGCAACCGAAAACAGATAAAAATTTCTTCAGGTTGCTCAACTTCACCCACAACAAAGTTCAAAAATATCTTTAGCAATACAAATGTATTTGTTACACAGCAAAATAAAAATCAGGGTCAGACATCCACTTAGAAACTTGCACTAGGTAGAAAGATGTAACTTTTGAAATGGGTGAGAAGACTGACATAACGATGAAAGTAAGTAAAAAACACTATTACTTATGCCTCCCTGAAAGCTAGTTGACAAATTACAATGAAAACAGTGAGTTTTGTAAGATAGGAAGAAAACATAATAGCAATATCATTAATATCATGAAGGGAGAACCAGAAGTACAGATTTGTGAGGATTGTATATTACATATGAGGCAGAGTAATATGACTTGAGAATAAACTGTGATGGGTTTTTGAAAGAAATTTCAGACAGCTTGAATTTACTGGAATTCATTTTGGCAAATGTTGATTCAAATCGGGCACCATTTGCAACCAGGAGAGAGAAAGAGAGAGCTCATACCAACCTGAGCAGGCTACGTGCATAGATGGAGAAGGAAGCGGCACAGGCTAACAACTTGATTAAATATAAGTTAATATTCATCTCATGGGAGCATGAAAGTATGAGATGTTTTCTTTATATGAACATGATCTGATCAATTAATAGCCTCGATTGGCTGAAGCTCGGTTGCTATGATACTGAGACTCCACTGCTTGTGTGAATTTGGTTCTGAACTAGGTTACAGTTTGTTTACATCTTAACTTGGTTTGAGATTGACTGTAGAACTACAGCATAGAAACTGCCACTGGTGAGGTTGTTGAAGACTTTAATAATATTTACTACAAATACTGAAGAAATAATGAAAATAAAAGTGTCATAAGTGAACAATGGAAATCAAAGTGAAGTGTGTAAGATATTCAATTAATCAAAAAGGAAAGGGAGAAAGAGGGAAATGGGGAACAGATAGCATAAGTGCAAAATGAATATGAAACGAGAAATTCACACTCAGTTATATCAATAGTCGTAGGAGAAGCAAATGGCCTAAATGATTTGATCAATATCCCTTTCCCAAGAGTCCTTGCAGCTTTCACCACTCCACTCATCCCCAGCATCGTGTACTTGTGTCTGCGCCATGACACGGGAGACACGGTTTAACTCAGGTTTGCCTGTCTTCCCCATACAGAGGCTCAGCGATCTATCTGATTCAACACTGTTCCTTGCATATTTCAGAAAGAATCAACTTCAAGTAAAATCTCAATAAGTGTACAGCGCATCACCTACGGTATTTGAAGTATTGTGAGACATTAGAATAAAACAGTATGGCCACATGAATCTCTGAAGATTATAGTTCCATGGACAGGTCAATACTGGAACTGATTTCTGAATACTTGATAATATGAGAATGCAGCTTGAAAATATAGGTAAAATAACTAAAAGTGGGAAGGGTATAAGCACAGGACATGAGTTTAAATGCAAGGTTTTTACCCAAGGTGGATGATCAGTGATTTTAGAGAGAACCGGGAAGCCAGAGAACATATGGTATCATATGTGTAGTGTTTGAGACTCCAGGGTTTCCAATGAAGACCACTGTGCAAATTCCGGTGGTAAATTGCACTGAAGTGAAAGGGGAACATGTATTTGGCGAGAGTAGGTCAGATTTAAGCATTTAGTTTCCTTCAAATCTGTCCTTACATTCAAATGAATATTCCTCTTTCCTTTCATTTAAGATGCATGTGGGGATCAGTTTAAAGAAGCAGACATCAATAAAGCATTATTTCTGCCTGTCTCTCCACAAACGGAGACTTAAACAGGTATTATTCTCTCATGTCAGTGAGTTTCCTACTTCAAGTAGGAAATGGTTTTCTCTGTTAAGACTGTGGCAAGTTTTTTGTTTTATTTCTGTCTTTAAAATTCATAAAGACAATAGTTAACTGAAATAAAGAATTTAAATATTTCTTACCTGGTGCCTGTAAAGTAACCTGTATAGTTTTTAAAAATCACTTAAAATTATACACATACACCATAGCATAGAGTGTTATATTACTCCTTCAGAATTCTTTCAAAATGGAAGAAATGCTTACCTACACATAGTTTTGTTAATGTAATTCAAATTCTCATGAAGACCCGGTGGTGGGAAAAACCACATTTAAGAATACTTGTAATTGAGTAGACAGACAAAATGGAGCACAAATACATTCCTCCTTTATTCCTTGGGACATCGCGGAGGTAATGCAATCCACATGACGCCATGTTTATTGTAAGCATAGAAGCTTTTCATCCAGATAGAATATAACAAAGACACATACTGTTCTCTTTATGTTATACATAAAAAGAAGTACTTTTAAATTAAAACACAAAAGAACAAATACATTAGACATACATAAAAAGAATAATACTATTTTATTGGTTTAATACTAGCTTAATTCCCTCTGGATTACTAAATCCTAAGTACAGTAAAGATAATAGTTTTAAATAAAAGAATTAATTTAAAATAGAAAAGACTGTACCTTATAAAAGAATCTTTTTCAGGGAATACACTGTTATAGTTTTGGTTTAAAACACTATGTATTTTCACATTTTTATGAGGAATCTTATTCTTTTTTGGTACTTCAAAATATCTTCATAAAATTCTTTGTTAATCCATTTATTCAGAGAGTAGTGAAAAATCTTTAACTTGAAGTTTTCTGATTTATTTTACTAGTTAAGTAAGGTTAAGTGTATGAGTAGTTACAAATGTTGTACACTTTCAAAGAGCTACTTAATGCAATCCCAGAAATTAATGACCTAAAATCAATATCTATCTAATGCACTGTTTAAATTGTGCATATTTCATTAATTTTGAATTAGTTCAACTATCTTAGAAACCTGCACCAGTATTGAAGATGCAAGCATTCTGGCTAATGAATGATTAATTTCCATAATAGTTTCAGAAGCTAACACTTAACTCCTAGTTGTCAGATTCTGAAAAGGTCAAACACCGTGGAAACTATTCATTTATGAATACATACATGTGTCTCAGTTCTTTTCCACCATATTTCCAAAGCTGTTCGTTTTCCTTTCAGAGATTTTTGTTTCCATCATCCTTTTGGTGCACTATTGCTAGTTCTTTGCATCTTCTAGGAAAATCTCCCACTTTTCTGTTCCTTTGATTTAGCATCTGTTCTTTGCTCCTTTCACCTTAGCCAACGTATTTTGCTCAAATATCTATGAGGCTCTAACAAATTTTCAACTTTTGGTCCCTCTGTTTCCTTACAAATCAATTAATAATGGAGGTCAAACAGGTGCACATTGCACAAGATAATTCTCAGACTTGAACACTAACTCCAACAATTTTCTAGCTTTGTGAACTTAAGCAAGAAATTACTTATCATCACCTGTTAGCAATAAACACATCTGTAAATAGCATAAGAGTAATTTCTCCATAAGTTTGTGTAGGTTATAGTGTACAATACAATAGAATTTTGATTGGTTCCTCACCTTGTACCTGTTATCATGCTTTGCACCAGCACATAAACAAATGAAGCTGGCCTTCCAGTTTTCACTCAGACTGGCAGTTACATGTACAGCTGTTTCAATATGAAATCTGTACCAGGTTGAGATCGTTTTGATGGGATCATCACTAATGTGTGAAGAACTAGGAAATCTGTGCAATCTTTGTTGATGTGTAATTTGACACTGTATAACAAAGGCTTTTAAAATGTGGCGAGCCTCTGTACTACAATTTTGCATATTGGCTTTTATTGTAAGGACATAGGTAAATGATGAAATTAAATAGGGTTGTCTGAATAGCCCTCTGCAGAAAGGGGGCTTCTGGGACTGGAGGCTTCTTCCCACTTAAATTTCCATTCATATTTTCCTTTGAACATAAGCCCTAGGCCAGTAACTGATTTAAACCACGGCAAGAAATGACTGTCCTTTTCCTCCCTGCGGGCTTAACTCTGATAGTGTTTGAGTCCACGCTTCCCATGCGGGTCAGAATGCACAGAGTTCCCTTCTGATGTCCCCACTGAGTTATTTGCTATCTCTGTCCTTGTTCCCTTGATCACTGTATAGACGGCATCCCTCAAAGAATCATTTCATCAAGTGTCCGTGGCCCTCTATGGCTTTGCTTCTGAAGAGACAAACAAGGAGAAGAAATATCATTGTTTATTGTTCTCAAGGGTCTAGTTCAGTCAAGTGGTTTTGTGGTCGAAGTTGCCCAAAAATACAGCTGTGCTTACCTGTAGGCGAGTACATGGATTCTGCTAATCACAGTTGTACTCTTTCACGTGATGTGGATTCAAGGTTGTGAGCTGCTTTTCAGGGTCTCTGTTCTTCCCTACTTATGTCTCCTGTCTCTCCAATCTGGTCACCTAGATGTCATTTCGGTAGATCACAAGGAGAGAAAAGGGGAAGAGTAAAAGGGCTCCTGCTATCACAGAAATGATTCCCCATCAGTGGTGACTCAATGTAGAAAGAAAATCATAGCCAACCCGCACTGTAGTATCATAATGCAGTTATTCATTGATGTTTGAAACTTTTACATATTCATTCAGCTTATCCTGAACTTTTTATCAAGAATGTTTTAAAAAGAAAAAAGAATGTTATTCAAAGGAAGGGTGAAAGTAACAGGTAAGTTATTTAGAAACAGAAGAGACGAGACCTTCCACAGTAAAGGTAATCCTGGGCAAAAAAGCCAAAACAAGAGGCATCAGAATCCCCAACTTGAAATTACACCACAGAGCTATGATGATAAAATCAACATGGTACTGGCAAAAAGCACACTCGAGGATCGATGGGACAGATTAGAAGATATAAACACAACTACAAACACACTCAGCCACCTTATCTTTGACAAAGTGGCCAAACGTGTTCACTGGAAAAAAGATAGCCTCTATAAGAAATGGTTCTGGGAAAACTGGCCTTCCACATGTCAAAGAGTGAAACTAGACCCATGTCTATCACCATGCACTAAAGTCAAAATGGAGCAAAGATCTAAATATTAAAACACAAACACTAAATCTACTGGAAGAGAAAGTAGGTAGAAATCATAAAGACATAGTAGTAGGCAGAGAGTTCATCAACAAAACACAAACCATGGGAAGTATTTCATAGAATCAATAACTGGGATCGTATCTTATTAAAAAGTTTTTACACAGCAAAAGAAATTACCAACACAGTGAAAATACAAGTCAGAGAGTAGGAAAAAAAATTAATCAACAGTCTCAGACAAAGGACCTGTATCTAGAAATATAAAGAATTTTTAAACAATCAGGCCCCCAAATTCAAAGATCCAATTCAAAATGGGCATCTCAGATGAATATGTACTTCTCAGATGAAGAAATACAAATGGCAAATAAATATATGAAAAGCACTTTCTATATTATTGGTCATTTGAGCAATGCAAATAAAAACAACACTGAGATTCTATCTCACCCCAGAAAGAATGGTTACCATCAAGAAATCAACCAGTAACAAATGTTGGCAAGGCTGTGGGGGAAAAGGAACTCTTCTCTCCTATTGGTGGAAGTGCAGGCTGGTACAAACACTGCGAAATTTAGTGTTGAGATTCCTCAAAAAACTAGAACTAAAGGTACAATTGGACCCAGCTATTTCCTTTCTGGGAATTTTCCCAAAAGAATTAATAATATCATACCACAGCGGTATATGTGCACTCATGTTTATAGCCCCACAATTTATAATACCTAATCTTGGAAACAACCTAAATACCCATCAAGTGAGAAATGGATAAAGATGATGTGGTATTTTTTATACAATTGAGTACCACTCAGCTACAAAGAAGGATAAACCTGAGGATTTTACAGGTAAATGGATACAACTTGAGGCCATACCCGTAAGTGAAATAAGTCAGACTCCCATGGGCAAACCTCATATTGTCTCCCTAGTATAAGACATTGAAAGAATAAATAGATTCAAAATGTACAATAGATATTGTGAAATGGGAAGAAACTGCTGAAAATAAAACAATTACTGAAATGGGGGAAAGGAAAAGAGGAAGGGAAAATATATATATATGCAAGATAGCTAAGGTAATTATATTACTAATTTCTATTAGTTCACTAGAAAGAGGGTTTGTGCTTATATTTTTTGATCAGTTTTGCATGCCTATATCTTTCTTCTCCCTCTCTTTTGCACATGTCTTGTAATGTAAGCAACAACTTTGAAGATAACAATATGCAATATATGAACCATTGATAATCTCCTATTATCTTGTTTGGAAATTTTGTGTCATTGTTCTTTTTTCTCTCTTTACAATAAATTTTTAAAAAGTAACAGGTAGAATTTTTAAGAATGTTCTCATACAGAATTCTAGAGTTTGGTGATTTTATGCCTACTTATCCGCCTGACCACAATGTCAGAGAGTAGATTGTTTTTATTAATTATTGCATTAAGTTTATTTGTTCACTACTCAAACAGTCATTAATGTACCATACATATCAGTCATCCTATCAAAATACTTTCGATTTAAATCTCAGTTCATTTTCTCTTCCTTTTTTTATCTCATTTGAGTTCACATCTGGTTCACTTCTCTCTTACAAAAGATGTCACATTCATTTTTCTGTCAGATTTTTTGAAGTTATGTTATAAATCTCACTCCTTTCACTTTGTGCTCTACTGTAGGTTCATTTGAACAGGCCCTTGGAAGTTCAGCAGTCATATTAACTGGCAAGGCAGAGGCAGGAGTAATTAGAGCATGAAATAGGGTCACCTTACATTTCCACTCTAAACCACAATTCAAGACACTGACTCAGCTGCATTTTGACAATAAGACTTCAAATAATTTCTGATGCTTGGAACAACTTGGAACTTACAAGTAGAAGTTCTGAACATTTGAAATATATACATATATGTAATACATGTACATTAGGGTTTATATCAGGCACTTTTTTCAACATGAAAACATCTCTCTATTATCAGCATAATACTTTATTAAAAGTTCACTTTGGTTTATATTCCATTTTTCTCAGTATAAGAGGAAGAAAGCATCATGCTATTAATTTGCATATGTAAATAGAATTTTCAAACCTCATGCTAAATAAGAAAAAGCAAATTAGTTATTGTTTCTGTAGTTTTTCTTATTGTGTATCTAATATTTATACAACTAAAAGTTAATCTTTCCATGTGAGGCTACTTTTAGAGTAAAAGAATGAAAGATAACAGAAAACTCATGTAAATGACTGAAAATCTGAAGGTATTGTCAAAAAATCTCATATTCCTGACTGAAAGGCCTTGGGAAGAAAAGATGGATCACGGTCACCTGTTGTACCCTATGGTGTACATTTAAACTCTTCCAGAAGATGCTCAGACCCACAGAGATTATATAAACCTATATGTAGTATGGCTTTTCTTATATATATACATACTTATAATAATACTTTATTAATAAAAGAAGCACAGTAATTGGTCTACAAAAGCTGATAATAAAGCAGAACAACTGCAAAATATACTGTAATAAGAGTTATGAAAAGTTATGAAATATTTCTTTGTGGAATTTTTCTTTTATTATTTTCAGAATTTTGCATGCGTGAAGAAGTCTAAAGTTGAGCTGTGGAAAGCAAACTGTGGGTAAGGAAGGACGACTCTATATACCTCTCACAGCTAAATATACAAGCTGACCTCCTAATTATAATCATTTAGTAAAAGCCATAGTTAAATTGTTTTGATTTTCTAATCTGAAATGAGTTTTGCCCAGGGAAGTAAAAAACAAAAAGTATACATTAAACTGTGTCCTAGCAACATTAACTAGTGCAAGAAGCTAGCTCCCAAGGGCAGTGAAAAGAACGCAGAGCTCAGATCACCCTGAAGGTGTGGATGGAGCTTTAGTTTGATCCTTCTAGTGAGCTAAGGAAAACGCGATCCAATGTTCATTCTAACATTTCCCTAAGTGTGAAATCTCTTAAATCAATTACTTCTTTCTCTCGTTCTATACTTGAGTTTATAGAAAAGCAAAGAAAGAAAAAGAACTAAAGAAAACAGAAGTTACACAGAATCAACTTATTCATCAATATGATATTTTTAAATCTTATTTTCTGTGTGGTTCATTCTAGGCATGCAAATACAAGAAGCATAGTTATGTAAATAAATGAACTATTTGATTATGAAAAAATGAATATTTCTTAGTTTCCATAACTCATTCTAGTCTTCCAAAAATAATACTGGAAAACATTTTATCCTAAAAAATATATTTACTTGGGAAATGATTTTAACAAATAATATATTAAACTTACATCCTACATTAAACCCACAAAGTACATACCTATGTTGTGAACAAATATGGCAATAGTATTACAATATTTGTTATCATCATATTATGACATAAAATATAAATACCAATAAGAATATATTTTTCGGAGGAACAGAAAGAAGCCAAATATGATTTTACTGCCTACATGCATATGCACACATGCAAAACATGCATATTCATGAATATGACATATCCACACATGCAAAATATGCATATTCATGAATATGACATATCATAAAGAAAAGTAAATTGTTGATAAAATATGAAAACAGAACTACTCTAAGAGAAACATAATACATGAAAAAGAACTTCTCACCCTGTTAGAATATATTTATTGAATACTATACTGTTCAAGCTTAAAGCATGAAGCTTAAATTACAGGTGCTTAGAATTTCATATTTCACTCATACGGCCAATGGACCCTAATCTATGAATACTGTGCTTTTATCAGTATAATTAGGGTGTTTTCAAGATTTTTACAACATGATATGATTTTACAATTCATTTATAGGGTTTTTCTTGAAATATGAGTTGTATTGTCTCAAATGTATAAATCTCTTATTACCTTAGAAGTGTAAAAATAATTGAAAATTGTAACATAGTCATTTTATACCTTGGTAGATACTCACATATGGACTTTCATTAAACCATCTTCAGACATCTTAACTACTTTTAGCATTAAGGCACAAGACTTACTGCTATTTAGGTGATCTGCAAGTAAAAGGAGAGGTATAAAGTATGATGAAAGCTTGAGAAAGCAGGAAGATATCTGTATGTTTATTCAGTGGCACGCTGTAGTATTAACAGGACTGTCCAAAGATTATTTAATTTTCAAGAAGAATGGATTTTTTATGTGATAGTTGAATAATTCATTAACAGTGAAGTTATATGCCAATTTGTAGAATTCTATGCAGTAGAGAAGATGATTCCATGTATTATACTATTTTTGTTTTTAGAATATAAACATGGATGGTATTTAATCTAAGGATCTACTTTTCTAATGCTTTATTATATCATTCAAACATTTGTTTTGCAAATGTTCTTGGAATTAGCATTCCCATTTTATTGATACCCTCATACTGTTAGTTGAATCACCTTTGGTATGTGTTTTTTCTATTTTTTATTTTAAAGAGAGGAAAAAAACAATTAAAATGAAATAGAATTTCAAAACAAGATGATAGAAAATTAACAATGGCTATTATATTCCATATTGTTCTCTTCAAAGTAGTTGCTCAGATTACCAGACACAGGCCTGCAAAATTGATCAAACAGTATAAGCACTAACTGTTCCTTTCGATGAACTAATAGGAATTAGTAATACAATTATCTTAGCTACCTTGTGTGTATATGCATATCTTTTTTCCTTCCTTTCTTTCTTTTCTTCTTTCCCCTATCCCAGTTATTCTTTCCTTTTGGGGCATTTTCTTTCCCTTTCACAGTGCCTATTATACCTTTTGGATCTTATTTAGTCTTTCAGTTTCTTACAATAGGAAAGCAATACAATGTTTACAGAAAAGAATATTTTTATTTGGAGGGATATATCTTCATATCTGGCAAATGGTAGTTTGACAGAACAAAATTCCAAACAAGGAACTGCCCGGGTTAAAAATAAAAAGCATATTCCATGCTTCCAGAATTTCAACAATATTTTAAAGGTAAACTCAGTCACATCATGTTTAAGTTGTCCTTATTTAAACTTATAGAGTTTAATATTAACTAAAACATCATTTGAGGCACTATTACTTACTTTATAGTACTACCTAATGTCATTGGTAATCTATTTCTTATATCCATTATTGTTTACAACACTTAGTTCACAATTATCTTACTGTTCAGAATAAAAGAGAACTTAGAAAAATAAGGGGTCTTATTGAAAGAATCTGATTGCTTTTGGGAAGCAAGGTGAATATCAGGCTGAGACTGTAAAGCACTGTTGGCTACAGGTCTTCAGAGCATTATTTCTTGTTCTGTCAGGCAAGTTCAACAAGGTAGAGAAATTATGGTCTACCCTGGAGGTTCTACTTGTAAAAGATGTTTACTTGTAAGACTATCTGACCACACTTAGTGCGCTAAAGAATGATCTTTTGACCTAGTGACAAGTACAGGAGAGATGCAATGAAATGCTACATTCAGAGGGCACGACTCCATGACAGGTACAGGCCAATGTGGCAGCTGTACTCTGCTTTAATTATTCAAGAAAATCTCACTGCTCACTTTATGTTTATTGAATCCAGTATGGAGACAGTGATTTAGGGAACAAACAACACTGAACTTTCATGTAATAACGCACTAAGATTTACTTGAAAGTAATGAATAGGATAAATTTATAAACTTAGTAACTTCTTTAATTTTAGCCTCATATTTTATTTATAAAGAGAAACCATTTAAAATTAACCTTGAAATTTATTTCTCTTAAGCTATAAAATTTATTTCAAAATATACTCACAATAAGGTGCCACATGTCATTAAATTAAACTATAACATGCAATCGATTCTAGTATGCACATTCCTTTCACCGTTTAGTGACTCGACAGTTGGGTTATCTATTAACATTGCTAAAGTATCTGAACTTTTTAAATATAGTTTGTTATTCTTAATGGTTTCAAATATAACAATATTTCAAAGATCAATTCTTACCTTCAAAATATGATAATTGTTGCACAATAGAGACCTCCACTGATTCTATCCTGGTTGTTTCATTGGTTGCCTAAGATTTATTTTTTTAGTTCAGCACAAGATAATTTGTTAATTCCTATTCTAACTCAGGAGTGCTATGAAAGTGAAAGGGGACAATAGTAATAAGTATGCCAAGACAGTAGGTAACAAACTAATAAAACTGAAACTCTCTTCCCAGAAAAATGAGTACATATATATAGCCACGGTAAGGCCTTAGGAGCCACTCACTGCCTTAATGTTTACATACAAACACACACACAGCCCAGCAAGGGATACTGAATTAAGAAGAATGAACTGAAATGGCTGTTTTAAGAAATCTCTTTATTTATTTTTTGAATAAAAGTTAATGTATGTCCTTTCTAGTAATAAAAACAAGTGTTAAAGAGCCTCAGGGCTGGATTATATAGTTCAGTGGGAGAGTACTCACCTAGCTTCAATCCCAAGTACTACGCTTACTAAATACATAAATAAAAGTGCACACATACATAAGTATACTTTTCAAATGATATAAATACACCACCTAACAAATTTTTGAAAATTACTTACTTGAGGGAAATCATCTTTATTTAACTATTCATTAATTAACTTAGTTGTACACAGTTGTTTACAAAGTATTTATAAACTAAGCAAATATCTATATAAAAATAAAGAATAGGTGAGTTTTAGACTATTGACCCAAATTTGCTTGTTCCATTCCTTTGCTCCTGTGTTCCTTCCTTCTTTCCTTCTCTCCTTCTTTCTTTTATTTCTTTTAATCTTTCTTTGGGATGCAAAGGAGAATAACTTTAATTATGGAATGATTGTCTTAGGGAGAACAATGCCGTGTATATCTGTTAGTATTTTAGGTTGTACCCAAATCTACCAAACAGTAACATTCAGCAGGAAATTATTAACAGTGATAGTTATGATGAAATTTGTTTAAAAAAACAAGGTAGAAGAGAAAAAGGATGTTATTTGGGCTGGGGATATAACTCAGTGGAATAAGTACCTGCCTGGCAGGTGCAAGGTCCTGAGTTCAATGCCCAGTACCACAAAAAAATAAAAAGGGACGATATTTATAAGTACCAATGATTGATTCTAATAAATGCACCAAATTGTTTTTCAGGCTGAAAAGGAAAAATTTAATACATTTTATATTCTTTTAAATTATACGTCACATCACCTGTTCTTCAAAGTTGATACTACTAGTGGTCTTAGATTTTATACATGTATGGATGTGTCTAATTTATTTTTGAATCAAATATCATAAAGAAGGGCCTGCAGTGCCACCTGAGCAGCATGGCGTTTCAGTGGAACTCTTCTCCTCTAGTAAGGCCTGCGCCTGGGCTCTGCTCCACGCCTTAGAGTTAGGAAGGAGCTTGGACTGGGAGGGCCTGGCCCTGTTGGTGGTTGAGACCTGAAGTGTCGAAACGGCCTCAGGCCCTGGGGTCCTCAGGGTTGGGAGGTGAGGCCTGCTCTCTCCTAACTAGCTACCCCAGGATCACAAAGCTGTGGCCCCTGCCTAACCACCATCAGCTTCAAGGCTAAGGCCCACACGCTTCCCATCCATGGACTGGAGACCCTGGTACTGAAGCCCAGCACTCCCCCACCATTGTACGTATGGTCTGAGCCACGCACCCCAGCAATTGCCTTGGGTCCCTGGGCCCAGTGATCCACAGTCAGCTACCACCTTGGAATTAGTTTAATATCCAGGTAAACTAGGGTCCCTAGAGTCCTTTGGGAACTGCCTGGGTAGTTAGTAGCTCAGCACCTGTCATCTGACATTCAAAATGACAAGACCTAGGAGTAAAATGAAGTCTCAGAACACAACTCCACCCAGAACGAGTACAGGAGACAATGACATAGGAGAACTAGGAAGCCACATACCTAAAATTTCTGAAATGATCACATCTGAAGTAAAGAAACAACTCCATCAGGCCATAGAAGAGATTAAATCTGGAATAATCTCTCAGGCAGAAAATGAAATGAAAATAATAATGAAACAAATGCTTCACACGTGCAGAGAAGAAACAGATAAAAGACTAGAAGATCCTATCTCAGGTTACAATGATACACAGTTTATACAATTGATATGTAATAATATTATAATTAAATATGTAGCAATTGCACAACGCTCCTAACAAATGTGTTTTGTAAATATATTCGTACAACTTCAAGTGTGCTCTGGTTTTACCAGCATCAGACTTTCCAAGGAGCATTCTAAAAATGCAAAATCTCAACCACACCACAAGGCTTTCAAATTATAACCTGAATTTTGACAGTGCTCCTCAAATTCACATTAATGCTTAAGAAATCTTGCTATAAAGTATATTGGAAAAAGCCTGACTCCTCATCAAAAAATATTATCTCATAATTACTTGTATCCCTAACACTGTGATAGTGCAGCTTTGGATTTGGTAGAATATCGAGAAAAGTTTACATAGTGAAATGGTACTAATATAAGCTAGGAATTTTGAGGGTACACAATCCTCACAGATGGAAACTAAAGTAACTCATAAAGTAGACTGAAAATAAATTGTATGATTTTTATTTTGGATTATCATAAAGCAAATACTATTAAAATACATATAAATTTGTTAACAATATTAATATTTTCAGAAATAGTACTAGTGTTTTATTTACATTCAGTTTCATCTTCCCCCAGTCATGGGAGACGTTTATTATATATTCCCAGTTCTTTGGAAGCCAGTTGTACTTAACAGATTTGCTTTGATCGGGAAAAGGACATAATAAGGATGTTACTTCCAAGAGAAAGCCAGTGATTACCTAAATCCCAACCCGAAGCATTGATGCCATCACCACATAACCGTTTCTTGTGATACATTGTCAAATACTTTGTGTCTATTGTTCTATCCAACTAAAATTGTAACTTATAGTTGAATGGCTGTTATTGCTTACTACAATGAGCAGTCACCAGGGATGACTGCACGGGAAGAAGGGAGCCAGGGATTATAGAAAACACGTGACAGAAACAGGAGTGACCATTGAAGCTGTTTTCTACAAGGGATGAGCCAGGGAACAGCCAAAGGCTTTAACCAATAACACATAACCTTAGAAGACCCGTGCAGGAAGAGTATAAGATGGATGAGAAGAATCAGGATTTAATTAGGTAAAATGGTCTTCTATGTTAAAGAAAATGTTGAACATTTGTTAGTAGTACAATTATTACTGCACCATAAAATATTTGGAAAATACAAGTTTAGAATGAGCTAAAGAAATAATTCCACTAATATTTTTTGAGCTAGTTTTGTTAATAGCACAGTCCATACTTTAATTATTTTGGTTTTCTACTGGTATGTACCAAATTGTTGGACAGCATTAAGTTTTTAAAAAATATATATTTATCATATCCTCATTTTTCATTGGTGAGGGAACTGGTAGAACATGGTTCTGCTCTTTGCCCATGGTCTAAAATCAGGTGTTGGCTAAAGTGAAGCTTAAATTTCTTTTCCAAAATGATAAAGCTGTTGCATTCAATTCTTGGATGATAGGACTCAGTTTCCAGCTTTCTCTTTGCCTACTGTTCAGAGTTGGCCTTTTTCAGCTTTGAAAAATTGCCTCCTACTCACTTTCCTCTCTGCAGCATGAAGTTGTTCCTTTAATCAAGAGTTATACCCCTTCAAGCCCTCAGGTTTTGAAGTACACTAAAGAAAAAAGAATGTATGAAGCTTGTACACAGACATTGGAAATCTTTTAAGTCCATCCTAAAATTATATTTATGGTAATGATTGTAACACACCTAATGCAAGAATTATTGAGCAAAAGTGAGAAAGTATCAATGTATTCTATTGTCATCTCCATCCTATTGATACAGGAAAATAAAACGCCCCAACCTGAACGATATCTGGGACAAATTCGAGTTCATGTTTTCTAAACTCAAAGAATGAATTTTAGGAACAACAGAGGTTAAGAGCAGAATATATTTATCGAGGGAAAGAAAGCTTCTGTCCAAGAGAGAGACAGAAGGGGAGCTGGAGTGGGTTACCCCTGACTCGTCTTTTCTGTCTTTATAGAGCCAAACCATGAGGTAAGCCTGGTCCAAGGTAGGGAAAATTGACAAACTATGGTCAGTCAATAAGAATTGTTCAGGTAAAACTGATTAAATTAGGATCAAATAGGGAAGTGAGTCACTTAATGAATAAAGAAGAGGGGCTTTTCCCATAAGAGGTTGAGTCAATGACCCTTCAAGGTCACAGTTACCTATTTAGAATAGCAATCCCTGAGGTCCATCCCTAGGGAGGTATGTGGGTACAGCTGTTTAACCTTCTGTCTCCAGACCTGATCCACAGCAAAAACGTATCTTTCATATTGGCTCCTTCAAGGGAGGACTTGGCCCTGTCTTACTGCCTACAATATTTCTATCTAACTCAGCTGCCTATAATATTATTGTATTTTCTCATATTACTATCTGACAACTATTATTTCAGATATTCCTCGACAATGAATTAAATATACTTTTCACTTTAAAAATCATTTTGAGAGCCAGATGTGATGGCACACACCTGTAATCCTAGCCCTTTGGAGGCTGAGGCACGAGGTTTGCCTTGAGTTCCCGCCAGCCTAAACTGTACAGTGAGGCTATCTCAAAAAAAAAAAAAAAAAAAAAGCAAATCAGTGTGGAAGAAAGGGTATGAAAAATAAAGGCATTCATGTGTAAAAAAAATAGGGTCATTTTAAGTAAAGAAAATTTATATTCTTGTGTGTTCCTATGACTGATTTAGAAAAATGTCTTGATTTTTGCACCCAAGAAGTTAGACAAAATTTTGATCATGTCAGGAAAAGATTAAGTGTGAGAATGTGCATTTTAAAAATGTCAACACTAAAGATTAAAATGGGGGGATTTGCACAGAGTTTAGAAAATATGATTACTTAAATCACTATTTCCAGTCCTTAAAATTTAAAAGATGTTCTTTTTAGGAAGAAAAATTATTTCCCTGACTAAGAGTGTTGATATCCTTTTCCTTTAAGGCTCAGTGAATTTCATTTCAAGCAGATATAGATTGTTTTACGACTAACCAGTGTGATTGCTCACATCTTCCTGATCTGAAATTAAACAACCCAGAACTCTCTTAGAAGAAAGAAGATAATGATCCAAAAAGAAGTAGAATAAAACCAAAGATTTGCTAGGTTTTTGACAATTTATATCAACCAAACCTAATCGTGTTTATCAGGGAGAACTGCACATGTGTTATTCTAAAGAGAAAAGAAATCACCATGATAAATGGGGTTAAATTATGAATGTGGGTAGTAGCTGAAGTGGCGATGAGCGAATCTAATAGTGTACCTGGTGGATAAATGAAATCAGGTCCCAGTGTGGCCCTATATTCAATAAAGTTGAGAAACTGGATCTTAATTGTTGCAGCAATAAAAATGAAAGTGCTTAGCAAGATAAGTGATCTGCATTCACTCATCCAAGCTCATCGTGTTTCCCAGAAAGGCCCGGAGCACACTGCCCCTCATCAGTGAATTCAGATTACATAAGATTGCCCATTCACCACCCTAAATAGAGAAACGTACAATGGCGACAAGAATACCACCATCTTTAGAAAAGAATGCCTTATAAATACTGTTTCTGGCAGCCTGATCGTTGAACATATTACCTCCTTTATTTCAGTATCGGGGATGACACTGGGAGGTGGCATAGCTCCACTGACAGGATTTAATTCGCGTCTATAAACTGAGGACCCTTAGTGTGGCTTGCTGAAGTCCTTCAGCAGTAATCACGATGGTTGGAACAAGAAAGACTTGATTTGCTAATTGTTTCAGGTGTTCTGAGGAATGAAAAGGATGGATTTGATGACTTTGTTATGTGGCAACTGCTCAACAAAACGATACTTCGCAGAATTCTCTCTTCTTTCATATTTCTAGTTAGGGCAAGAGGATGCAAGCAAGGAACAGCCTCCCAGGACCGATTCACAGTCTATTGTTGGCAAAAATTTTCCACTGAGGCTTCACTTGCTTTACCTTCTCCCTAAATCTTCAGTTATCTTTGAATCTTCAGTTATGTGTAGAAAACATGTGTTGAACTCCATGACAAAGTTCTCTATTCTCTTCAGGATGCCTTCTTCAGAAAATTTAGAAGCAACAAGGAAAAAACCTGAATGTCAAGCTATTCTTCAGTTTGAAACTTCCTTTTTCTTTTTAATTTTCTCTGCATCTGCCTGTGAACATGGCCCCACCACTAGACATAGAAATACAGTTGCAAGGACTTTTTAATCATTCTTCACAATTTCATAATCATTTTGTCACAAAAATTATTCCTCTGGTTCTGGTATTCTGGAACTCTGATAGAAACAATGGTAACTCAAGTAATGTTTTCATCATATATACTACCAAAAGAGTAAATAATATATCTGAGTGTAGAGTAGATACTAACAGAAACAATCAAGTTGGATATCGTGGGTCTCTATTTTAATTCCAACTTGTGAACTAATACATAATCTCTAGAGCTGCACATATCAAGGAAAAAGTATGTTGACTTGAAGGGCATTTCTAGAAATACTAGAAATTGTATATGTGTGTTACAAATAAATATGTAATAGAAATTTTAAATAGTTATACAGAAGAGATAGTCTTTCTAGCTTTCCCAAAGGGACTTTTAAGCATTTTCTAAAGTAATTTGCTTTGAAGAAAAATAAATATTCAGACTTTTAAAGTTTTACACACTATAATGATTCTGACTTGACTTTTGCATGATCTAGAATGACCTTTAAGTCTACTCCTCCAGGTGAGAGGCTCAGGGGGTCAGTGGGAGAGGAATGCTCACCTGAATCCACTTAAAAGTGCACATAGTAAAGATAACTGTACTGATGATTTCGACTGGTCTATTGAAAGGAACAGACAATGCTTAATTTTTTTCTTGTTTTTAATTTTCTTTAACGAAGTTCGCATGCTTACATCTTGTAATTGGAACAACTAATTGGAAGACAACAACATGCAATATAACAACCATTGCTGAATTCCTATCATCTAGTTTAGTGAAATTCTGTTTCTTTCATAATTATTTTATTATTTTTATTCTTTTTAAAACAAAAACTGCAAAGCCACTCTGGCATTATCTCTGCCAATTTTCATACATAGTTGAAATATCCATACTTCACAGCTGCAGAAGCTCCACATTGCTTCCCTGGCCCATGGGCTGTGATAGAAGGGGAGTGAAAGAAAAGGACTGTGATTTTTATTCAGAAAGGAGAAAACATGCATCATCTATATGGCAATTCCAGCATTTATGCCATCATTAAAGGCCGGAAAGATACAAAAAAATTTTATTGTAGCTTCACTTAAACTTTCAGTTGGGAATGAGAAAGAAATGTTATAAACTTAAGTAGAAATTACCTTCAATTGTAGTCGATTCAGAGGTGGTCCATGTACCAGAAAAGATAAAAGATAGCTCAGGAGCTGGCATCAGGCTGACATCTGGCAATTATCACATCTATATTTTAATTAGGAAGAGCTCCAGAAAGCTTCTTTCCGTGCTATATGAAAGACAACATATCATCACAGTATTATGTCAAGAATGCAATGAGTCCCTCCTTTCTGGTTGTTTTTCTAAAGATAGTATACTGGGACTTCAACTGTTTCACTATCTCTTAGGACATATTATCTTGTAATATCAATAACATTATGGAAATTGTTTCTAATGATCAAGGAATAACAAATATAGTTTAGATGTATTTCCAAGGTATATGTGACAGGGGTAACCCACTTGGGCCCCCCTTCTGTTCCTCTCTTAGACAGAAGTTTTCTTTCCCTCAATAAATATATTCTGCTCTTAACCTCTGTGTTCCCAAAATTCATTCTTTGATTTTAGAGAACACGAACTTGAACTTGTCCCAGATATCGTTCAGGTTGGGAGTTTTTATTTTCCTCTATCACTGTGGAGGTTCCCCATCGAGATCCTTGGATAGAGTTAAGAGTTTGCTTTGCTTCATAGACTATGGATTGGGATGCATTTAGGTGACAAATTTTTACGCTTCAAATTTTGTTATGCTTTTGCCGATTGCCCTATTGCATATAATTGTTTGGGACTCATTTAGGTAACATACTTTTATGCTTCAAATTGTTATGCTTTTGCCTGTTGCTTATATTTGCTTATGCTTTGTCTTTTACATAGCTTTATTAAAAATGTTGATTAATCTAAATTAAAACATGGAAAGGTTATAAGGTTATGATATTTCTTTAATGGGACATTTTATTCCTGTTTTGTTCTGGTATATGTTGCATTTGATATGTTTGAACTAGTTGTTAAATGTACTGGTTTTCCTTGCTTGACATTATTTAGCTAGAGAGAGTAATGTTAAAATATTCCTAGTAGATTTTAATATAAACTGCAAGATGGGTCTTTAAAAATCTAGATCAGACTTAGAAAAAGAACTCTAGACTGTTCCAACTAAGTTAAGCCCATAGAAGATGAGCATTTGCTAATGCCGAAGACAGGGGAGTCACCTTAGATAAAGAACACATACCCCATCTCTGGGTCAGATGAGACATCTGAATTTTGCCCATTCAGGAGAACACACATAAAAGCCATGTCCTGGCTTAGTGTTCTGGGCAAGTTTCCCTTGGGAGGCTGAACCTGAGACACAATGGAGAGAACTGACTTCTGGGTGACACCAGAAGGAGGCATCCCCAAAAGCAGCACACTTCTGGGACCAAAACATATTTAGACTAGGGAAGTATCTCCAATTTTTCCTCTTCTCATAGGTCTAGTGCTAGGTAATCTTGTTCAAGCTTTTAACCATTCCTTGTAGAATTTTAACGAACAGTGGTCCCTCTGCCAGCTAGTTAAAAGCTCTTAGAGCAGCTGCCACCCTTTAAATCAGTGAGAGGACAGGCTTCCCCAGCATCTCTTTGGTGAATCCCCATTGAAGCCAATGGCTGATGAAACACTGACCAAAGAGACAGCTGGGCTCCTTTCTGGAGACTGATCTCTGGTTGTGTGCGTCAATAGGAACTGAGAACAACTGATGGGTCATTGCCGGGCCTGCTCTCTGGCAGATACTCCAAGCTTCCTTGGTGGAAACTGGCTCCTGACCACTGAAGAATCTCCACTTAACTTTCATACCTCTCTCTCTCTGACAGTAGACTAGGCCATTAGCTTTTCGGTGAAGCCACCCTTCAGAAACTAGGCTGAGGCAGCTTGCAACAATTTACATTTCACAGCAGTTAGCAGGGAAAGGATTCATGTGTATGCCTTACGTATGCTAAGTAAGAGTAAAAAGAGATTCTTGTTAGCCTTAACTGTCAGGGGGCATGGTGGTACATGCCTGCAATCCCAGCACAGGGAGGCTGAGACGGGAGAGTCCTTGCAAGTTTAAGCCCAGCCTGGGCTACATAAGTGAGCTCAAGGCCAGCCTGAACTGCATGGTGAGATCCTGTCTCAAAAAGATAAAAGAAACAAAAACAGCCTTAACTAACTTGCCTGTAACATTATATACATGTGGTTGCTAGGTGGTAAATAAAAGTTTAACCTGTGAGTTTCAAAGTTTAAATAAAACATAGTCTTGTCCTGTGGTTAGGAGAAGTTGTGTAGGTGATTAGGTTAGCAGACACAATGTCTGGAGACTGCTTTGCCCAGTGCATGGGGCAAGATTTCTCTAGCCAGTTGTTAGTTCTATTTAGAGGTGATCTCTTTTGTAGCTCAAAAATACTTTAACTACTTCCAACTAGCCTTTCTGTATGTGCCCTCATCCAAAGAATAAAAAGCAATAGTTTATTACAAAGATATGCTTCCTTCCTTAGACATTCCTGTCACTGGACCAATT
This sequence comes from Dinomys branickii, assembly GCA_004027595.1. NCBI lineage: Eukaryota > Metazoa > Chordata > Mammalia > Rodentia > Dinomyidae > Dinomys > Dinomys branickii. Next base: position 421,144 of record PVLD010000013.1, read on the forward strand.
GTAACTTATGCTTTTAGATGTCCAGTAGGAGTAAGTGCATGGTTCATGAGTTTCTGGGAGGACAGAATCACGCGTCAGTTTGAGAGAGCATAGGCTGACTGGATTTTGTCCTCTGCTCTGCTCTGGAGTAGAATCTACTTGAGGGATTCCTTGAGGGTACAAAGATCAATTAGAGATAGGGAGGAGATGTCCAGACTCTCGCTTCTTGACATGGGAAACTCACAGTCAAATTTGCTTACTCTTCTCAATTGCATCATTAAGCATTGGAAGATGTTTGATCCTTACAGGTTGAAAAAGAGCCATTTAATATTTTTCTGCATTTGTGTGTGGCCTACCTATCCCCTAGAGCCAAAATGAGATGCAGAGGGAAATATTAAGTATGATGCTATTTTACAGCTAGAAAGATATTGTAGAAAGGAAGGAAAATGGTCAGAAATAACCTATGTTCAAATTTTCTTTGCATTAAGAAATAGTCCTTATTTAGTTTCAAGTGTAAATGTAAGCCACAGGGAAACAGGACACTTTAGACTCTTAAGACATCCACTATTCTGGAGCCTAAGACTGCCCCTACCCAATCTTTAGAGCCCAAGGACAAGACAGCCTTAATCAAAGTCATACCTACCATTACTGAACCTAAAGTTTCCCCTACTTGCCCTTCTAAGCTAGAGGATGGGGCTTCTAGACCAGCTGTAATCCAGGCCTCTGTAGGGCTATACCCACCTATCCATAGCTGAGTTTAGGCAAGTTCCTCAAGGACAGTATCCACTACAAGAAGTAAATGAAGAATTAGGAACCACCAGAGTTCATGTGCCTTTTTCTCTCAGTGACCTAAAACAGATAAAGTTAGATCTTGGAAAATTTCTAGATGACCCTGATAAGTACATTGAGGTATTTAGAGGCCTCACTCAGATCTATGAGCTAGATTGGAAAGATGAAATGTTACTCTTAAACATTGATCTCTAGTGAGAAACAGACATCATTACAGGCTGCTATTGCATTTGGAGATGAATACCACATTATTAATTTCAGAAGGCCAGAAGAAAGACAGCCAGGGGAAATGCCAGTTCCCACTGGAGCCCAAACTGTCCCTACCGAAGAGCCCTACCGGCCTAGCAACTATATGGGAGATTGGAATAGGAGACATTCTCAGACATGTGTTCTTCAAGGTCTAAGAAGGATAAGAGATAAGCCATTTAATCATTTTAAACTGTCAGTGGTTCGACAAGAAAAAAGGGAACACCCCTCTGCTTTCTTAGATTGCTTACAAGAGGCATTGATAAAGCATACTTCCCTAGATCCTAATTCAGTAGAGAGACAAATTATCCTTAAAGATAAGTTCATTACTCAGTCAGCCCCAGATATTAGAAAAAGCTACAAAAAATGGCTTTTGCTCCCAAAAGCTCACTTGATAGGTTAGTAAAAATTGCCTCCTTAGTATTTTATAACTGCAATGAGGAGGAAGCCAAGGAAAGAAAACAGACTGAGAAAAAGCAGCTGCCTTTGCTTCAGCACTAAGAGAAACAGACCCTAGTCTGATTCTCAGGGCCCCAAGAACTCGATGACTACCTTGATCTGCTACTGCTGTCAGAAGCAAGCCCACCTTAAGAGTGACTGCCCCAAGAAGCATCCAGACCATGCCCCAACTGCAAAGGTGACCACTGGAGGTCAGATTGCTCTCTGAAATGAAGGCCCCAGAGTTCAGACCCATCCTACCAGTTGGCCCAGCAAGAATGAAGGGACTTGGGGCACTCTCTGCCCTTTCCCTCTGGCCAGGCTATCATCTCCATGGAGGAGACCCAGGTAAACATGACTATAGAGGGAAAAGAAACCAGCCCATTGCTGGACACCAGCGCATCTCTTGGTCCTTCTTTTCAGTCCTGACCTTCCTCCCAGCAGTCATACCTCAGTGAAATGAGTCCCTGGAGAGGAAGTAATTCACTATTTTTCAGAGGCCTTAGGTGTAACTGGGATGGTTTTCTTTTTTCACATTCCTTTTTGATAATGCCTGAAGGTCCAGTCCCTCTCTTGGGGAGAGATATGTTATCTTGTTTAAATGCTGTAATATATATGCACCCAGGTCAGGTACACTGTCTTCCCCTGGTGGAGACAGAAATAAATCCTGAAGTCTGAGGAACTAAAGGTAGAATGGGTAGGGCACTAAGAGCTGCTTCAGTGCAGATACATCTCAGAGATTCTACTACTTTTCCTAATCAGAGACAATATCCTTTAAAAGCTGAAGTCATTAGGGAGTTATTACCTATAATTGATAACCTAAGGGCACAAGGCTTACATGAGCCCTGTAACAGTCCGTGCATGCAACACTCCAATCTTGGGAATTCAAAAGCCCAATGGGGAATGGAGACTAGTACAGGATCTTAGACTGATAAATGAGGCATTAGTGTCACTTCAAGTGAAGTATGTTATGGTACCTAACCCATATACACTCCTTTCTCAAATTCCAAAAGAGGTCAGTTGGTTTTCAGTGTTAGATTTAAAAGATGCTTTCTTTTGTATTCCTTTACATAGGCATTCCAGGTTTCTCTTTGCTTTTGAAGATCTTCATGATCAGGCCTTTCAAATGATGTGGACAGTGCTTCTCCAAGGGTTCAGGAGAAAATAGTCCACATCTTTTTGGGCAAGTGCTTTCTCATGACTTGGCATGCTCTGAGTTTTCTCAGGTCACAGTCTTACAGTATGCAGATAACATTCTTTTATGTGCCCCCTCAGAAGATCTCTATAGCCAAGGCACCTGTGCTTTGCTAAATTTTCTAGCAGACAGAGATTATAAGTCTGCCAATCTAAAGCACAACTTTGCAGTCTTGAGGTAAAATATTTAGGCCTCATCATAGCCAAAGGAAACCAAAAGCTAGGAAAGGACAGAATCAAACTAATTCTTTCCTTCCCACAGCCCAAGACCCTAAAACAGCTAAAGGGATTCCTAGGAATTACAGGCTTTTGTCACCTTTGGATACCAGGATAGGGGGAAATTGTAAGGCTCCGCTATCAGCTTATAAAAGAGGCCCCAAAGACAGATACCTATATTTTAACCTAGAAATTTGATTCCCAAACAGTATTCCAGAAGCTGAAACAAGTTCTCCTAAATGCTACAGCCCTCAACCTCCCTACAGGACACAATTTTAATTTATATGTTGATGAGAGGTGAGGTATTGCTTTGGGAGTACTTACACAGGATTGGGGACCCCCTCAAAAGCCTATAAATTATCTGAGTCATGAATTAGACATAGTAGCAAAGGGTTGGCCTTCTTGCCTTAGAGCTATGGCAGCTGTAGCTCTCAGTGCCAGAAGCATCCAAGCTAATTTTAGGTAAAGGTCTCACTGTATATAAGTCTCACAATGTGGCAGGACTTCTTTCATCCAAAGGGAGCCTCTGGCTATCAGACAGCTGACTTCTTAAATACCACACTCTACTTCTAGAAGGATCAATCATTCAAATAAAGACATCCTCCTCCTTAAATCCTGTTACCTTTTTGCCGGAAAAGGAGGACATTGAGGCTGATAGACATGATTGTGAACAGATAATTCTCGATACATATGCAGCTAGAGAAGACTTATGAGACACACCTCTTACTAGCCCCGATTTGACTCTGTTCTGTGATGGCAGCTTCTTCATGGAAAATGGACAAGAAAGGCGGCAGAGTATGCAATGACAACTTTATGTCAGACTCTTAAAAGTTCCTCACTTACACCTGGGAACAGTGCTCAGCTAGTGGAGCTCATAGCTCTGACCTTATCCTCTCTATGGGAGGTCATTACTGGCTCCTCTTGGTAAAAATCTTTGTTGACTGTATTCATAATAATCCTGTTGGTCTTGTTATTTGCCCCATGCGTACTTAATAGTTTCTTTGGCTTTGTCTCCTCCAGATTTAAAACTATATGCCTACCCAAGTTGAAAACGCCAAGGGTCTATTGAGGGCCTCTGTCTATCAATAGACGCTAAAGAATATCTGACTACTGACCAATAACTATGACCCCTTTCAGCCTGAAGAAGCCAGAGCAGTCATCCCCCCTTACTGCCTCATGGCAGTTTGGGTTACTTCTTCGGGGGGGGGAATGTCATAGTCAGCTGAGTTAGATAGAAAGGGCCAGGGCTAGACAGGGCCAGGCCTCCAAAGGAGCCAAGATGAAAGACAAGATACCTGTGTGCAACATTTCAAGACAAAAAGACTAAACAATACACCCACACACCTCCTTAGGTATAAACATCAGGGATGATATTCTAAACAGGCAGCCATCACCTTGAAGAGTCACTGACCCGACCCCTCACAGGAAAAGCCCCTGGTCTGTAATCATGCCTGCTTGCTATGGGACTCGCTTCCCTATTTGATCCCAATTTAATCAATTTTACATGAACAATTCTTATTGGCTGACCATAGTTTTGTCCATTTCCCCTACCTTGTACCTGCCTCACCTCGTGGTTTTCCTCTATAAAAGTCTCTAGAAAAGACAGAGTCTTGGGGTAACCCGCTCAGGCCCCCCCTTCTGTCCCTCTCTTGGACAGAAGCTCTATTTCCCTCCATAAATATATTCTGTTCTTAAAAAAAATATATGTATATGACAAGTAGAGGGAGATAAATACCATGAAAGATTGGGGGAGAAATTGCTAAGTAGGAGATCGACTCGTACTTACTTAAGTACTGTCTGTCGGCCCGAGCGACCAATCTCCAGCAGCCAGCACCAAATCCTTGACAAATCACGATGTCTCAAGAATACCAGCTGAACATCTATTTGATGATATTATACTATACTCACACCCTCTCATCAATTTTAGGGGGAAAAATCAAGATAAAAATTTCTCTTTATTGACTGTATCTAAAGAAATACAGCAGTATTTAGAATACCTGTAAAAGTTGTACACTCTAATCTTGGCTCCATCTTGATTAGGTTATAGTAGACAAATCAGTATAAATTTTCATACTTTTAAAAATAGGAAATTGAAACACATGTGTTTAAAAATATCAGAAATAGCCACAGTGTTCCAGAAAGACCCACTGGTAAAAAGATTAAAACTTTTTTTAGAATATACTAACTTTGTAGGCGAAATGGCCATTATTTAAACATATGAGAAAATTCTAGGGCCGGGGATGTAGCTCAGCAACACAGCACCTGCCCGGCTAGCGTGAGTTTGTGAGTTTGATTTCTATTACAAAAAGAAAAGAGAAAATGCTTGCCAACATTAGTTGAATTTTTTGTAGTTAATAGTTGCTAATAGATAAATATCATTGATTTTTTCTGTTTTTTATCATACAGATAGTATTTGACATAGTGGACTCATCATTAAATAATTTTAATGTGTTTTTCTTTTTTATTCAAATATGTTTATTTTATTTATAATGGTCACTATTAAGAGATATTCTAAATTATTTTGTCCAATTTCATGCTTTGGAAAACTTTTAAATATTTTAAATTCACTTTAAAAGGATTAATGATTGAAAATGGAGTACAGCACATTACGATTGAGGGCTCTGGATAATAATACGCTAACTCATTTATGCCTGATTGAAGTCCTGTAGGCCTCCTCCATTTTCAGCATGAAAGCAACATCATCCTTTAACAATTGGATGGCAAAAGAAACAGCTGTTAAATATTCTGAAATGAGAATAAAGCTAATAAACATGCAAACCCTAGAAGTTAATATTGATGTGGAAATTGTACATTCTTAGGATAAACTATCAAACAAAATTACAATATATTAGAGAACTATATTCATAATAAATCAGGAATAATGGTAACTATAAGATAATCCAATGCAATTGCTCACATTATACATAATAGATTATTGGATCTTAATTATGAATAGCTTTCAAAATCCCCAGCACATACCAATAATCTTTGAAAAGCAGAGCATCCTCACCGGCAGGCAAAGCAGTCATGCAGTTGATGTGTCCTTTGCTTCGTAGAATTGTACCAGTAGAACTGGTAATTTTTGAGAAATAGTTCTCCCACAAAGTGTTTTCTATACAGAGAAATTGTAAAATGTAAAAATATGAATTCTGTGTTTTACAGTTTAGAATGTACACATATTTTTCTTTCTTCTTACAGTACAGATGCCTCCGAAGAAGCCTGTTGTAATTTCGAAGGACAACATTTTAAATAGAAGTGATATCGTTATTTGTAGAATTTCATAGGGATTTAAAAAAAGTGAATAGCTTCATATAGATGTGGCCACTAGTTTCAAAAGAGCAGGAGTAGGTAAGGTTTCATAAAAATATTTGTTTGATACAGTAAAGTTACTTTTTAAATTTTGATGGTAATGTGCTCTGTGAAATTCTTTATATGAATAGTTTTGTTGTGTGATATTTTAAATACAGTACGGAATAAAAGGAATGCAAAGCCACTGTGGATTGAAGTTTATATGAAAGTTCTCTAATCTATTGTACTCCACACCCCACCCTAGGGAGCCGTTAAACACATACAAGAAATGTTAATGTCTTGGTAGTGAAGTATCAAATCTCAAAGAATTTGTGCATAACCATCCACAAATTGTCACTGATGTGTTAGTAAAAAAAGTGAAAAAAATACACACATAAAAATGAACATTTACACACTCTTTAAATGAGGTCAGATTTCATGAGTATCCTTGTCTTTCTGAAGGAAAAGAAAGTACAAAGGTGAGTACAAAAATATCTAATTGGGACAAATCTTTTGTGAATCTTGTATATCCTTCAAAAATAACTTGTCCACGCAGTTGGAAAAAAATAGAAGTATAAATGTAACTTATACTTCAAAATTCTGGACAAGCAACTCAACTTTTTCCCTCATTTTGCATTTCTGCAATCCACATCGTTGCAAATATGGCTTGTACAAATTTGAGAAGTGTATTCCCCTCCATATTTGAGGATTCTGAGACAACTATTAAAAGCTGAGAAATTATACACTTCCGTTAGCAACTACTACTAAAAAAATTTCAACTCACCTTTGCAAGAATTTTTCACATGTTTAAATAATGGTCATTCTATTTAAAAACTAAGTATATAGTTTTTCAAAAATTCCCTTTTACCAGCAGTTCTTTCTGGAACACTAGGGTATATCTGATATTTCTAGATATGTGTGTTTCAATCTTCCATTTATAAAAATATGAGAATTTATACAGATTTGTTTACTATAACCTAATAAAGACTGAGCCAAGATCAGAGTGTAAAACTTTTCCACGTATTCTAAATTCCACTGTATTTCTTCAGATACAGTCACATTAGCATGACAACCTATCATTTAGCCTGTATTAGGATACCGCTCTCTCTCTCTCTCTCTGGTGCGTTTGGTACTATGGATTAAGCCTGGCCCTTGCTTATGCTAGGCAGTTGTCATACCCCTGAACTACATCACAGTCATTTTTATTTTTGAAACTTCTTTTTATTTCATGGGAAACTCCAGGAGATGAAACATTAGATATGATGGAGAAAATTGGATCCTAAATTTCTAGCAGTGTCTGACATGTAACCCAGAGTCAATTAGTACTAGTTGAAGAAGATTATGGCAATTTTAAAAACAATGGCAATGTTTGTAGATTTCTAAAATTACTAATTTGTTTCTGAAAAATACTGTGAACTATAAAACTTTGACCTGTGCATGGAGCCCTATGCTTTTTGATGCCTACAGTGCCATGTGTGCACCATCTGACTATAGTAGTTGCTCAGTAAAATTTACATATGTTCTATTAGTCTGTAAACTTCTGTATGAGAAACTAAGATCCAAAGGACTTTGAATTGTAAGTTGTGCATGGATCACAGGACTAGCTGGTGGTTATACTGTGATTTTAGAACAATTGTATGTTTTTGCTTTTGTTTCAAAAGAACTCTAGCTTTCTGCCAACATTACGAGTATTAAAATCAATTTTGATAGATCTCATGTGCCAACTTTTGCTCTGTTTTATAGAATTAGTTTTATAGTGAGATATATTTGAGGCAAGTGTACTTTCATTAGTGAGTAAAAATATTTAAAAGATAGAAAAAATTCAGAATTATTTTACACAGAAGGGAAAAAAGAAATTTTGAAGAACCCCCACAGCCTCGTAGTAGATGGCCAGCAGACCAGGATTACAAAGGAAATAGCTAAGCGTGCACCAAGTTGATTTGCCACTGTAGCACAGCTTCTTTCCATGGAAAGTGGGTGATGAGACAAATTGTTCATAGCAATGCAATTTGCTGTTCAAAGCACAGCAAACACAAGGCTTCAGAAATGTCAAACATTGTTGTGTTTCTGCAGTAGCTCCCATGTCCAAAGAGAGATGTGATAGACCCAGCTGGATGCCGTGGTCACAGTACTGGGCTGCTGGTGATGGAGAAGCAGGCCTGATCATACTTTTAGCAAGGAGAAAACAATATAGCAAAGAAGAAGCAAGTTAGCTCCCTTCCCAAGAAACGACCAGATACATGATAGTGACACAGTGGTCACTTTGATCTACTTTCTTTACCTCATCACGGAGAATCTTAAAAAAACTGCCCTATGTCAACAGACACACCAACCTTTCACTCTAACACAATCAGCAAGAGAAAGCATGGTTCCTTAGGGACCATACACATCTCCCTGTCCCACCAAGGGATCTAGCAATCACCCCATTCAAATAAGATTGATTTTAAACAAATTCCTATTTGTGTTTTCCACTGGCAAGCATTTTTTATTCACCTTTTATTCACCTTTAGTTCCTGTACCTTTTTGTAGCCCCATCTATTCCTGTCCTTGTAAAATCGAGTTTTAAGAAGCTGCTACATCAACTAACAAAGAACTGCCACTACCAACACCATTGTACTTGGTATCTGATCACCACAGTCAGATACTTCATGGTCTTCGATACTTCAGGTGATGTCTGATCATCTTGCTCTGTTTACAGTAAGAATCTTGTTCAGTCAAGTTAGCCACATGCCTCTTATCCTTGAAGTTTCCTCAGTAATCGTCTCTGCCCTTCTGTATATATGCTCCAATCTCCTCACTGCACACTCCAAGTTGAGCCCAATCTCCCACACTGCAAAATCCTATTTCAGTCTTTGCTATGTCTGTTAAGATGGTCCTCAGTAAAATCTGTCTCATTGAGCTTTAACAAGTATAATTAAATGGCTTTTCCTTAACACCAGAAAAAGATCCATCCTCTTAGTTATTTGAAAAGTAAAAGTTATCTTATTATAAACAGTACGTTCATGTATACTGAATTTAGAACAGCAACTTCTATATTTCACAATTCATTAATTTCCAAAGAAATAAAAACCTAATGACTTTCAAATCAATATGCCTAGCACTAAGGAATGTTAACAACTGTTTCCACGTGCCTACCTTTTAGATTCCGAAGTCACTGCTTCTGTATACAGAAGAGAATTGTGTGTGTATCACTAAGCGCTTGTAACCCTAGGTAAGAATAGAGACCTGAAGGCCTCCAGCAGAATTTCTTACCCATCATTAAGGATCATCCCAATGTCTGAAGATAATTCAAAAATGTAGGGAACTCCCTCAAGAAAAAAACCAAAATATAAAGCGCTAAATAAAAGATAGAAAATTGAAAGGAGAGAATTAGATCTTTTGTAAAAGACGGAGGGGTCAAGAGAAGGGAAGGGAAGATAGCGGACAGAAAAGGGGTGAAAATAAAAGGAGATGTGCTGTGGACGTGCTGCCATTGCCCGCGGGGAATGCGGTCATTATGTATGAGCAAGATGCGCTAACAAAGATTGAACAATACCAAGACAAACAGGGATGACGTATATTTCTAGGGCTGGGGATGTAGCTCAGTGGAATAAGCACTTGCCTGGCAAGCACAGGGTCCTGGGTTTGATCCCCGGTACCGCACACACACACACACACACACACACACACACACACACACACAGAAAGTGTATTTCTAATCTCAAAAGGCGTATAAGGTGGGGAAGAGTAGAACATTATAGGAAAACATAAAAATGAGGTTTATTTGCATGTGAGGTTCATCTTTCTTCTAGACACTCCCTAGGTTTGTCCACTGTTTTCAGTGGTAGAACCTAACCAAAATTTTTTTCTCCTTATCTCAAAAGAATTTTTAAAATATAAGATATTATCCTAAAACTGCAAGAATATTTCATACTCAAAACATCAATTAGAAAATGGTGATGATATGAAATCACATGGTCTTAGAGAAACTAAAGTTATCACAAGCACATTCACTTGGCTTATAAAGTTCAGCAGTCAGTTATTAAAATAAAATGAAATCCACTGACTGACAGTTCGACTTCAGCTTTTACTTATATGACTTCATTTGGACAGTCAAAAACATTGTGGTCAAAATGTCAATTTTTTCCCAGTTCACTTTCTGATCTTCAGACTAATTGAATGATTAAATAGCAATGCTGATAATAAATGACAGTAAAGCCTACAGAGTGGTGCAAACAAAATGTAAGGGATGAATTTTCTTTGTTGTTCAGCTGTCATTATAGAGATATATCCATTATTAAACTATTCCATTAACAAGAGAAAATATGGACAGATCCATTAATTAATAAAACTGATTTTACTTACCTCAGCCAAAAAATAAATAGACTTACACTCCAGAACTAATACAATCTATTCCAAATCTTCCGACATGGCAGAAATAAGTAATTCAATTAGTATTATTGTGTGCCTAATGCCACCACTGATGTTAAATAAATCTCATAAGACTGTAGTAAATCTTGGTTAATATTTAGTGGCCACTACTAGTAAGATGCAATTATTCTATGAATCTGACCTTTGGTTCACTGCAGTCTAATATGTAGTTCACAATGAAATTAAACTAAAAGAAATCTATAATGTACTCCTTATTCAACTCCACACAATTATTGGTTCCTATCAAATAGGAAATTGAATCCAAATCATTCATTTTATAGCATTTTATTATGGCATTATGGATTTCTGAAGAAGCTATTATATTAAAACCAAATCTGGTTTTAAATTTCCATATATGCTTTTATTATCCATAAAATTTTCAATTAATTTTATTGCAGTTCCATTAATATAGTTCAAATTATTTTCTGGATAAAAGTAATATAATAATTTTAACTGAAAAAATAACTTATCCAAGCTTCCATTGAAACTTGAAATAACTAAATCTCAGAAAGCCCACAAAAATGACACAGAAAATTTATACATATATGTAAGTGATTATATTCAGGAATATTATGAACCAGAAATCCTGTATATTAATTTTGTGAATGGAAATCACCAACTGTATGTTACATTTACCGTAATTCTTACTTACCCTTTGACCTTAAGTAGAGCAAAACTGAGCATCAGAATTGAGCAAAAATTGACTACCATCTACAAAAAGGCTTGTTCACTTAATCCTTTTTCCTACAACAGCACTTCGTACTTATCAGTCTAGATGCAAATTTGGCCTACATGTACATATAGTAATTTGAACCTGACTGAAATACTTGTGAAAGACACGCATTTGAAATTTTAATTAGTTCTTTGTTTTAATTAGCTGCTTATTATAAGAGAATGATCACTGATCCACAAACAAAAAAGGTTAGATTCTCTTCTGATCTCTGCTATGTTATGACTTATGTGATTTTGAGATAAACTCCTAAGAAGACTTGGCATAAGAATTGCAAAAATATGTTGAGTCAAAATATGTATTTGGCAAATGTAGAAAAATATTCCAGGAAACAGACTGACGTATAAAATTAACCCTTCTTCTATAAGTTCTTTATCTAAATATTCATCCAACTACAGATTCAAAATATTTAAAAATACTTAAAAATATTGAAAATATTGATAATGTAGTTACTTTTTTGTCACCATACCCCAAACAATAGAGCATGACAACTACTTATGTTGTATTTTGATTGTATTAGGTATTAAGAGTGATTTAGAGATAAATGTAAAGTACACAGGAAGCTGTGTGCACATGACATATGAATTCTATTGCTATTTCGTATAAAGAAAATTGGCACCTGTGGATTTTGGTATGTATTAGAGGATAATGGAACCAATCTCTCTCAGATACCAAGGGACAACTTCATTAATTTTCTATACTAATCATTATACTACCTGCATAATAATTTGCACTGCCATAGCATCTTAAGACAGCACATTTGTCATCTCATATATCTATCAAAAAACTCTGGTTACAGTCAGCTAGGTTCTGTTCCTTACGGTCTGATGGGACTTTCAAGTATTGGCTGTTGCTGTGATTTTATCAGACACTACACTAGAAAGGAATCTATTTCCAAGATCTTCATGCTCTTGTCACAACTAATCTTATGACTTTTGTGGTGAGGTCCCTATTTCCTTAGGGCTTGGTAACTGAGGACTGCTGTCATCATACAGAGGCTGCCTTAGCACATGGATCTCAGGGTAAGTCCTTGAGCAATACAGCTTTCTTCTTCAAGACTAGCCACAGATAAAAAAGCACTTTTACTTCTTTTACCTGGTTAAACTGCATCCATCTAGAAATATTTCTGGTTTTTTACTCAAAGTCATTTATTTGAGATTTATTTACATCTATAAACTCCTTCCATTTACAGTATCCTACTGATTAGAAGCATATCACATCTAAAGGAGATTATGTGTGTTCCCCAGGGAATGGGATTCACCAGGATCTCTTAAGGCATGTCTGCCACAGTAAACTATGGCGATAAATACCAGAATACATCCATTTTATTTCTTTTAGGATAGAAAAATTAGGAAAGAAATCCAATGAAGGGATTGTCCCCTAACCCAGAATGAGGTGATTGCTAACAAAACCAGTTCAATAGCTAACAGAACACTGACTGTAGAAATAGCAAGATAAGTGTGCATTAGAGGCCTCTAACCTTGATTAGAAAACTTATGTACTCCGTCACCTGTGATTTCTTGTAAGAAATGAACATTAGGATTTGGGGTCCAGATGTAGGCTGCTTCAGATAAATTCACATTGCTTAAGTTTTGCTTGAATTTTCTCTATGAAAATTTCTCTTTTCTTCCCCCAAAACATAAATTTGAATATAAAGGCTCTTAACCCTTTCCTTTCAAAGTGACAATATTTTTTTATGTAAGAAACAATCCAGGACAAATCAAATTGTTTACTTGTAGCAGTCCTTTCCTCCAAATCTAAATACGAATAAAAGTGTTTTAGTAAGCTCCATCAGGAAACAAACTGTTCTTTAAAATTAGATTTTCAATATTATTTAATTTGTTTAAAGCCCACATAATTTGGTGCTTGTTTTTGCCTGTTGAAACAGAAGCATCTGAACAAGTTACTTTTACAAAGGTAGAAAAGAACTTTCAACTTTCTCAGCCTGAATGTGAACATTATGCTTCACCTTCTAAAGGGCAGGGTGACAATGTTCTTGAGATAACTTACTATAATGATTTTTATTAGCATATGTTTGTGATACATATTAATTACATGCACCTTAGGAATATAATATATATTATATATAATATATATGTATATATCACATTCTAATTAGTAAAATTAATAAAAGGCAACACATTTGAGCCGAGAGTTGATCTGATCTGATTCAAGGACATAGTAGGCCATCACTAAGTGGACAATTGCTTCTTGCAGTTATGGGCAGTCATAGAGGTAGCTCATCTAGTTTCCAGGTCCTATGCCTGGAATATAATAGTAGGAAAGAAAATGGCTTAATTGTGTCCATCCTCTTTCCTATAACAATGTATATCTGATACAACATAAAATATGTTAGATATTAGGAATTGACATACCATTTTATTGCCATCATTATAACAATGAAAACTTGGAAAGTGATTACTTTTAATAATATTTTCATTCAGCATCTGTTATGGAACATGGAACATTCTAGATTATATGGGGAACTGGAAAGAACAATTTAAATTGAAAATATAACATTACAAACAAAACTCACTGGGTATATTATGGTAATTCATATTACTGTAAATGTTAAACAGTCATTATCAAAAAAGAAATGAAATTTAAAGTAGCAAGGATAAATGTTGTGTGTTTATACAGCACAATGTCATACAATACCTGAATGAGTAGACATGTATAACTTGGAGAAATCGTAGATATAACATTAAGCACAAGAAAAAATTACAGAGGAATACATACAACATAATCACACAACGCTATGTGGAAAAATACAGAAATCATGTAAAGGAAAAACAAATGCCAAATAATGCCTGATGTTTATGTAGGAGGAAGAGGATGATTCAGAAGAAAAAGCTGAAGAGCTTAAACCATTTTTGCACCATTTTATTTCTTCAGTGTCATGTGGTAACAGCTATAAATGTATTACCTTGAAACCTGTTTGTATTCTATTTCATGACTGACATTTAAAACAGCTAACATATGAGCAACATCACTCATAGGAAATAAGATGGAATAAGCATACTGCATATTGTTTCACTTCTTGAATGGTAGAGTTTCTGCATTTTGAAAATTTTCAGTTTGGGGTCCCTTTCTGGTCAATGTGCATGCATTAGATTTATAATGAAGAAAATGAAGAAAACAAACACTATTGTTCATAATAGTTTAACTGACTCATTATTTTGCCTTTGTAGTCATTTACTTGTCATACATTAGTTTTCAGTTTTGTTTTGTAAATTTCGTAAATTAGTGCTTTTTATATGTACATAGTAAGAGTAAATTTTGAGACACATTAATCACATGTGACATTTCATAAATATTGATTTCATACCTCTATAATTAGAGAGTGGTTTTATAAGTCATATTTTCTAAATTTCCAGCATTTATTTTTAATTATTTAAAAATAAGTATGGCCAGCCAGGGATGTAACTCCACACCAAACCCAAAGCCTTGAGTTCAATTCTCAGTATCAAAACAAAGAAAAAAAAAAGTGCCAATAATGCAATAAACCTTTTTACTATGAGGATGTTCCTCAGTCTCAAATAGATGCCTGTAAAATATAGATTGGGTTTGCTCTCTCTGTGCAACTTACCTCACTTCTCAAGTCTCAGAGCATCTCAGTCTCTCAGCTATCAGAGTAGCTGGTAGAAGAAAACACTACAAAGAAATTATCCTTTTAGAATGACTTGTTCTTGTCGGGGAAAATACTCAAGGTAGCATACATATGTTTCAATAGTATGATTACTACTAGGAGCTGGTATTTATTCTGAAACATATTTAAAAATTATCATTCAACGGAGCTAGTTATGGCTTGTTTTTTTGGTTGGTATCTGTATTTCTTTTAATGTTTATCTTTTCTTCTTTTGGAACTAATAGGCTACTAAAACTAAAACACCTACATTTGAGGGAAAATCAGCTAACTTTATATTTCTTTACATAAATATTCCTTACCAGAAAATGAGTAAAGCAGTGATTATTAAGTCTTGAAAGAAAGGTAGTATGATCTAAGAATATAATACCTATCTCTATAGTCAAAAAGCTTTAGAACTGGCTGACATACTGTCATAAAAGAGTCTAAAAATATATATGAAATGAGTACTTCTCAAGAAAATCCTTGGCGATTAAATTTAACTATCTAAAAAATAACACAAAGACAAGAGGACTAAGGACCCTTGGGGATATATGCGTGGTAACCATTAAATCTACTGAATGTAGAGCCAGGGCCAGTGAAGACCCTGAAGACAACGTCACTGGATAATACAATGTTATGATTGCTACCAAAGTAAATATTTTTTAAGCAAGAAAATTAGCAGGTGTGTAGGGAAGATGCTTAAGAATAATGTATGCTAAGTTCTTAACATGCCTAATCCAAGGGAGTCTTAATTTTTATAAATATAAGTGTGCTTTTATTACTGTGGTGTGACGCTGTTAACATTTTTGGGAAGGTGCCTAGAAAAGGAATAGCTTGGCTAAATGGAAACTCTAGTTATGGTTTTTTGAGGAATCTCCATACTGATTCCATAGTGGCTATATCTCTGTACACTCCCACCACCAATGGAAAATCTTCCCTTTCCCCGACAGGCTCACAAGAGTTTGTTTATGGTTGATTTCTTCATGGTAGCCTTTCTTTCTGGAGTGAGATGGAATGTAAGTCTTTTAATTGGAATTTCTTGAATGATCAGAGATCTTGAGTATTTTCTCATATATTTATTTGTTGTTTGTATTTCTTCATGAGAAATATCTATTCATTTCAGATACCCATTTTAAGATTGGGTCTTTACAATTTGGGTTTTTTTTTTTTAGATCTTTAGATATTCTAGGTAGTCATAATTGAGGAGTAGCTGGCAAAATTTTTTCCAGTCTGTGGGTTATCTTCTCAATCTATTAGCAATTTCTTCTTCTGTGCAAAAGCTTTTTAATTTGATGTGATACCAATTGTTTACTTTTTGTGACGTTTCCTGTGCAATTAGGGTTTTATTCATAAAGTCTTTTCCTACACCTATGACTACAAGAGTTTTATCTTTTATTTCCAGCAGATTGTTTCTGTTTTAGTATTTCTACCTTCAATTCATTTTGATTTTAGTTTAGTGCATAGTGAGCTATGGGACTAAATTTAAACTTTGGTATATGAAAAGCCAGTGCTCCCAGTACTGTTTATTAGCAAGGTGATCTCTCTTCCAGTGAAGGTGTTTGACCTTTGTCAAAGATAAGTGTTTGGAGTTGTTCCTCCACCTTCTATTCTGTCACACTGATCCTCAAATCTGCTTCTTTGGTTTGTTTGTTTGTTTTGTTTTGTTGCTAGTAATGTCCTCCTTTTATCTCTGTGTCCTCAGGGACTGTGACAACCCTGTTCTTGCCTTTTTTCCCCAAATTGCTCTTGCTATTTGAGGACTCTTCTTGTTCCATATACTTGCTTTCTATAGTTCTGGGAGGTATGCTATTGGTAATTTTTACTGGGATTACATTAAATTTGTATAGAAATTTTAGAAATGTGGTCATTTTTACTATATTTGTTCTGCTTAGTAAAGGACAGGGAATGTTTTTCAATTTTTTGTATATGCTCTCCACTCTCCCTTGTTAAATGTTTTCAATGTAAGGAACTTCAAAACCTTTCCTGAATTAATTCCTTGGTATTTAATTTTTCACAATGCTATTGTAAAAGTTGTTGTTTCCCTAATTTCTTTCAAAGTGAATTTGTTATTCATGTACAGAATTGATTTTTGAATGATGACACTGTATCCTGATATGCTACTTTCTTGGAGTTTTTGAGGTGTTTTAATAGAGTATTACATCATCAGCAATTAATAGTAATTTAGCTTCTTCCTTTCCTATCCATATTCCTTCTATTTCTATCTCTTATCTAATTGTTCTGCCTAATAATATTTCTAGAACTATATTTTACAGAATTGCAAATATCAGGTAAGTTTGTCTTACTCCTGATTTTAAAATCAAAGCTTTCAGTTTTTGACAATTTAGAATGATGATGGTTGTTGAATGTTTGTAGATGGCTTTTATCAGATTCAGATAAAGACATTTTATTCCAATTTTCTTTACAGTTTTTATCATGATAGGTGTTGGACTTTGTCAAATGATTTTTCTGCATCTATTGAGATCATCATACGATTTTTGTCCTTTGTTCTGTTAATGTGTTGATTACATATTTTATTCACATAGGTCGAACCATCCCTGTATCCATGAGATCAATCCTATTTGGTGACACTGTCATCTTTTCAATAATTTGCTATGTTGTATTTGCCAGTATCTTATTTAGAAATTTTGCATATATATTCATTGAAGAGACTGACCTGTTGATCTCTTTTCTTCTCTGGTTCTTCTCTGATTTTGGTGTCAAGGTAATGCTTACTTTTTTTCTTACATACGAAAATACGTACTTCATTTGGGTACATATTAAATTCAATTATATAATTTGTTTATTTCTTAAAAAAGAATTGCAGTATACAATATTTACCCAGAAATGAAAAATAGCTGGGCATTGTGGTGCACAAGTGTAATCCCAGCACATGAAAGGCTGAGGCAGGAGGATTGCAATGAGTTTGAGGCCGGCCTGGGCTACAAACTGAGCTAATGGCCGGCCTGAACTGCATAGTGGGACCCTGTCTCAAAAAGTAAAAGAAGAAAAAAGAAAAGAAAAACATGCAATAATGATTTCCTGAAGAAAATTTAGAAAACAATGTTCTAATGAGACCAACAGAATATCTGCCTTTATGAGAGTATGAAAAACATTTATATGTACATATATAAAGACAGTTCTGTTTTTAAACGCTATTTCTAAACTGAGGAATCTTCAATTCCAACTTTTCTGCTTCTGTGCTATTTTCCTACAGCAAGAAAATAATGCTTTTATGTAAAGCAAGTTATATAAAGTATAAAAGATTATTATGAAAAATTTTTAAGTGTACTCATAAAATGCTAGAAAAATTAACCTAATTATAGAAAGTTAATCCTCTCCAGATTTAAAAGTCCATTAAAATGTTGTATAGTTGAGTGTTTTATAACACAACATACACAAATTCAACATTACTAAAAAAAATTTGTCATGTTCTTACATGATGAAAGTCTGTGGGTTTGGATAGTGCTTGCAGTGGAAAAGAACTTTTCTCATTCATGTGTACACATTCTACACAAAGCAATATTGCTTTTCTTGATGAAAACTTCTTAGGGACTGTTGGACACCTCAGTGGACATGTATCACATTTGTTATTCAATCAAAATTCTGCAGCATTAAAATGAGATCTGCTCTCAATGCAGACACTGTCTTTAATAAGCTAAAATATACAAGATATTGCTATCTAGGACAAAGATTAACTAAATCAGGCCACGAAATTCAATTTAGTAAGGGAAAGGCCATTTGTGAACTATATTCTGAACATCTGATTGAAAAACTCAAGTCAGGTGCCACCTAATCAAGACTAATCAAGAGAGAAGTTTTACTATTATTCTTTTTACAGTAACAAATGGTTTTGGTAAGTTGCATCTTTTCCTATTTAGTTGCAAATTTCTAAGGATTTTTACTTAAATTATTGTTCATCCACTACTGTAATGAGTACACACTGTATTATTCTATGAGCATTTAGAAAATGCTGATTACTTAAGCCAAGCCAAAAAGCACCTACAAATAAAGCAGAAAGATGTTCTATAATTGTTGCCACCTAAAATGTCTTGTAACCTCATATATACAAAGAATAATTTAATTTCCTTTCATTTTTAAAGTCTGTTCCTCCTGCTAGTACCACAATATTCAAGGCATTTGTATGCCAACTTTCCCCCAGAACACCTGGTCAATCCTTTCTGCCAGATGGACCTGCTGATGTAGAACAAAACAGGGAATAGTTGTAATAAATATGCCCATACAGGATATTGTGGGAACATTACTGGTTGGCTTTGCCTTGACTGAGAATTCCAGGAATCCATACCTTCCCTTTATCTGCCTGCAACTCGCAAATTATTCAGAGGTGTCAGAGCAGAGTGTTACAGTGACAGAGCCCTGGTCTGTAAGTTGGTGGCTTTCACAATCTGTACTACTCACTTTGTTTCTTTGAGGTTCACTTTACTGTCTCTGAAATGAGCGCATTGAAACATGAAAGGATTGAATAAGATGTTTCTTTTATTTTATTCTAGTTTGTAGTTCGAAGGCACAGTGTGAACTTTTTGCCATCAGAAAAATACTTTTACTTCAAAATGTATCTATCCATGTCACTGACATGTTTAAAAAATTTGGAAGATATTCATATTTAAGTATATTTATATTCAACTTTTATGTATAGTTATTGTTGAATATTTTCAAACATCACTCATATTAGTACAATACATGCCAGGCAGAATTGAAGAAACTTTAGCTTTCTTAGCCCCTTTTGTGGGAATGGCAAATGTACAGTGATGGAAGCAGCAGAAAGACCCCAGCACACTGATGTGGAACAGAAGAGAAATAAATGTTTGACGTGGAAAAAGAAGTCTCCTCCCATATATAACCTGAGTAGATTCTCACTTATCCAGAAGAAGGGCTGCATGGGCTATTACATGTATCAATAGGTGGATCCAGACAGATTTTCCAAGATATTTATTGTAATAACCAAAAGCTTGCTGCACAAAAATAAGAATAAAAATTAATTACACAGAGCCATGAGACATTTCAAGAGTAAAGCGGGCATTTATTCAGTACTAATGAGCTTCCACCTTGAGTTCCAATATCCTAAAGTCATTATTCCCATCCTTAAAAGAAATACTTATACAAATTGAAAACTAAAAGGATTTTTGGAACTTATCAGAAACCGAAATTATAGGATAAATGGCTGCCCTGAAATATGGACATAAAATCCCATAAAGAGAATAAAATTTGAGCGCCTACTTAATGAGGGGAAAAGCCCAAGCACTCATAACCTTATAGCAACAATTAAATATAATGACTATAAGACATTGCTAGAAGGCGGTTTTGGACTAATTTGAGCATTATAAGGTAATGGGGGGTTTCAGTATAGTCAATGGAAAAACTTACAGAATTTCACTTAGAAACCCACATTGAAAATTAGGGAAAGATCACATGATTCTGGTAAGAGGAAGAGAAGAGAAAAGGTTTCCAAGTGTTTCTGACATAGACTCCAGAGAGTACAACTAAACAGAGTCTCCTCCACTAGGGAGAGGGTCACTTCCTCTACCACACTGTCCTCTAGATGCTCTGTCTTAACCCATCAGAAAGCAAAATAAATACCTGTAAAGGTTACAGTATAGAGAAATAAACACACACCTACACTGAAATATTTTCATGGGACTAAAGAGTGCTTCCTTTACCCTACAACACCCCTAGATATTAACATAGAAATAGTGTATTATTCTTACACTTGATCTTAGCCAAAAGGCCGAGAAGCGATAATAGTGTATTATTGTTGAAATAGCTACCAGACACAAGCGCTAAGAATAGGACTTAGGGAAGGAAGAAAGAAGATCACAAGAACAATTTGTGCTGTAGGCATCCACAATATCTCTAAACTTATCAACTGGATAAGCAAGGAAAGAATCAATGAGTTCAAACATAGATTTACAGAAAATTTCCAAACTGAAATGCAGAAAAGGAAAAAAAGACATATTGGAACATCAAAGAATTTTTGAAACTACTTAAAATATGCAACAGATGCATAATTGGAGTATGAGAAGACAAAGTAGAAAGAAGTAGAAGTGTTTGAAGTAATGATGGCCAAGATTTTTTCAAGATTTAGGAAGCTCAGAGAATACCCAGTATAGATAAGTGTAGAAAAATATATAAGTAGATCACATTTCAACTGCTTTAAACAGAAGTCAGAGGAAAAAGATACAGAAGAAATTTATCTATGGAACAACATAAATAAGGAATGCAACAGACTATATAAAGATTCACTATGCAGACAAGAAAAGAATAGATTCAATACTTTGATTCTGTGTAAAGTTAAATTATCCTTGGAAAGTTAGGAAAAATAAAAACAAACACAAACCAAACCAAGAGAATTCTCTGAGCAGCGAGTATATTTCACATACAAAAAAGGAATAACAAGCTCTTTACTTAGAAGAAAAATGATTTCAGAGTACACCGTAAAGGAGAAAAGAATGTTGCAGAAGAATGTAAAGTAAAATTCTTTAATTTTATTCTTTTTAATTGATCTAAAGTGTAACAATTAGTTAAGATTAAATAGTAATCATATATTTAGTGATTATACTATATTTATTGCTATTTTAATTATAGCAGAGGTAGAAGGAACAGGAAGGAAGAACTAAGATACTTTTGCTATATAAATCACTTATATTAAATATGAAATGATACAGGGACTTCCCAGAAGATGGCGACCAGACAAGCAGCAGGGAAAATCCTCCCAGAGGATCAACACCCAGACACTGGAACATAGCAACATGAGAAAGACAGGAAGGAGAGAAGTGTGTACCCTGAACCCAGGAAGAATCTGAAATGAGGATTGAAGCCCTCAGAAAGACCAGAAGATCTCTTCTGGAGGAAAGGCTTGAAGGGCTGCCATGGCGCAGTCAGAGGAAGAGGAGGTAGAGAAGGAGGGTGTCACCACTCCAAACACACCCTCTACCTACTCCCTCATTCTGGCACTCACAGCTACAGCTTCGGAGAATCATGCTCACAGAATCCTTCCAATTTGGTCAGGGCAGAGCGGAGTTCTGAGAGCTACTCCAGAACCAGACAAGAGAAAGCACAGCCAGGAAAAGAGGCAATGGCAGTAGGGAGGTGTTGTCAAACCCAGTGTGAGGATGAGAAGTTACAACAGCCACCAAAACAGAATCCTCACCCTGCAGCAACCATTCTAATCAGCACCTGGAAGCAAGGTGGAGTCAAAGCAACCAGTACACAGCCCACCACACTCAGTTCTACACCTGCCCTGAGGCTGTGGTCTCCTACATGTCTACTGAGTGAGCAACTACCATCAGAGAAAGCAGAGGGCATCAGCAGCAACTCCAGGGCCACAGCAATTCCCAGGGATCCAGCCAAAGAACAAATGGGAACTGGAGCACAACTGTAAGAGAAAGCTTCAGATGCAGGTGGACCACACAGCCCCATACCCATCTCACTCCAACACCAAGCAGGAAGCATGAGCTGAGTTACCAGGCTTCAGCTCCCACCCTGAACTTCCTTTCTGAACACCTTGAGTCTTGGTGGCCTGAGCACTCAACACGTGTCCCTGACAGCAATAGGCTGAGTCTACGGGCTTCAGGACTCACCCTAAAATACTAATATGAGCAATGAGAAGGTCTCCATACTGCTTACATATATAAACTTTGTATGAACCCATAGCAACAAATTACACGAAAAGCAACAGTCCAGGATTCTGAGAGATAACAACATACTCTATACCGCAGATACGAGAAAATCCTCCAATTCTCTTCTAGAACTAATAACTAAACTTAGTACACACCCTAGACTATCACAGTTAGCACGGGTGGGGAAGACCTCACGCCCTTGTGCCCAGCATCATAAGTATGCCCAATTCCCAGCTGCAAGGGACAGGGAATGGCAACACTGGAAATCGGGAGGTGGGAGAAGGCAAAGGCCTGGAACTAGGGTGCAGACCTGGTTCTCTTGCTGGGTGGGGCAAGCCTCCAAAGAGTCATAGGTGGCCTGCAGGGAGATACTAGGGGTCTATAAGAGAACCCCAGGGGCCTTGACAGGGAGCTCAGTAGCCTGAAGAGAGAGGGGCTCCCTCCAGGCTACACGAGAACCCTGAAGACCTGGACAGGGCCGGAGATGAGGGTGGAGAAAATTGATTAATCAAACGCACCATCATCAGTATAACTGAGTAACAATGTGAAGATAACATTATGTAATACAGCGTTCATTGTTAACTCCCTACTATCTTCTCTATAATTTGGTATCTCCTTTATTGGTTTTGTGTTAACAAATGCGAAAATAACATTATGTAATACAGCATCCGGTGCTAATTCCCTACTATCTTCTCTATAATTTTGTACTTCCTGTATTGTTTTTGTGTTATTCTGGCTTATATGTCTATATTCTTTTATCTTTAAAATAAAAATAAATAAAAATAAAAAAATATTCATGAATAAGAACAAAAATATATATGAAGTAATATAATTTATCTGAAGATGAACTGACATTAGTTAAAAATACTCATGACTAAGCACTGTCAACTCTGTTGTAATCATTATTTGCTTTAAAATTAATTCATTCAGAATGGCAAAAGCAATCATGTTCAACAAAGGCAAGGCAGGTGGTATTACAATCCCTACCTTTAAATTATATTGCAAAGCTACTGTTATAAAATCATCATGGTATTGTTAAAAAATAGACCTGAGGATCAGTGGAACAGAATGGAAGATGCAGGCACAACCACAGACATTCTCAGGCCCCATATCTTTGAAAAAGGGGTCAAACAAGTTCACTGGAAGAAAGATAGCCTCTTTAATGAAATTCATATTTTTACGTGTGGAAAAAGTAAAATAATATTAAAATTAAAGTAACATAAAAAAGAGGGGAAAACCAAAACAGAAAAGAAAAAGCTCAGAAAAACAAATATGAGACAAAAATCACTGCAATATGATAGATACTAATCTGAGTATATTAGTAATAATTTTACTTGTACATAGCCTAACATGCTAACATAGAAGCAGAAATAAAATAGATTTTTAAGGTTATGTCTGGGGCTGGGGATATAGCTCAGTTGAATAAGCGCTTGCCTGGCAAGTGCAAGGTCCTGAGTTCGATCCCCAGTACCACAAAAAAAAAAAAAAAAAAAAAACATATATATAAGGTTATGTCATTTTTTTAGAAAAGTACTTTAAAAATAAGTTTAAACATAAATTAAAAGTAAAGAAATTGAGTGCAACTGATAAAGATCAGAGGTAGAGACCTTGCCTAGGTTATAAATATGTTTCCAGACTCGATTTCCAGCAGCACAAAAACTCCCAAAGAAACAAATACTCTGGGAAAAGGTGTACTAAGTTAACATGAATCAAAAAAGAGCTGTACTGTCTGTGCAAGTCTTAGACAAACCAAATTCAGTGTAATGAAAATCCTGAGGAACAGCATGATATGATATAATGAAACATTAGTTAATCTTCCAATAATATATAGTCTTTAAAATATCATCTAATAACAGAACATGAGGCTGAGCATGGTGGCACACCCCTGTAATCCCAGCCCTCAGGAAGCTGAGGCAGAAGGATCATTTTGAGTTCAAGGCCAGCCTCAGCTACAAAGTGAGTTCAACACCAGCCTGAACTGCATAGTGGGTCTCTGTATCAAAAAGGAAAGAAAAAACAATTTACATTTATTCGTGTACAGAAAGCATGTAGTAAATACAGTTATCCTTCCTTCTTCTGCAACATCATTATAAATCTCTAATGCCAAATTCAAGCCTGAATTTCTCACTGATCCATTTTCTTCAGGACCATTGGCCCAATCTCTCATATGCAGCATTAGCACTCTCCTCAGCGGGGCACTTCTTGTCCCTGTAACCTGACTGTAGTGTGTTGCCAACACAGCTGTCAGTGATTCTATCACATGAATTCTTCACCGAAGTCATGACCTCATGCAGGAGGCTTCATCAAGTTTCCATGTGCTTATAGGTGTTTTTATATTTTCGTTGGAGAAGTATCTCTTCATAACTTCTGTCCTTGGCTATATTGGGCTTTTATTTCTTTTATTTTGTTGTGCTGTAAATATCTGGTAAGTATTATGAGGGTAAGTTCTCATATCAGAAATAGGATTTACAAATATATTCTCTTTTCTTCCCCTTCTGGCTTGTTTTCACTCCCTTTGATAACATTTGAAACAAAATATTTTAGCTTATTATGAAATTTAACTCACACTTTGAAATCAGAAGTTATTCCCAATTTAACTTTATAAAAGTACACTCATGCTTTTTAAAATATTTTTAATTTTAATTTTATATTTTAATCAATTTCAGTTATAAAATTAAACAATTTATGGTTTCACAAAGGGATATCAATTCGTTGTTTTAAATATATATATTAAGACCTTTTAACAACATTGAAAAGTCTCTTATTAGCTCACTGAATTATATTTTCACTTTGTAAATCAAACGGCCATACTGTGAGGGTCTATCATTTTATTATTAATTGAGCAGTACGTGTTCGTTTATACTTAGGTAACTCTTACAGTTTACGTGGTTTTGTAGTAATATTTGAAATGGAGAAAGCCATGTCCTTTAATTTTTATTTTCTTTTGTAAAACTGTGTTGTCCTTCTGAATATCTTGCATTCCCATCTGAAATTTTGGGTCAGCTTGTCAATTCCATCAAAGGAAGTATGTATTTCCATAAGGGCTTTTTGAATCTATAGTACAATGTCAAAAATAATAGCACAAGAGAAATATTAACTATTTGTGTTTGATATAGGCTGCCTTTCCTTTTGCTTGGGTCTTCTGTAAGTTCCTTCAATGAACTTCCATGTTGAACTGTATAGATCTGAACTTCCTTTATTAAAAATGTTTGTAAGTATATTTTTAAATTCTTTAGTAGAGTCTTTTTACAGTTTTATTTTGGAAATTTAATTGTGTACAAAGAGGCAGTTGATTTTTATATATAGCCCTTTACCCTGAAACCTTTTAGAAATACTTAACTATGTGTAGTAGTTGCTTTTGGAGAATCCGTAAGATTTTGTTTGTACGCGATCATGTCATCTGCAAATAGAAATACCATTACATTTAATGTCACTCTATATGCCTTTCATTCCTTTTCCATTGTCTGGCTGCTCTGGAAAGTGTCTTAGGATATTATTGAGTAGCCACGATGCAAACTCACATATTTTTCCTTCATTTTAGGTGGAGGTCATTCAATCTCTTGTCATTAATTTAGATATCAGTTTTAAATTTTCCAAAGGTGTCTACTGTTAAGGGGGCATGTGCATTCTATACTTAATTTAGTGTCTTTATGATGAACGTTAATTATTTGCTAATATATTTTGTACATCTATTGATACAACTATGTTTCTTCCACTTATACCATTGCTTGATGTATTCTACTGACTGATTTTAAGATGTTAAGTTCATCTAAGATTCCTGAGATAAATTACACTCAGAATGGTTACAAATTTTTATATGTTTCAAATTTGGTATTTTCATTATCTTCTAAGGGACTTTTTCTTACCACTGTAATTATAAGGGAGATTTTATGTAATTTTCACTTGATTTTGATTTGGTTTCAATACAGGGATTATGATGACACTATAAAATAAGGAGAAAAATGAATATCCCAACCTCAAAATTTCTTTGTGATGGAATAGTACTTATTCTTCATTATATTTTTGACAGAGTTCAGTAATGAAGTAATCTAATCCTGATCTTTTCTTATTGCTGTGGAAATTTTTTATATTACTAACTTGATCTATTCAGTTAATTTTTGTCATTCCTGTAGAAAGTCTTTGTATTAGTAATTCAATCTTTGTATTTCTTACCAGTATATTCAGATTTTTTACTTGTTTTGGAGCCAGTTTTGGTAGTTGTGTCTCCTGGTAGAAATGCATCCATTTTCTGTGGCTAACACACTGACATATATTTATGAATGAATTTCCATTGTAATTTTTTTATCTTTTATAGTGGGCAGAAATAATTTTGTTTTATTTTTAATAATATGAACATTTCCTCTTCTTATATTCTGGTGATTGGCAGATTTGTTTAATTCATGGATTTTTTCAATGAACAAAGGTCCCATTTTGTTGACATTCTTTATTGTTCAGTATGTGCCACTATTTCAATTTTAATAAATACTGTTTCCTTCTTTTTATTTACTTTGAGTTCAGTTTGCTCTTTCTTCTGTAGAAGTTTAGACCTTTAATCTTTTTTGTATGGCCATCTGCAGATTCAAATTTTTCTCTAGTGTATCCTAGACATTTTGCTTCTATTTCCATTAATTGAAAGCATTTTCTAAATTCATTGAGATTTCTTCATTGATCCATGAATTGCCCAGAAATGTGTTGTTAAATATCCACATTTATGAAAATGTCATTTGTTCATGATATTGATTTCCAATTCCATTATTTGAGATTTTACTTTGTATTATTTTAGTTGTTTTAAAAGTTCAGAGTTGTTGAATCATGTAAAATATAGCCTATCTCAGAGGATAGTTTATTAGGCCGTGAAAAGATGATTCATTACATCTTTCCTTGGGCAGAGTGCTCTGTAGGTATCTTGTTATTTTGCTTCATAATGTTTTTTGATTGTCATATTTTTTTCTGCAGTTTTTTTTCATTAATGAAAACCAATATTTAAAACACTGCTTTTTCGATTGACTGTTTCTTCCAGCAATTCAGTTCGATTTTGTTTCATATATTGTGATCTCTATTGTTGCTTTTGACTACATTTCTAGATGCGTAAATGTTTGTAGCTGACTCTTCTGGATAAACAGACCCATTTGTCATTATACAAATGTCACTTTATCTTTAGTAATATTTACTCTTAAATTGTTTGTCTGCTAGTGCAGTCAACTTATCTCTTAGTTGTTTTCTGTAATTTAGCCTTTGTAATTTTAAGTTCTGAGTATATCTCCTGTAGAAAACACATGACTGTATATATTTAAAAAAAAATCCATTATTTTGCTGTCCAACTTTTTATTGCAGTGTTTAATTCATTTACATTTGAATATATTATCTGAGAAAGAATTTTTATTTATAGTTCTGTGATTCGTTTTTAGCATTGTCATGTCTTCTCTTTTTTGTTTTCTGAATTATTGTCTTTGCCGTTAATCATTTTGAGGCTGCCATTGTACTTTTCTTGTTTATTTTGGTGAACTGTTTTCAGTTACACAGTTAGTAGTTTTCTGGAAATTAGCATTAACTACCGGGTTAGTAATATCCCTTAGTTACTGCAGAATGATTAGGTCTGCAATCTCCCAAATGAGTGTACTGTGAAGGCTAAATAAGAGGCAGATGGGATGATTTCAGGGCTCCAGGAGGATCAAAGCCCTCTGAAAATATTCAAACTCCTCTCAGGGCTAAGACCAAGACCTTCTCTGGGTTGCTTGTATCTACTTAGTTATCAGAATTAGGAAGGGGAGTATTCTAGAAGGGCAGAGCCCTTCAATGACTACTCCAAGTAAGGTATTAAATTAATCCATCCAGCAATGAGATGCCTGAGGCTACAGTCTTTGTCTACTTGAGGTTGGATCCATGTGACCTTGGCCGTGATCTTGTCTTATCCTCTGAGGCTTTCCAGCTTCATCTGCCATTATAGGCCTCACTGGGAGTCAGTGACTTACAGAAATTCATTTACTATGAGCCCACCACCTATGTCCTGGCAAGGAGCCTAGTACCTGCGCAGACTGACAAATAAACATGAAAAGCCCATTGGTTAATTTAAGTACTGCTCAGGGCTGCTTTATAATGGTCTCCAATTAACAACATAAACATTGTCCTTTGGATTAAGATGTACTTAATTTAAATATTACACATTTGTTTTTATATAGTTCAACATATAAAAATCTTTCCAGATAATTTGTAATGCATTTTAGTTGTATAAGACCCATTATCGTTATATCATTTCTCTAAGTGCTGTGGCTCTAAATGTTTTGGTAAATCTTCCCCACTCCCCCAACTGCTATTACGGGTTTGGGCAGCTACCACCTTTAGCAATTGCACTATATTTTTTTCTCTGTTGACAAAAGTTCCGTGGAAAAGATTGTCTATACAGAGAAAGGTTAAAGTTGATGAAATAAAGACGAATTACAAGACAGAGCTTTTCAAAAGTTTGCCTACCAGGTCAACTACAGAGAGTTTCCTGAGAATGGGACTTTCTGTAGAGCTTCAGGCTCATCTGTCCTTTCATGTTGCTTATTCTTCTGATTCAAATTTACACTGTGTTTATACAATGTTTTCAGATTAACAAAACTGGGGGAAAGGAATAAAAAAAAGGCAGGTCAGGATGCCACCAGCTGACTGTTTATACAGTTAGGTTTTCACTTGAATAAATCCATGCTTGGTTCAGCTTGAAGTGATTGAAAGGGTAATTATGAAGGAATTTTCAGGCTTATCACTGCAATTATGGAGAAGCATAGTTCTGAAAGTCTTATTTCTTCCTTTCTGGAATACTCATACAATAAAATGGAATATCAACAGACATTGTGAGTAAACATTCCAGAAATGTTTATAGTTTTGAGTCTTGAATTGAAATTATTTCATTGTATTTGTTGAAGATTTTTTTAACTATACAAAAATGTAAACATGTCTCTTACTTCTGAACTCTAGAAATGGGTTTTGTGAAGAATTATATATATAATCTTCTTTAGGGTACTTTTTTGGTAAAAGGCTATACACCCTTGTAAGTAAAGTGTCTATGTGTCTTTTGATGTCAATTGTGAAGTTAGAGCTATTCCCTCCTTTATTTAGTGCTTAAAGAGAGAATGTAATTATGCTGAAGCAGATTCCTGAAAATAATTTTTGTGTTAGAAATTATCCTTATAAACAAGAGAGAATCTTAGAAAATCAAACAGAAGAATAAATAAAATTAATGATTTATTAAATTTTGGAAATTCAAATACACTTAAAGAGTGCCTGTTTTAATTTGTCCTGACTAGTTGTACTCAACCTGAGACCAACTTTGGAAGAACTATTAATCTATGCTTAGTCAATTTTTCTTTTATTGATTTCATTTGTTCTTTAAAAACATGCTTTTTTAGTCTCAGTGATGGAGTACTCATTGTTTTGAACTGTCAGTCTCTTTCCAGACTGGTTGAACATATTGTATGTGGATGCACACAATCATAGTTATTCTAAACTGGGATGTGTCCATTTGACTGGAGTAAGAACCCACAAAGCAGATTTGCAGAAGTCTGAATGTGTCTGTGGATGACTGATATGCAAGCTACAAAATGAACATGGAAGAACTACCAGAACATGGTTTACCCCAAGCAATAAGCTTGTATTCAGGAAAGAATAAAAAAAAGAATGAAAAAGGAAATCTTTCCTTTTTTTTTCAAGAGCTTCACTCTGTCATTGCTTTCAGAGATTTCTCTCCAGTTTCTTCAAGCTGCAGTGAAGGCAAGAAGAAGAGGAAAATGCATAGCTATGCACGCATGTGTTTTAGGAGTAGCACCGCAAGTCTATAATTACCTCATAATTAATTATAAAAACAGGACAACTAAATTCAAATCTTGGAGAACAATATTAAAGATTAGACCAGATGTTGTCAGGAAATAGAAAATATAAAACATAATGCAACAAATATTTTGCACTGAAAAGTTCAAAAATTGGAAAATCTTAGTAAATGGAACAAGAGAACAGTATAAGAGATGTAAAATACTAAAACTAAAAAAAAATTCAGTTTATTACTAGGAATACTCTAGAAATGAAAAACAATTTTGAAAGAGTGTTGCAAAAGCAATTATAAGCCATAAAATTGGATAATGTTGATTAGTTGGACAAATCTCTCATAACAGAATATCTGGTAAGGTAAAATCAATAAAAAGTAGAAAATATGAATAGATCTATATTTTTCAGGTGACAGATTCAGTAATAAAAATTTCTGAACAAAAATAATCTTCAGACGAGACATTATTAGTAGGTTTTATAAAAACTACTAATAAAGAACTATCACTACTTTGTCTATAACACTGTATTGCTTGTATTGTTCTTATGCTATTTTGAAAATGGATGTCTGTCTGCTAATGTGTTTTCCTTCTTTTATTTTTAAAATAAATTAAAAAAAAACTATCACTAAAACTTCTCAAATGTTTCCAAAATATTGAAAAGAAAGAAACTTCCCAAACATGAGTCAAAGTTAAAATCCACACAAGAAGAAATACCATAAGGAAACTACAAATCAATATCTGTTATGGAGATTGATGCAGAAGTGTACACATATTCAGGAGTAACACACCATGAGAAAATAAACTTTATTCTCAGAAAATAGATCTACAAAATAAACCAAGGAAATCCACCATATTAAAGAAAATTAAAGGAATGAAATCTCATCAATTAATAAAGGAAAATGATATGACAGTTCACTTTTTACAGATAAAAGCATTCAATAAATTATGAAAAAATTATGAAAAGAGTTACCTTGACAGTATAAAGCATACATATGAATAACCCAGAGTAAACAGCATAGTGAGACAGAATATTGAAGATAGAGATGCCTGCATTCACCTCTTTTAGTCACCATAGTATTGAAAGTTTTCGCTATACCAATTACATAGGAAAAAGAAATATGCCATATGAAATAGATAAAGCTGGAAAAGAAGAAATGAAATGATCCTCATTTGCACACAATATGTTCTTCTATGTAGGAAAACTTAACATTTTTACAAAATTATGGGAATTTATTAGTGAGTTAAAAATAGAATGATGCAAATTCAAGACATAAGTTGTATTTCAAAGTACTAGTAATGAAAAATCTAGTAAGAAAAGTATGAAGACATTTTATTTATACTAGAACCAAAAAAGAATAAAACAGTAGTTAATTGAACAAAATGAGTTAGGCCCAAATGAGGTGCTGCACATCTATAATCCTATTACTCAGGCTGTGAGTTTGAGGTCTACCAGAGCT
The DNA here is from genome assembly GCA_004027595.1 of Dinomys branickii. Classification (NCBI taxonomy): domain Eukaryota; kingdom Metazoa; phylum Chordata; class Mammalia; order Rodentia; family Dinomyidae; genus Dinomys; species Dinomys branickii. Next base: position 452,952 of record PVLD010000013.1, read on the forward strand.
ACAAAGTGAGTTCAAGGACAGTTTGAAGTACACAGTGAAACCCTGTCTCAAAAGTGAAAAGAATGAGTTAACGATGTATGCAATAAGATGAAAACACAACACATATTCATAGATTACAAGATTTTGTAGTTTGATGTCTATATAGCCAAAGTAAGCTACAGAGTTAATGCAAGTCCTGTTAAAACCCTGATAATATTTCTTATATAAACAGAAAAATCCATCCTCAATCACATATATGATTTGTATGAAACATCAAGTAATGTGTGACAGGCAATATACTCTCTCTTCAAAAGAAGAGCAAAACTGAGACTCACATTTATTTTCAAACATTTTCACGAAGTTACAATAATCAGAACAGCATGGTACTAGCTCAGACCCAGACATATACAAGACTAAGATAGAATAGAGCCCTAGGAGCAAACCCTTGACTATATGGTTAAATTCAATCTTGATAATTGTGTTAAAACCATTAATGGGTACAATTTTTACTGGAAACATATAGTTATTGGAAAACTTTATCTACCATATAATGAATAAAATTGGATCCTAGAATCAAAAAGAATAAAATAGTAATTAGCTTAATAAAACACTTAGCAGCATATACAAAATTAAGATAATTAATTAAATATATAAAACTTATAGGTAAAAATATAGTGCCAGGCTTCACAAAATTAAATTTACTATAGATTTCTGGTATAACTAAGACACAGGGTACACCAAACAGAAAATTGGGTTTCAGAACATTTTTTTTAAAATGTTCTTCAAGCAGTGCTATCAAAAGAGTAAAAGTGATAACCCACAAATTGGTAGAAAATATTTGCAAATTTTATATCAAATAAATGATTAGTACCCTAAAATATGTAGAAAACTCTCAAATTTTACCAAAAAGGGAATAAATACATGCATTAGTTAAAAAAGGGAATAAATACATGCATTAGTTAAAAAAATGTATCAAGAAAAGGCTTGAATAAACATTTTTCCTATACAAATATTCAAATGACCAATGTATATATGAAAATAGCCTCAACTTCAGTAATTATTTGGGAAATGAAAATCAAAGCTACAAATGAAATAAAACTTATAACCATTAAAATAGCCATTATTTCAAATTAAAAATTAGAAAATCGATTTTGCCGATTGGGGAGTAGAGAATATTTGTACCTTATGGGTAGGAATGTAAAACGGTACAGCTGTTCCATGTAACACTGAATGATTTGAAGATGGTTCTTCAAAACAGTAACAATAGAATTGCTTTATGATCCAGTTATTCACTTTTGGGAAGTTCCAAATATTTAATGCCAAGTTTCTTTCAGACAGATACTTTTTCACCCAAGTTCATAGCAACAATACTCATGATAGCTGAAATGTGGAATCAACCCAAGTGACCACTGACGGATAAGCAGAATGTGCTATAAGTATATCATTAAATTTTATATATCCTTAAGAAAGAAGGAACTTCTGACACATGGACCAACACTGGACCATCATGCTGAGTGAAAGACATTCACTACTAAAAGATATAAATAGTCATATGTCCTTTAACAACAGGCATACATTCTAAGAAATGGGCCATTCACTGATTTTGTCTTTGTGTGAACTTCATACAATGTAGATGACTACAAGGTCACAAGGTGAGAAGATCCTTTGAATTATCATCATATATGGGATACATTTATGACTGAACTCTTATGGAGCTCATAAGAGCTCAACTGCACTGTATGACTCCCTTTACATGAAATGTTTATATTAGTCACAAGCACAGAAAAAACATGGAACAGTGGTTGCTAGTAGCTAGAGGTAATGAGAAACTATTGTTCACTAGAAACAGTTTCAGTTTTACAAAATGTAAAGTGTTCTGCAGATTGGTAACTGGTGTCAGTTATCCAGCATAATGACTATATTTAATACCATTGAGCTGTCAGTTTAAAAATAGTGAGATTCCACATTGTGTTTGATAGAAACAAGACCTGCATGGAACAAGACCCGACAATTCTGACATAAGTGAAGTCTTTATTGGGGGGAGGGGTGCAGGGAGATACCCAGAGGACCAGGGCAGCCACAAACTGAGCAAAGTGTGGGCTTTTAAGCTCTTTTTCAGTGGGGTGTCTGTGGGCCAGAATAGCCTGAGCAGGTGGAGGGTGTCTGCCGGCCAGAACAACCCAAGTGGGGGTGTAGAGGTGGGTTGTTTGTGAATCAGAACAACACTAGCAGGGTTAGTTCTGCCAAAGCAGATGAGGGCAGGGTTGGCTTTTGTGGCCAAGGGGAACTGAAATGGAACAGGTAAGGGAAGGAAAAATTATTAAGAGTTAAAGCTTTCCCATGAGACTGACAGTCTTGTAACTTATCAGAGTTATGCATTTTTACTACAAAAATTGATTTATAATGCTGCAATAAAAGTATGTAAGATTAAAGATAATTAAGCACAAATGACTAAAATTCTACCCACTTTTCCAAGATTTGATAATACCTAATAATAATAATCAAATATTATTAAATTGCAGCATGAAAATCACTTTCACCTGCAGTGTTTCTTAACTTTCACAAAACATCCCCATGAACTGTGGATTAAGTGGCTGGCAGAGACAAAAAATAACCTGAAAATGTAGTTTAATTTACTGGAAGAAATTTAAATAAATTATATGTAATTTTTAAAACAGTATTCATTCTATTGTACCATCTTTATGTTTTTGCTTAATTTAAAAATATGAAAACAATAAATAAATGTATTACTATTATTAAAAACTTGCTCCCAAATTTTATAAAGCAATTACATCCAGGAGAATTGATTAAATGTGTCTTTTCTAATCAATAAATATACTTAGAAACTTTTTAAAATTTAAGAAAATAATTTCAAAAGAAATTCACTTTCCAAAGGGTCATAATTTAATGAAAGAATTTAATAAAGCTTTATTATATGATATGCTAATTTTCAGTTTAATAAAGTAATGAAAATATTTTGAATAATACTTTCAAATTTTATTTCTCCTTTTTATTTCTCTTACATTCCTGGGTGTTTAAAGTTGATATGGGTTTTGAGCACATGTGGAAAATACTTCAAATTACATGTAATAAGTTAAATGAAAAGGGATATTTTTCATTAACAGAAGTTGCCTTCTTAAAAATGCAACAAATTTTATTAGTGCCCTCAAGAAATCTTTGAGTAATGGGTCTTACATTATTATTTTCTAATGTGTCATATGGACAAAATAAATAACGTTATATATTGTGAGTATTCATGGCTGAGCAAACAAAAATATAATTTCAATAAGTTTAACTATTGTATCAGTAAGGGTTTTACTAGAGAAACAGATATGGCACAAGTTATACAAATGCATAAGAAATTACAAGATTGGCTTACAATGGTCAGCCAGATTTGGATGAGGAATCATGCAGAGAGGGTCTGCACACTGGAGACCAAAGGATTCAGTCCAAGGTTTGGAGTTCAGTGCAGCATTCTGTGCAAGTCCATATCAGGAGGTTGATGTGTCTGTGATGGAAGGCTAATGAGTCTACACTGAAAGGCTAAAGAGTCTGCACTAGAAGCCAGGGGATGAAGTTCATGCTGAAGGTGAAGACTGAAGCTCCTCTGAAGAAAGGAAGCCCCTCTGTCCTTCCTCATTTCCCATTTATATCATTTAGGTGATGAGCCAACTAGGGTGGATTGCTGAGCCAAGTTTAATTCAGCTTCTAAACTTCTCAAGTTGACATAATCAATCAACCACTACAACTATCAAGGTGCTAATTCTATTGTATCCAAAGCACTCCCAAATTCTGAGAGACCTGAAAAAGACTAAAACTGTCTCTACCTACCCATGAGTTTTAATTCTAGTGTACAAGATGTCGTTATTTCTCACAGAATGGACAACAGAAAGTTAGCTGCCCATCACCAGAGCACAAAAACTTGAGACTTCTTCTGCTACAAGTTTACTTACGGCTCAAAATTCACTTACAGGTCAAAATCAGCAGAGAACAGTAATACTGCAGCTCCTGTGTTGCCCCAGGTAGTAGATCAGCTATATACTACATAGCACTATTCCTTCTTTCTCCTTATAATTAGTGCCTTCTCTTTCCTGTAGGTAGCTTTTGAAAATAATTTCTTCTTGCTTTAAAAAAAATAGAAAGAAATGAAGTGGAAAACTCTTATTCTCACAAATCAAGTTGAGCTACACAATTTTTCAAACTTATTTGTACAAGTCCAAACATTTCTCAATTTTGACATTGAAAATGTTACTTAACTTCATTAAACTGCTAACCAAAAGGTTAGAAGTTTAACCTCAACTTTATCCCATGTAAAACTAAAGCAATGCTTTTGTGATTATTACTGTGGCTATTGATTTTAAATAAGAAAAGAATATATCAAGTACCTTGTAAGTAATATTATGTCCCCTAAATGCTTAAGTAAATTTATCTTTAATTTAAAGTAATTCTCACCCAGCATCAAAATTCAAAATAATTTTACTTTATGTAGCTCAAAAGTTAAAATAAAAATATTTTTATAAACTTAGTTTCCCCTCCACCTGCCAGATGAATACTACGGAGATTTCTGTCTTCACCCACTCCCCATCTACGAAATTTCATGGTTCATTTAAAAGTCTTTGGTTGGAAAGTCTAACATTTTTAGAATAAAGAAAAAGAACCTGAAAGAATTTATTCCAGCCAGGCATGGTTATGGCTATTACCCCCGCAAACTGGGGACTGAGGTAGGATTGTCACTAGTTTGAAACCATTCTGAGTAGTGAGTTAAAGGCCACCCTGAACTGTGTAGCAAGACACTGTCTCAAAAATCCAAAAACAAAGAAACAAACATATTTCATGGTTTACAGTTTTAAATGATCCCTAATTATTTCTAAAATTCTTCAGTTATCCCTGTTGCCATTTTTCATTCTTTATCCGGTATTGAGGCATTTTACTGATGGTTAGCAATTCATACCTTATAACTTTAATTATGTTTTGAGTGTATTCTACTAAAATTAATTATTTTTTTGAAAATTTGGTCTAAATTACTGATTTTATTCTATTTATTTACATTAAGGCTAGGATATTAACAATGTCATATATTGTAATGAGCATCTTTATTTGAAGTGCTAGTAATTGCACTTATAATAGCAACTGAAGTAATTAAAACTTATTGAGATCTTTACCATTACATTATTTTCACCTTTTAAATTTGTTTTAGCACCTTGTAGGACACATTTTATTGAAGTTATTTCATTTTGTCTTTATTACCATCTTCATTATATGTAAAATAACTACTTTTATACAAACCCCCAAATATTATTAATTTAATATGATTCACACTTTCCATGAATAAAAAAGTAATAATTTTAGAATACTTCATATTCTTTTAACTAAGAACAATCTGAAAAGGCTATATTAGCTTCAAAACTTATATAAGAGTGGGGTGGGGATATAGCTCAGTGGAACAGGAACTGCCTGGCAATCACAAGGGCCTGAGTTCCATTCCTGGTTCTAAATTTATATAGGAGTAGCCACAGATTTTCTAAGTCTTCGCAATATCCAATATTCCCTCTCAATTATTACAGTGTCCTCCATATTTTCGTCCTTATACATTGCATTCTTTCTAATTTTTTCCCATTTTTAATGTTTTCTACTGAATTTTTCTTCTCTGATTTGCTGTAATAATTACAGGTAGTATAATTGCTACTTTTCAAGCATCTATTTTCTATATATATATAGTCCTGATGCAAAAAAATTCTTCTATTGAGAAATAAACTCTGACCCTTTTGGTTTTTTTAATAGTACTGTGGTACTTTAGGTGCAGCTTGTGAGAAATTGTCTCAGTTACTTTTCAAGAGATTATGGTTTGTGCATAACTAATGCCATATGTACGCAAGGTAATTTATATGTGACACAAGTAATGTGAAACAGTATAAATGTTATGTTTGAAGGTTTATATGGCTAAATTTCATTACCTTGAAATATTCTGAATTACCCAGACTTTGATTTTTAACATTTATTACTGTGAAATAATCTCAGATATGGACCTCTTCAACCTATAGATAATATTCAAAACAAAAGAGGTAAAATCATTTTGAAAATTAATATGAGAATATTTGATTAATTTGTTATAGCCCTTCTACTAGACCTATAATAAATAGAGTGCATTTGTCCATGCATTTGGTATTAGATTAACATATGAAATGGATGAATAAGTCCAGCTACTATAAATTTCTGAATATTAAATAACTTACTCAAAAATAGCCTGTATTCATTATAAGTTGATTTTGTTTAAGCTACTAGGTAAAATGCAAAATCATCACTCTTTGTATTTAAGAGCAATAATACAACTTTTATTTTCTGAGGTGGGTAATATTTAGCTCTTGACTTTCTGAAATGAATTCTGCTAGTGAGGTACAAAATGATATGAGGTGATAATAGTAAAAATATGACAGAATGATTAGCAGTAAAGTTCTTACACTTTTTACAGGGATTTTATTTTAATTATAATGATTTATTTTGGTGCAGGCATATAGCCACTGGTGTTTGAAATCTGTGCAATCGCAACTGCAGCGATACCTCAGTTCACAAACTCAATTTGTCCCACAATTCTGGAAACGATGGCTGTGGTCATGTTTGTCACCTGATGCAGAGTTTGCAAATGAAAACAAAGTTTTCCAAATGCTTTTGTTTGCAAACCAAATTGTTAGCAAACAAAAATGTTCATGAAATATGTGAATTATGGAAAAAGGAATTATGTTAACATCATATCTATGCATGATAATACTTCAGTGTATATTTTACCTGAATGTAGAAATTCAAATTTATTGTTCTGATAGCTATTTTGCTTACATACATATAACAATTAACACTGATTATTGTACCCTATTTTTTAACCCTGCATCAAAAAGTAAACATAGCATTTAATCTTTATATAAGTTGATATCAATCCACTTTGTGTTTATGAAGATATTTTAGTTCCAAATCATTTTAAACTTTCTTACAATATGAATTTATTGGGTCTGATGACATTTTCACATTAATGCTTATTCATTCAAGTTTCAAGAGAAAACTATAAAAATCTAGAACTTGACCAAGAAAACCCAAGAATGAATCATAGCAGGAATTCCAATGATCCATGTTGCTATGGCTTAGATCTAAACTGTCTCAGCCGGGGGTGCTGGTGCACACCTGTAATCTCAGCACTCAAGAGGCTGCAGCAGGAGAAATGCTATGTGTTCAAGACCAGCCTGGGCTACGAAGTCAGCTCAAGGCCAGCCTGAACTGCATGATGAGACCCTGTCTCAAAAAATAAAAAATCTAAGCTGTCTTCCAAAACTCTTAAATACTCTTAGAAGTTCAGAAGTGGGGCTTACAGCTGATCAAATTGTGAGGACTCTGATATCATCAGATAATGAATCCACTGATGAGCTCATAATTTAATGGTATTATTAAAAGGTGATAAGACCTTAGACACTGGATGGTCTTGGGAAATCTATGTAGTACCTGCCTTGTTTTCTCTGGCACTTTCCCTCTGTCTCTGCCTTCTTGCTGCCATGAGTATGCAGTTTTGCTTTTCCACATCTTTACCCCATGATGACCTGTCTCCCATCGGATCTAGAGCAACAGATCCAGCCAACCATAGACTGACACCTCTGAAACAGTGTGCCAGTCACTGTTCCCTTCTTTGAGTATTTTATGCCAGGTGTTCAGTGACAAAGGTGAAATGCTAGCAAAGAAATTAGGACTGGGTGAGGGCTAGTTGCTGTGACAACACATGACCATATGCTGGGGAAGGGCTCTTGTACCTGGTTTGCAGGACCAGTCTGAAGGATTTCAAGCGGTGGCACAAAGAATTCTTAGAACGGCATAAACACAGCAGAATGGATGATTCTGACATAGCCAGGAAAGTGTGATAGGAATGGGAACGGGAAAGACTACTTTAGGAGGTTTCAGATGGGAGCAAGAACTCTATTAGTAATTGGAATAAAAGTCATTAGTTAAGTTCTGGGAAACAAGCTGTCTGCACATGTGCTTTCTGTGAGACTCTGTTGAGGCCTCATAAAGGTGAAGGCCTAATTGATTTTAAGGCCACACAACATTCAGGCAATGGCAGGGGCATTACTGGTTCTAGCCAGATTTGTAGCAAGAATCAGTAATAAAGGGAATAAAGGGAAGAGGAGGTAAATTTAAAAACTTGGCAGATTAACCAAAATAAAGAGAAAGAGTAAGTATATAAATTGGAGCCAAAGAGAGTGTCGTTGCTGGAGAGACTGAACCGGCATAAGGAACCCAAGTACTTTGCACTTGAACAGTAGGATAAATGCTTTGAGGACATCTCAAGAATCGATAGCACAAGCAAGAACACTAAGCATGAAACCAGTGAAAAGACTTAGATTGCACATGGAAATCCTGGTTCACCTTATTGAGTGCCACTAGCTAATTACTGCCCAAGCATTCATGTCACTGTGTTCAGCTCTCCATGAACTTGGAGGCTACTGCATCCAATGGTCACTTGGGGCCGATTACTACCCAGTCCTTAGCTGTTAATTGTTGGCAACACCTGGGGATAGAGACCAAACATGTTTTCCACGATGTGATGGGGATGCATGTTTTGAGGGCCATGGGTAGAATGTACTGGTTTAAAACTAAAATGTCCCTTAAACTTCTCCTATGTTCAGAAGTGGATCTTTCAGGGGATTATTGGACATGATGGCTGTCATGTCACCAGTTGATTAATCCCCTGATGAGGCTATAATTCAGTGACATTACTGGGAGGTAGTGGAGACCTTCACCTCTCTGGCTCTCTGCTAGTTCTGCTTCCCGGCTGCAGTGAGGTGAGCAGCATTTTGCCCTTTGCCATGATGACCTCTTTCCCCTCAGCCCCACAGCAATAGAACCAGCTGACTATGGACTGAACCATCTGAAAAGGTAAGCTCAAGTCAATCTCTCCTCCTTTACGTTCTTTATGTCAGATATTTTGTCAGAGCAACAAAATTTGACTAACACAATAGTCAGATAAAGTTTCTTTGCATTCTCCCATGATCGCTTACATGTAATTAATAAATCTGTTCTTAAGCAGTAATACTCCTATGTGTCAAGTTTTGGAATGACCAAAAATTTGTCAGAGCAAGTATAGTTCAAAACCCAGTAGTCACCAAAAAAATAAACCAAAGATCTTGGAGACTACTTTATTTCACTAGTATTCATATATTCTTTAAAATCTTAGGAAAATGGGTTTGTAGAAGTTATAACAAATAATATAAAGGTTCAAAGAAGGGAAATCAGCATGCGATAAATGTGCTCCAGCAAGCAGACTGGAGCTAACATAACGTGAGAGTCCCTAAGCAGTATTAGAGGCTGATTTTCTATTCCAATAGAGCACATAACAGAAATTATAAATATAATTTTTCACATTCCCAAAAGGGACAAAACAGCTCTTGTTTGGAAAACCATTAAACAAATATATAGAAGAGTGAAATTATGTGAGATGTTTGAAAAGGAAATGTTTGAAGAATTTTAAAAATATTTTTTGGGTAACATGAAACTTATCCAGCGCGTGTTATAATGGCAGGATATATAACACATGTCAAATAATAGAGTACAATGACACTTTTATTTATTCATTCCATGTTTGTTTTTGCTACCCGTACATCCTAAAAATGAACAGAACAAAGAAGTCATGTGTTCTCTTTCTAAATGTTCAGATGTTAAAAATATAATGATTGCATCACGTGAACATTATGAAAGAAGTTCAGTATTAAAGAACTTCTTTATGACTGGTAGAGATGCTAAGATTAGGGACTTCACTAGCTGGAAGCTTATTTCAGAGGGAGTTTAGAAAGAAGTTTCACAAATCATTTTCTTAGGTTCAACCAAACCTTGAAGGCTTAAATTTAATTGAAAATGTTAAAGTTTCATTTCAGGCTTCAGAGATCAGATCTTCTGAGAAAAGAGGTCAATTTAAAAACAATTATGTTCTTTGGAATGTAATATAAAATCATCCTTATTTTCAAATTAAGGATTTCCATATTAAGATCACTGCTAGATTAGTGACTGGTAAACAGCACATTGTTGACACAAATACCGGTGGGTACCCTCAAAGTAGCTGTAACTTAATCAGTTCTTTACCGCATGCTGGCTCTTTAATGAAGAATGATGTTTTACCTAAATTTAAGGGGATTCAGTGCTCTATCCCTGTAAGTTGATGCTGAAAGTAGACATTATTTGAAAGGACAGCTACAGTGACTTTAAAAGTCTTAAACTCCTAATCAGAAATCTTGTTCTCCTGATTTAGTGGCAGCTTTATCTTGTATATTTGTTTTAACTATGAGGGTTTCCTTATCTGTAAGCCCGGTAAGTGTCATATTTCTACTACCTGTTCTTTCATGGACTTTACATAATTTCAGTGTCCTTTCTCTTGAGGTTATAGTTTTGAGGATGGATTGGAATTATCTATATCATAGTAATAGTTAAGGTATATAGTGCTATACAAGTGGTTTAAAAATTGAATTTTTGTGTTGCTATACAGTATAAAATCCAGGAATAATCAATGATTACAGGCTGATTTCATAGTGGGATGGTTAGTTTTATGTATCAACTTAGCCGGACTGTTATATCTGGATATGTGGTCAAACAATTTTCTGTAAGGTCACTTCAAGTGAGTTTAACATTTGAATGAATAACGGCGATTGTCCTCCATAATGTGCCTGGGCTCAACTGATCAGCTGGAATGCAGAAAACTACAAAAGAATGAATTCCTCCATGTCACAGCAAATCCCTTGCCCTCAGCAAGAGTGAATTCTTCAACATAATTGAACTTGGACCACTGCGTAATCTGGATCCTGCATTTTTTATGCCTTATTCTTTGTAGATCTGAACTTCAGTATCATCTCTTCCCTGAAGTTTAGCTTTTACCCCATCCTCCAGATCTTAAACTTGTCAGTTTCCAATGTCATGTAAGCTGTACTGGTCAGCTTTCCTGTGGTGGGGAGAGGGCACCTGAGGTCTGCAGCATACAGGAGGAAAGGCGGAGGCTAGTTCCCAGTGTGAGAGGTTACAAGCCATGGTTAGCTTGCTCCAGAGCAGAAACGTGGTGGAAGCATGTGTCAGAAGGAAGCTACACACGTTGGCATCTGGGAAGGAGAGAACAGGCCAAGAACCACAGAGTGAAGAGCCAGGGGCCAGCATGGTCCCTAAGGTCATTCCTCATCACTCACTGCCTTCCAGAAGGCCCTACTCATCTTCTAGCTACAAAAGCAGGAGTGCATTACCCCCCCGACGAGGTTAGTGGCCTCAAAGTCTGTTCCCCTCTCCAGTAGTCCAGTGGTTTCTTAATGCAGTCATGTCGACCAGCTTAACTGGCTAAAGAGCCAATTCCTTAAATAATTCAGTCTCTGCCTATAAATATCAGTCTATGTGAGCTAATTTTTATAATTTGTATTTTCATATCTCTTTTGAACCCTGAAATTTCCAGCCCTGGGAGACTCCCCAGATTGATTGTTCTCAAGTCCTTTCACCTTGCAGGAAGCCTTTCTGCACCATAGATGAACTTGTTCAATCACTACACTCCTTCTGCTGCCAGCTTACTTTAACACTTGGATCTCCCCTGTGAATATATCCCTCTACCTGCCTCTGCAGTGGAGATTTTGTGACTAAACATGATTGAGAGACCCATAAGCACGTTTTGATATTACTCCTACCATATTTCTTAGTCTCTGTCATATGCATGACTCTTGCCAATTTCAATCTTCTTTGTTTAAGCCCTTTATCTTTTCTCATCTCAGTTCTCTCATTTCGTGATATCAGATAACTATTGAACATATTTTCCTGTTTTCCTTACAATGCCTATAGTAATTTAGGAACAGTTTAACATTCACTTTTGCAAGTCTATCAGAAATCTAATCTCAAAGCTCCTAAAATATTTGGACTGTAATGTCAATCATACCTTGCATCTGAAAGCCTAAATTTCAAACATTTATACTCTTGCATTTCGTATATTCCTGTTCTTGCATTGTTTTATGATTTCACTCCTGTTGTACTTGCTCCTTCACACCACCCTCTGTCTCCTGTACAATCTTTCTAGTTTATTCAGGCCTCTCAGACAATGTTACTAACCACTCTTTACTCCTAGCCCAAGGGGATTAAACACTATTGTGGGAAACTATGCAGTTACACAAACTTGTGGAAGTGTAAAGACATGAATTAAAGTTATAGCCAGAAGCTCAGAATACTAAAGCCTCTTTTTTGATTTATTAGATCACAATCTCTTGTTCTCATCAAGACTAAAACCCAGATATTTGCCATTCTCTAAAATACTTTGATCATTACCTGTTAGAGAACATTAAGATCCTTGAATGATATGTACCACAAAAACAAAGTTCAATGCTATTTCAGTACATACATTTTCTTTCCCGTAGTCTTACAGAATAAAGGTTACTTCATGTTTGGGACTAATTTATAGCCTTGATGTAATATTTTACCTTATTCTATTTTGTTTGTATTGTCATATGTTCTATTCCCTTTAGCTTTGAGTTCAACAGAGCCTACAGGACTTTATATGCCTAAAATACTGCACAGCTTTTACACATAGTAAGACAAACTATGTTCCTCCTAAGGGTTCCTCTCTCCACACTTCCCACTTGTCCTTACCACATTCCAGGATGCCTAAAACACCTCCTCTTCATCAAGCCTTTACCAGTGCACACAGCCTTCCAGGGAGATGTTAATATTAGAACATAGGAAAGGATTATTCCATTCTTTTGAGTGGAAATCTGGGAAGGAGCAAACTTGAAGAGCTCTTCACAGCATCCTGAAGTACATGAACTAGAGATGAAAATGTTGCGTGGTTTTGTACTTAAGAGATTAGAGCTTGCTTGTGACTTGTAGGAAATAAAGCCATCATCTTAGGAAGATAAAGGGTGTACTTACAGGGCATTAGCACAGTTTAGAGTGTCCTAATTTAAATACAAATGGGTTACAAGGATAATACAATTAATAAAGTGGCCTGAACAGTCCAACAGGTACAATGCTACCAGAGACTCGCCCTCAGGGTTAAGGCAGGTAATATCAAAACAGCGTGGCATGAAGAAAGCAGAGAAGAGCAGGTGTTTTTCCACTTGAGCAGCAGCAGCGCAGTGCTGCCACTCCTTCCTCGCACAGGGCCCAAAGAGACAAAGGAGGGAAAGAAAAAAATGAAAATCATGAAAATGGAATACATTAGCAACAAGCTGCTACATAAAACTTCATCTACTTCTTTATATTGACATCCTTCCTTTCCTTTTAAAGTGTTATACTGGATTTCAGAAATTACAGTGACGAATCCTGTCGTAGACAATCTGAGAGGTAGGAGGGACTTGCATATAGACTAGCACCAATCTGAAGTGAATGACAGCACACCTAGAAGTGGGAAGCCGCTCACGTGCAAGGTGCTGAAGGAAGACACATTTCCCACACAGATCTGGAATGTGGCCTGAAGGGGCAAAGACACGGATGCAGGTTGGACTGAATGAGGGTCACTGGAGGCATTTGCAGGCTTGCGGGCTTTGAATCATTTCCCAGAACCAGGTTTGCTTAGAACTGTCCCCAGTAGTGAGACACATCAAGAATGAAATCATGGAGATTTAGAAGATGTCAGCGGCTAACTAGCCTCAAATTCATTATAAGACGTCCTCACTATGTCAGATGCTCAATATGTCACAACTCTATCTTGACATCTAACGGCAGAAATAGTATTCACTCACTTAACCATCTGTTTCATACTCATTCTATTCTCAGATCTATCTCATTTTGCACAGATCCTTCAAAAAGAGCATAACTCAACATCTACAAGTCACATTTTTATCTCCAGCCCACGCTATTCTCGCATACCCCTATACCTTTTACATTCATGCCATAGATTTATAGCTAACACAGATGTTGTACAATGCCCCCTTTCCTAAACTTTTCTAAGTATTTTGTACTAATTTGCATATTCCTTTAGTTCAATTATTTCTGTAAAGTATAAATAATATATAGGGGCCTCCTTAAAGTTGATTCAACTTCACAGTTTGATTATTATGTAACACTCTAAATATGACACTGTGTGTTTCAAATTTCATCGTCATGAAGAACGTCTTGCATACTGTACTTCCAAGATAAATGACAATTCAAATACTGGCGATCTGCTGTGTCCATTACAGCTGAACTATTTATTTTACAATCTCCATGTTCTTTAGGAGGGAACTTGGCATAATTTAAACATCCAGGTCCCCAGATTAGTCCACCAAGTGTGTTCTCAATTACATTCCCTCTCACCTTGCTGTTACCAACACAATGCTCAATACCGAGATGTTATTTGACCAAACTAGGGCTTTTCACACAGCTTATTTCTCCTTTCTTTTAGTAAAGAATTATTTTCTGAGGTTTTCGAGCACTGTTTTGCTTAATATTTCTTTACCCTCCTTGATCTCTGTGCCAACACTTTGCTGGCTTCTCCAGTTTTCATTAATTTCTCAATAATGGATAGCCTAAAATTTCGGTCAGGAAATTCTCTTTTTCTACCTAGTGCAATGGATTTTAGTAGAAAATAATCGTGCTCTCACGGGATATTCATCAAAGTCTGGTGACATCTTAGGTTTCTCCAACTAGGAGTTGTTGATGTATCGTGGAAAGATGGTAGGCAGGTTACTAAACACGCTAAAATGTACCAGGTAGCTTCTCAAAACAAAAGATTACCCAGTCTTTGATATCAACATTGCTAATGGTGAAAAACACTGATCAAAAAGACCTGTTGCTGATATGGATCAGTCTCATTATTCTAAACACTGTTTAAAGGCCACTGACTCCCAAATTTAAATACCCTCTCTAGATCGCGACTCACACATTTACTGCCTACCCTTTTCACAATTTAGATAGCTAATAACATTTCCAAGCTGGATATGTACCAGGTGGATTTCACAGTTCCCTCTGAACACATCCATCTCAGCACGTTGCTTTCCTAATTTCGCTAAAGAAGTAGATATTTTTAAACCAAAACAAATGAACACATTTTTGATTTTCATCATCTCCAGTGATCCACATCATTTTATTGCAAACATTTTGACATTGTACACTATCTGATGTCTTTGTTTATTAATAAAAATTTTTTAATTTAAGTGTCGTCTCTATAACAACTGCAAAATTACTGGTATCTTTGTAACTTTCCAGCTTTCAAACGAAGCATTCTATCATATTTTATTTACATTATTTATAATATCACATAAACAGGACTAACTTTTATATTTATTTCTTGGAGGATTAACATTATTTGTTTTAGATTATTTGAATGTAACAGTGTCTAGTAACAATATGAAGACAAGTTGATGCTTATCTAATGGTGAATATTTTGTATATATTTTATATAAAATTCAACAACATTATAAGTTAAGGTCAAAATATGTCACTTTTATTTTAGAAAACAACACATTAAAGATTAAAACTACATATAAATTATAATATTAAAATTTTAAAATGTAGGAAATATTAGTATAGATCACCTCATACATTCAATTTAATTTATTTTAACAGCTTATTATCAGAAGCAAGATAGTCTAGAGACCCTGAATATTTGTAGATGCACTAAATAGTGTGAAAGTTATAAAGGTTTATTTGTGCTTACCAGTTAAAGCTGATCATGTGTAACTTTAATTAAATGTGAGAAAATGTGTTTTCTTAATGCTGCAGAATAATTGGAAAAGATAAAAGAATGTTTGATAATGAAATGTGTCCCTTTTTCTTACCCAGAGACAAATCCAAAATATTTTGAATCATATTTTAATATGTTTCCTTAATTTTAATGGAAAATATGGCCTCAGTGCTTTAGTTAACAAAATAGTAATAAGACTAAGCATCTATTGAATATATTACATTTTGATATCAGTAATTATTTCTAATACCATTAAAATAACCATTGTAATTAAGAACTAGTTTATTGCCAAACTCAATTTATGCTTTCTAAAAAATAGAGTATAATTCCTCATGATTATTCATTTAAAAGATCTCACTCTGGTGTCTGTATTTGAACACAGATTCTAAGCTTTACTTAAACATACTTAGATTGTATAGGTTTAATAAAAATGAGTTGCTAAAAATGGATTAGAGGTAAATAAATTTAGGTAGGAGCAGTATTGAAAGCCATCATGCTGAAATATTTATATTCCAAGAAAACATGTCTCTCCACAAAATGCAGTAAGTATTTCATTTCTTTGCTGAAACAAATATGAAGACTACAATAAATTCTCAGGTAATCTATTAGTTCCTTAGTGCTGCTAGGATAAAACGCCACAAACTTAATATCTGAATTCTCTCCTGGCTTGGTGCGCCTGAAACACAGGATCAAGGGATTAGTGACTGTTCCTCTGGTGGCTTTAGGGAGATGCTGTTCTGTGCTTTTCCACTGCTCATATTTCCCAGCAATCTTTGGCATTCCTTGGCTTCTAGGTCTCTCCAGACTCTACCTCTACCCTCTCATGGCCTTTTCTCTCCTGTGTGTCTGTTTCTAAAACTTTTCCTATTTAGAAGATCACCAAAAATTGCAAGTAAAGGCCATTGTAATCCCTGTGACATCTAAATTAGTGATACCTCTGAAGACTTTAAGTCTAATTTATATAAAACTCCTAGGCTCTGTGTGGACCTAAATTTGGAAGGATGTTAAATAAATTTAAAATGTACAATTCAATCCAGTAGAATCAGCCCTTTACCCTCTTTCCAAAATGGTACATCTGCCCTATGCATAAAATATATTCATCCCATGCAGGCATCCCCCAAATCTTAGTATACATTTGCAGTGAAGTATCTCTGTCACACAATTTTCTCCAAAAGAATCTAGAAGTCTGACAGTGTTCATGTATTCCATTTCATCGCTTCCCCCTTTAACTTGAACTGGTAGTACTGTAGTTGGTACAGCCTCAAAATCCCTATGGATCCTCTGTGTTTTTCCATGGTATGTATGTTTTTAGACACAAAGTTTCCTTTACAGATACTGTTCTGTGCCCCTTCTCTAGCTGCTGAAATTTGCCAGCAACCTTTGGCATTCTCTGACTCCTGAGTCTCTCTAGGTCTACTTTCCTGAGTGACCTCTACTCTATCCCTCCTTTGGGTGGACATTACTGATTTGCTTCATGGGTTATGTATCTAATATTTTTAGCAGAAAGTTGTTCAGCTCCCCTCTGCATTCCCTTCGAGCATATTGTAGTATCTCCTTCAATTCAGGCAGAGAATTTTACAAGTCATCAAGTTCTAGTTCATTTTCATTTAAAAATTCCACTCTTAAGGTAGGTTTTTTTCTCTTGCACTTAATTATAAGAAGCACAAAGAAACTAAAACTTATTTCCAAAATTTTGCATAGAAATCTCTTCAGGTAACAGCCAAACTCACCCCATCCTACCCATGCTAGAAGACAATTTAGTTAATTTTAATTTACTAAAAAAGAAAGATCACTACACTTCCTCCAGTATGAATTAACATTCTCCGCATAACTGTGTGAGAATTTACAAAAACACCTTCAATGATGAATTTCTACCATCGTGTGTTCTTCTTGCTAGAAGCATCCTCTGCCTTTACTCATCAATGAATTGCAAAGCATTTGTACATTTTTTAGCTATTTGTTGTAGCATCACCCCTCTCCAGGTATCGAGATTTATATTGATAAAGGATCAGATCAGAAACAGAATCAATGAGAGGTAAATATACTATCTACTTAAATTTAGACTTGCAGACATGTGTAGGTGAATAGTAAGTAACTGATTTTAAGGCATTATCTCATCTGACTATGAAAGTTGGCAAGTCTGAAATACATGTGACTCTCCAGCATCTGGTAAATTAGGCAGCGGTTGATGTTACATTTTTGAGACAGAATTATTTCTAATTAAGACAACAAAGCATATCATCATTTGCAAGATTTAACTCTTGTTTAAAGTTTTTTAAAAAATAGATTACTACACGTTTGCATCACATAATTACATTTAGTGCAGGGAGTTGGTACAAGTACATAACTCATCTTAGTTCCTTTTACCTCTCCTTCCCTCTCTCTTCCTCTTGGTTCTGTATTGTCAATTTACTGTACATATTAACCACACTTAAAAATACCTTCATGACAATGCCTTTATAAACTTTTAATTAAAGAGCTGTCACCTGTAGTCTAGAAAAATTGGTATGCAAAATTAACTATTTCACAAAATGTATACTTAATATTCTTTTTGAATGTATTAAAATTTTGATGTAAACTTATTCTGTATTTGAGTAAGTTGCTGAGAAGCACATATTTTCACATAATACCTGTCTTGGTTATCTTTTTCTCATTGCTGAGACAAAATCCCCAGCACTCAAAATGAAGAAAGGAGAGGTTTATTTAGCTTATAGTTTGTGGAGGTTTCAGTCCATACTTGGCTGGTTAGAGGCAGAGTGGCACATGGCAGAGGGTGAACGTTCATGGCAGCAGAGCACAGCAAAAACAACCAAAACAAAAGGGAGGAATGGCTGCAGCCTCCTTCCTTCCCTGACATTGTAAACAGGCTCCCCCCACCCAGGGGGTATGTAGCTCTCACACAATCTCCATGCCCTGCTCTTCCACAGGCTCAGGATATATACAAAGTAAGCACCCTGGCTTCCTGCTGAATCACTCAGCCAAACATCTAGACTCCCCAAATTGACAAAATGTATCAACCATCACAATACCCTTGTTGAAATATGAATATTATAGAATTAAAGCTAATTATATAGACTATATGCATTATCATATCTCAAATCAAAGTTAATTTAATATGTTAATTTGTAATAGTAAAAATATGTATTTTTAGTTTAATTTAATTGACATTTAAAACAAATGAATCTCCAATAACTATGGTGTATTTTTCTTTTACTTTTATTTTCTTAATGGTCCCAATAAGTTTGCTGTAACCATCTTTATCTTTTTTTTGACACGTTTATTTTATTTTATTTATTTATTTTTTTGGCGGTACTGGGGATCGAACTCAGGACCCTTCGCTTGCTAGGCAGGCGCTTATTCCACTGAGCTATATCCCCAGCCCTTGACACGTTTATTTTAAAAGTAAAGAACAAAAACATATTAACAAATAGACACAAAGTAGCACAAGAATAGTACAATCAAAAGTGAATTACAGACAAGGTGACAGGGAGTTAACAATGGTTGTTGCATTACATACTGATAACTTCGAAGTGTATACTCAGGAAGACAGATATACACATGCAAATTTGATCAAACAAATAATCATCAACTATTCCTTACAATAAAGTGACCTAAGTCAGTAGTACAACTATGTTAGATATGCTTCATATACATACATACATGCATACATACATGCATACATAATTATCCCTTCCTTTTTTAAATTTTTTTTTATTTCTTTAAAGTGTAAAAGAAAAAGAACTACATCAGCAAAAAAGAGGAAAGCATTAACAAAGATACACAAAGTAGCACAAAAACAGTATAATCAAAATTGAATTATAGATAAAGCTACAGGAAACCAACAATAGTTGTTGCACTGCATATTGATAACTTCAAAGTGTATGCTCAGGAAAACACATATAGACATACAAGACTGATCAAACAACCAGTCATCAACTATTCCTTACCATAAAGTGACATAAGACAATAGTGGATCCATGTTAGCCATCCTGCACATATGTACATACATACATACATACATACTTATTTGCCTCTTTCTTCCTTTTCTCCTTCGCATCATCCCATCTGTTCTTTACTTTTGAACAGGTTTCCTTCACGCCTCTTAGTTAATATTCCCACCCTCAGGTTCTTACACCAGTGACACAATACATTGCTTGCACATGCACCTCTGATTTATTTCACTTATGAGTATGTTGTCTAATTGTGACCATCTGCCTACAAAGGCCCCAAATCTGTCCCTCTTCATAGCTGAGTAATACTTCATTATATAAAAATGCCACAGTTTTTTAATCTACTCCTCTGTGGATGGACATTTGGGTTGCTTCCACATTTTAGCTATTACAAATTGCGCTGCTATAAATATGGGTGCACATATGCCAGAGTGATATGTTTTCAGATCTTCTGGGAAAATACCCAGAAGGGGAATAGCTGGTTTAAATGGAACCTCTAGACCTAGTTTGCTGAGAAATCTCCAAAATGCTCTCCACAAAGGTTTCACCAGTCTGCAATGCCACCAGCAGTGCACTAGAGTCCCTATTTCTCCACAGCCTCGCCAGCATTTGTTATTGGATGATTTCTTAAAACTGGCCAATCTTACTGGGGTGAGATGAAATCTCAGTGTTGTTTTTATTTGCATTTCTCGAATGACTAAAGATGTAGAACATTTTTTCATATATTTATTTGCCATTTGTATTTCTTTATCTGAGAAGTGTGTATTCATCTCAGATGCCCACTTCTGGATTGGGTCTTTGAATTTGGACAGGCACAAGTTTTTTAATTCTTTGTATGTTCGAGATAGAAGACCTTTGTGTGAGGGACAGCCAGTTAGGATTTTTCCCAATTTGTGCATTTTCTTTTGACTTTGCTGGTGATTTCTTTAGATGTGCAAAACTTTTCAGTAGGATAAAGTCCCAGTTATTGATTCTTTGAAGTGTTTCCCTTGCAGTTTCATTTTTGTTCATGAACTCTCTGCCCTACTCCTATGTCTTCAAGATTTTTACCTACTTTCTCTTCGAATAGATTTAGATTTTCTGTTTTAATGTTGAGATCTGTGATCCATTTTGATCTGAGTTTGGTGCATGGTGATAGACTGGGGTCTATTTTCAGTTTTCGGCAAGAGGCAAGCCAGTTTTTCCAACACCATTTATTAAATAGGGCATCTTTTTTCCAGTGAGCTTCGTTGGCCCCTTTGTCAAATACTCGGTGGCTGAGTGTGTTCTTCATTGTGGTTGCATCTTCCAGTCAGTTCCACTGATCTTCAGCTCTGTTTTTTAGT
>PVLD010000013.1:473948-591064 GCA_004027595.1 Dinomys branickii
AATTTCAGGTCAGGGATTGTGATTCCACCTGACTTGTCCTTGTTGCCCAGGATTGCTTTTGCTATTCTGGGTCTCTTCTGGTTCCAGATGAATTTAAGGCATATTTTCTCTAGATCTGTGAGGTATGCTAATGGTAGTTTAATGGGAATTGCATTGAATCTGTACAACAGTTTTGGTAGTATGGCCATTTTCACAATGTGAGTTCTTCCTAACAATGAGCAGGGGATGTTTTTCCATTTATTGAAATCTTCTTTGATCTCTTTTTTCAGAGTACTGTAGTTTTCACTGAATAAATCTTTCACATTCTTTGTTAGACTGATTCCTAAGTATTTCAATTTCTTGGATGCTGTTGTAAAACATATGGTTTCCTCAGTTTCTCTCTCAGCCTGTTTGTTGTTCATCTATAGGAATGCTATTGATTTTTGGGTGTTGACTTTGTATCCAGCTACGCTGCTGAATTTGTCAATTAATTCCAGGAATTTTCTTCTGGAGTTTTTGGGGTCCTCCATGTATAGTATCATGTCGTCTGCAAATACTGATAGTTTGACTTCTTTCTTTCCTATCCTTATTCCTTTTATTTCTCTCTCTTGTCTGATTGCTCTGGCTAGTGCTTCCAGAACTATGTTGAATAGGAGTGGTGACAATGGACATCCTTGTCTTGTTCCTGACTTTAAAGTGAAAGTTTTCAGTTTTTGCCCATTTAGTATGTTGTTGGCTGTTGGTTTGTTATAGATGGCTTTGATCAGATTGAAGTAGAGGCCATCTATTCCTATTTTTTTTTTTAGGGTTTTAACATGAATTCACGTTGGACTTTATCGACAGATTTTTCTGCATCTATTGAGATGATTATGTTGTTTTTGTCTTGGGCTGTATTGACATGATGTATTACACTAATTGATTTGTGAATATTGAACCATCCCTGCATTCCTGGAATATACCCAACCTGGTCATTGTGTATAATTTTCCTTATGATTCACTGTATTCTAATTGCAATTATTTTGTTGAGTATCTTTCCATCTATGTTCATTATAGAGATTGGCCTATAGTTCTCTTTCTTGGTTGGGTCCTTCTCTGGTTTTGGTATCAGTATAATACTTGCCTCCAGAAATGTGTTAGGGAGAGTTACTTCCTTTTCAATTTCATTGAAGAGTTTGAGGAGTGTTGGCATTAATATTCACTGAATGTTTTATAGAATTCTGCTGTGAATACATCAGGGCCTGGACTTTTCTTTGTTGGTAAGTTTTTAATGACATTTTCAATCTCATTAATTGATATTAGGTTGTTCAGGATTTTTGAATCTTCCTGATTCAGTTTCGGTAATTTGTACATTTCTAGGAATCTGTGCATTTCCTCTGAATTTTCTATCCTATGGGAGTAAACATTTTCAAAGTAGGTATTAATGATCTATTGAATTTCTGTGGGATCTGTAGTGATTTCATCCTTTTCATTCTTTATTGCATGACTTTGAGTTCTTCCCCTTCTTTTTTTGATAAAGTTGGATAGGGGTTTATCAATTTTATTTATTCTTTTGATAAACCAACTCTTTGATTCACTGATTTTTTGTAGAGTTTTCTTCATCTCAATTGCATTAATTTCTGCCCTGAGTTTTATAATCTCTAACCTTCTTTGGGCTTTTGATTTGGCTTGTTGCTCTTTTTCTAAGAGTTTGAGGTGTAGCATTAGGCTATTTATTTGCTCTCTTTCTGTTTTCTTTATATATGAGTTCAATGGTATAAATTTCCCTCTGAAGACTGCTTTCATTGAATCCCACAGATTCTGGTAGGTTGTATTTGTATTTTCATTTGTTTGTAGGTATTTTTTAATGTCTTCTTTAACTTCTTGTGTGACCCACTGGTTATTCAGGAGGTTGTTGTCTAATTTTCAAGTGATTATGCGGTTTTTGGTGTTCTCTTTCTCATTAATTTCAAATTTCATTGCACTGTGTTCAGATAATATGCATGGGATAACTTCAATTCTTTTTCATTTAGGTAGTTATGCTCTATGGGCTAGAATGTGGTCAATTTTAGAGAAAGACCCATGTGCAGCTGAGAAAAATGTGTACTCTGATGTTGTGGGGTGGAACACTCTGTATACGTCTACTAAGTCCCTCTGTTCACACTTTTGGTTCAAGTCTGTTATTTCTTTTCTGAGTGTCTGTCCAGTCGACCTGTCTCTTTGCGTCAGAGGGGTGTTTAGGTCCCCTATTACAATAGTGTTATTAATTATTTGATTTTTCACATCTGTTAAGATTTGACTTGTAAAGTTTGGTGCTCCATTATTTGGGCATAAATGTTTAGGATTGTCATCTCTTCCTCTTGCAGCTTTCCCCTAGCTAGTATGTAATGGCCTTCTTTATCTCTTTTGATTGTTTTTGGTTTGAAGTTTACATTGTCTGCAAACATAATAGCTACCCCTGCTTTTTTCTGGGAACCTGATGCATGGAGAATTGCTTTCCATCCTTTAACTTTCAGCCTGTGTATTTCCTTTTGAGTAAAATGTGTTTCCTGTATACAGCATATCGTGGGATTGTGTTCCTTAATCCACTCTGCCAATCTTTTCCTTTTGACTGGTGAATTGAGGCCATTTACATTAATGGTTATATGTTGGCTTATTCTTGTCATGCTATTTACTTGGTGTTGTTTTCCTACTTTTGCTATCTGTTTACTTGCTTGTTCTGTTGAGGGTTCCTTTCTATTGTTCTTGAGATTGTGATCACGTTTTTCTCTGTCTAGAATACCTTTGAGTGCTTTTTGCAAGGCTGGTTTGGCACTGATGAAGTTCTTCAGTTGTTGTTCATCGTGGAAATATTTTTATTTCTCCATTGAATTTGAAGGATAGTTTTGCAGGATACATCAGTCTGGGTTGGAAGCTGTTTTGTCTCAGAATGTGTAATACCTTGCTCCAAGCTCTTCTTGATTTCATGGTTTCTGTTGAGAAGTCTGCTGTGATTCTGATGGGCTTTCCTTTATAGGTGCTCTGTTTCTTTTCTCTAGCAGCTTTTAATATTGTGTTCTTTTGCTGGGTGTCTGGAATCTTGACAATTATATGTCTGTATTTGATTTAATTTGGGTTATGGCTCGTTGGGGTTCTATATGTCTTGATTAACTGTACTTCAGTATCTTTTTCTTTGTTTGGGAAATTTTCTGCTATTATTTCAGCAAATATTCTCTTTATATCATTTGTGTTGTCTCCTGCTGTTTCACTGACTCCTGTTACTCAGATATAATTTTTTTTGACTCATCTTCCAGCTGTTGAATTGATTTTTCCTGGATCCTTGATGACTTTATGAGATCCTTCCTTTCATGCTCATTAGCTGCCATGATGTCTTCAAGATCTGAAATTCTACCTTCGGCTTCATTTAAGTGGTTTTGCAAGCTTTCAGTGGAAGTTTTCAATGCCTGGCAATCTCTTTGGACCTGTTTCATTCATGGTAGTTCATTCCTAAATTGCTCTCGTATTGTTTCCATTTGTTTCTTATGTTCTTCTATTCTTTTATCTATTTATTCTCTATACGTTTGGAGCATTTCTTCCATTATAGTTTTCACTTCATTTTTTGTCTGAGAGATTATTTCTGCTTTAATCTCTTCTGTGGCCTGATGGAATACTTTCTTTACTTCAGATGTGATCATTTCAGAAATTGCAGGTATGTGGCTTATTTCTGCTTTAATCTCTTCTATGACCTGATGGAGTTGTTTCTTTATTTCGGATGCAATTGTTTCAGAACTTGCAGGTATGTGGTTTCCTAGTTCCCCTATATCCTCGCATCCAGAACTTGTTCTGGGTAGGGTTGAGTTCTGAGACTGTGTTTTGTTCTTCTGTCTTCCCATTTGGGATATCAGATGCAAAATATTGAGCTACAAATTACCCAGGCAGCTCACCAGGCAAAGGTCTGTTGCAAAGGCTGCTCCAGTGGCTCCTTCTCTTCGGGAGAACGTCCCTTAAGCTTTCTGCCAAGAGTTCCACTCAAAAGGCTGCTCAGATACTGCTTTGTAGGCTCAGCTGCTCCCTACCTAGAGATCCAGGTCACAGCATGCACATGCCTCACCTTCCCAGAGTTCCACACATGCAAAGGGGCCACCTAGATGTTGCTCTGTGGGCCGAGCTCCTTCCTGACCCAGAGATCCAGGTCGCAGCATACACATGCCTCACCTGCCCAGAGTTCCACGCAGGCAGAGGGGCCACTTAGATGTTGCACTGTAACCATCTTTATCTTATCATGCAAATGAGCCCTAAATTATTTCAATTATTCTGGCTATGAAGTAAATACTTGCCAGAGATGAAGTTTCATAACAGTGCAGAAATGGGAGTTTAAAATGTAATTGCTTACCTTACAAGCATATTCTAATTAGTTTCTATGTATGTTTTGTAAGTTAGAACGATATTTTTGGAAACTTTTAAATTATGGAAATTTCAAATAAAAATTTAGCTGCTTGACTAGGAATGTAATTATTCCGTAATGCAAACACATGCTAATAAAAATAAAAACTGGAAACAAAAGAAGTTATACTTGAATTACAATTGCTCGTTTCTCAGCTTAAGGATGCTCATCATTATACTGAAAACATTTATTTGGAGATATAACTTATAAAACTGAACAGCTTAATGCACCTGTGCTTATATATATGTGTATATGTGTGTATATATATATATATATATATATATATATGTATATATATATATATATATATGTATATATATATATCCATAGCTTAAAGTATTTCACAAAATGCAAATAAGCAAGCAACAAATGGATTTTCTTTTGACCTTGTTGCTTTTTTAATTACTGTGCCTGAGTTTGTCATGTAGGGAGTACATGTAAATCATCTTACAGGCTTCTGTGCATTTCATGAACTGCTTATTCCGGACAAGCAAAATAGATGCGATGTGCAGGGAAACTTTCTAAAAACACAGCTGGACAGAGCCATTACATTAGCACTATTGTTCCAGTTTAAATCATATAATGGTAAAATAAACATAATCATAATAAATAGAATGATTCAGTAGCCTTCTGCAGAAACACCAAGGAATTCTCCTAATTATATTGTTCCTTGTGAATGGCTCTGATGGTATTATAATGCTTACATCAATACTTTTCTGTTAATAGCTTTCAGGTATTTGTGTGGTTTCCCCATCAGAGGAACATCCATAAGCAATGACCATTTATTAAATCATGTCCAGTGTCCTTAGAATGGCATTAACTCTTATTGCAGATATAGAAAAGAGCTTATGTAACAAGCATAAAGGCATCCTAGCAGTTATCTAGTTTATCTCTAATAAGAACACAAAGCTTTAATATCTGATTTCAGTGATAAGTTTAATGCATTTGCAAACTGTCCATGTTGGCATGCTAACTTACTCAGTCTCCATACTGTCATATGGAACTAAAATTACTACGTATGTGTTAAGCAATATGATGAAATAATTGAGGTGATGGAGGTGAAACATTCTAGCATTTTCTGTTATGACACATTCATATTTTAGCTTCTAAATGTCAATACTCACAAAAATCATGTTTCTGGTAATATTTTTCAACCATCCTGAAATTCTTCTCTTTAAATATGCCTTCCCACTGTTCTGGCAATGCTGTCCGCAGCACTTGAGAAGGTTCCACCATATTATAAGGCAGAATCTCCAATTCTCACAGCTTTGTGCAACAACTCCAACTAAAAGCCTCTCTTTATACCATGGTAGGAAATGAGATTTTGTCAGTTCTAGGCAAATGATTACAATTCTTAAATGAAGTCCATTTACTATATATTTATATATATTTGTTCTGTCTTAGACCCTTTCCCAGTCATTCTCTAGATAGCCATCTCTTTGGAACTAAGGAATATTATTGTGGAAAAAAATTTTCCACTGAAAAGGATGTGATTGATGGTTTCAGGATGACTTAGACGAGCACCACCCTAGATTCCTTGTGTCTTCAGTTCACAGTAGGGTTGTTCCCTATTGAGAAGGGAGAACTGGTCCTAAGGTTTGGGAATCTCTGCATTGAAATATTCCTTTTACTAAGGAGAAGTTGTCAGTGGCTGAGCCTAAGCAGTTTTCTTTTCTCCGCTATGATTGGACCTTCAGCTTTTACCACCCATATCACATATGGTGAATGGTTTCAGACAATCTATACGCTTTCCACTTACAACTAAATCTGGACCCCTATTGGTGACTCTAAACTGTGTGAACACTTTAGAATCTTCTTATGTGTTTTTACTCCGATGGCTATCCTAAGGTACATAAATATTTAGCTAGCCAGCACATTCAACCCTGTAATGCATCAGATAAAGATAAGTACCACAGAAAAATAATGAAGTACAGAAACGAGTATATTACTCAGGATGTAAAATAGAGGAAAAAGAAAACAAATCCAGTTACTGAAAAACAGAATAGAGGGAAATTAATGTAGGGAATTGGTAACATAGTGACAAGGATGGAAACATACAGAACCATGAGGCAACTCAGAGTTTTTGTAGTAGAAAAGGTCATAGTAACAAAAAAAGCAAGTAGAATTATTATAACACAAGGATTTCATTTACTCGGTGTATTTGTTTCCTATTATGGCTATAACAAATTACTGGAAACTTAATAGCTAAGACAACAAGCATTCATTCTTTCACAGTTCTAGAGTAAGAAGTCTAAAGTGTGTTTCATTAGGCTTAAATCAAGGTTATGGCCCTGCTTCATTCATACTCAAGGCTTAGGGAACATATTTACTAACTTGTTTCATTCGGCTTCTGGAGCAGCATTGCTGGACAGGTTCCCTCTGTCTTTAAAACATCACTTAGGATCTTGCTTCAGTTACTACACTGCCTTCTATCCTCACTGCCTATCTTACAAGAATATGTTTATTACATCTAGGCACAGCAAAACAAACAATACAGGCTAATATTTCAATCTCAAGATTCTTAATTTATCTCATATACAGAGCCACACCACAGAAGTGATCTTTATAGGGTCCAGGGATCTAAAATTTAGATCTTTTGGGTAATTTTTAAACTATACTTTTCATTTGTCATCTATGTTCTGCCCTGTAGTCCTCAAGGATTCACACCATCCCTGTCCATCTCAGCATATAACATATCACTCAGCTCAAATATCTTATTTACATACTAACCATTCAAAATACCTTAATCTCATTATCTAAGTTCTCTAAACTAGGTGTGGAGAAGATTCTGAGTATCAGCTATCCTGGAGGAAACTTATTGACTATCTGTTCACTTATGGAAGTATGAATGTGTTTTCTTCTTCCAGAAAAAAAAAAATTGTTGAATAGGTAGTTATAGATATTTCCATTATAAAAGGTAGTGATATAGCAAGTGAGTCCAGTGAGGCAGGCACTCACAAGAGATCTAAAGGGCAGGAACCAACAAAGCTTTATTGAGCTGGCTGACAGTCTCCAAGCAGGAGCCAGAGAAGATGTCTGCCCCATTTAGGTCTCACCTTTAGTTTATGTACATTTTGGGTTTCCATAGTAACCATTACATAATTTTTAAGAATTTTACAAGAATTTCACATAATAGTTACAAGGTTTACATTTTCCAGGAGCTGCTGGACAGCTGGATTCTGGGAGCCCATCGCAGTTTAACATTTAGCCTACTTCCCAGTTTGCCCTGTTTGTTCTGTTCCAATTTTCTGGCTCTGCTCTCCTTTAGGTGGATTGATTGACTAACCAAGGGGGGAGGGTGAAGAGTGGAGTCAACTACAGTTTAAATGAGATTAAATGACTTCTCTTAATATGGGGTTTTAAAAAAAATGAAGTCCCTCTTGCCCTATCAATAGAAAATTAAAGGAAGAAAATAGTCATCAACTTTAACCAGTTTTAAAATCTTAGCTGGATCTATTAGATTTCAAAGCCAGGAAATGATCCTCTGTGGAACTTGGCTACATCTTCTGGGACTGTAGCTTCTTTCTCTGAGTCTGAGCCCCTTTCTTCTGGGCTTAAGACTCTGCTTTCTCAAGTATGTATTATCCCTTTTTTACCTGTACAGTATTCTGAATCTGGCACTCTTCCTTATGTTTCCTTCTTTCTCTATCTTTTCAATGAAAATTAAAAGAGGTTTTGTTGATATCTACATATTAAAATCTAGTAGGCCTTTTGTATAGCTCATGGGTATTCATTCTATTGGACAGAAGTATCTTCAATACATATCAAAAAAGATCATCTCTATTCTCAGTTCCTCATGGATTGATTGAAATAGTACATGGATACATGATTAATACCTTTAAAAGACATCCCAGATGAATTAGCTATGATTTTACATATTACATAGACTATCTAAAATTGTTTGTCAAATTCATTGAATTTATTTTAGGATATGATTTTTATGACTTCAAACTTTCTAATTTTATCATATTTGAATTTTGAATAGGATTACAGTTTCTCTAGTTATGAACATTTTTGCTCAAGTGCATTTTGCATAAATGCTGTGGCAAGAGGCATGCATCACCATTCTTGGTCCAAAATCTTCCAGGGTTGGCTCTCCAGAGATAAAATTCACAATAATGCAACAAAAAGGAATTAACCACTAGTATATGGTTGCTGAACTGATTAAGGGAAGACAGCTGAACTAAGTGATATTGTCATTTCACATATGGTGAAATTCTTCTGCGATAAAGAAATTTTTTTGTGATAGGGTGTCATTTGAACAAATGGACAAGGGAAGCAAAGTCATAAACCAGAAGTTTGACATGGAGAGGTGCATTTCTACAAGACAGGAAAAAAAAAAAAAACACTAGAACTGAAATTCTATCAAACTGTAAGTATGGCTGTACTTTGGAGCACAAATGTAGAGGATATAAAATTGTACAAGATCACCATGTGTGGTTGTGAAAGTTGTGTCTAATGATTCACTTTGTACCTTGCAGTACATGATTCATACTCTGTGCATGGCAGGAATGAAGCAGTCTATATATAAGCTGTATAGGACCTAGTAGCTTCTTAAAACAACTTAGATTTCCCTTTGAATATATGGTAAGTCCTTGGTAGGTCTTTATCAGAGAACACAATATAATATTTCTTTTAAAAACATTACCCTGATAATGCTTCTATGAATAAGCTGTAGGGGAGAAGCAATAAAAGAGAAAATGAAGGGCTATTAAGGCATGATATCAATATAAGAACATGTTGATTTCAATTAACTTGGAAAGAAATAAGTACTGAGATGACACAGATGTGCACACACAGAGTCAGAAGCAAAAGTATTTTCAAATTAACAGCAGTGTTTAAGATGGCTTCAAAATTTTCAGATTAAAAAAACATTTATTTTAGTTAGATATAGAAATAGTGAAAGGAAGCAGAGCTTGGAGATAACTGGGGGTTAAAATAGTAGACTTTTGAAGTAGAAGTAGGTCAGATGGTGATAACCAAGGCATTGAGAGTATGATTGTATTACATCTTGAATGTATCTACAATGATTGCATGAGTTTTATCAGAGACTGAGTTAGGACATGAAATAAGAAACAAGAGTATTTGATGATTACATAAAAGTAAATTGAATTGACAGCAAATTGTCCTGGAGCTGGATGCATGAATCTTGAAATATGTGTTTTTTCCTTATAAGTATGAGAGTATTGTGGTATTCTGGACATTTAAATAGTAGGAAACTGTGGTTCTGATCCTTGATGTCTTTCCGGTACATGTGAAATGCATCGCTTAGCAATAATATAGCAGGGAAATTATATTAGTAGTTAATTATCAGGTGTCAATTCAGACTGAAGGAAATATTTCATGAGAAATCATCTGAGCTCAGGAATTTTCTGGCTGGGGGAAGAATACAGAAGTAGGAAGGTATATTCAGCAAGAGAAAGATAGGCCAGGAGCAAATTTATAATGGGAGAAATTACTGAAGTTGAAGCAGAATACAATTGGGATGTAAATATCCTCTGATTTAATTCTGAAATATCCTTCTCTGAGAAGTTACTAAACAGAGAACTTAGTGAAGTTTGTAAGGATAGACTGATGGATTAGTATAAGCATTTCATTTTCCCAAAGATCATATTCTGCAAGTTCTAGAACCTGAGGTAGTTAGTAATCATGGGGACTGGAAGACTTGCCACTCAGTTCTTCTTTCTTACATCTTCATCTGAGCTGTTATTACCAATAACACAGTGGCCTCAGTTCAAGCAGGTTACACAAATAGCTACTTGTATTTTTTCTTTTTCTTTTTCTTTTTTTTTTTTTTTTTGTTTTGTTTTGTGGTACTGGGGATCGAACTCAGGACTTTGTGCTTGCTAGGCAGGCACTTATTCCACTGAGCTATATCCCCAGCCCTGTATTTTTTCTAACAACATGTCCTCTGCATCTCTGTAGTTTGTTTATAGGAATGTTTAGTAACATGTCCTGAGGTTTGTTGTTTGCATTGGAAGCTCAAATTGGGCCTATATTTTAGGCTGTCATCATACTAATTTTAAAAGATTTTACTATTCTTCTGGTACAGGCACCTCTGTTTAATACCTTTAATGTCATATGTGATGTCTCTGGTAATTTGATAACAGAGAAGCATACAGACAATGACAATAAAAATATTTATATTACCCAGGTCAGGAGAGCCTATGGCTCCTACAATAAAGGAGATTTTAGAAAATACATAATTCCTCATGTTTTTTTCCACCTTAATTCACATATGCCAACATCTCTAAACTTAATCTAAGAGTGTATAAAAGGCTTAGACAGGTACATATTAATATTATCTATTGTCTAATAGAGTAGTACCTCAGTTTACAAGCAATTTATTTTACAATTTTGGGGAAGATGGCTATGTTGGTTTTTGTGCAGGAGAGTTAGCCATGGTTGTATTTGTCACCTGATATGGAGTATGTGACCAGAAGCAACATTTTGCCAAATGTTTTATTTCCAAATGGAATTGTTTACAAACAGAAGCATTTGTGAACTGAAGTATTACTGTGTGGTGCATTTGGGAAGAAGGTCAGTTACTGTGGAACGTGTTTATGAGACTAGCTGCACTAATCCTCTTACCTATACACCGCTACCCCATAGTTCTCTTTCAGCCACATGACCTATTTTGACCATTGGGACAATAGTACATGCCACAGAAAACTGGCCTTGGAAAGAACTGGGACACTGGAGCCTACTCTCCTTTGCTGTTCTTCGGGTCCATTAGCACAGAGTATGAATAATACAACAAAGACTACTCTATTAAAACACCACAGAGTTGCAAAACAAGCCACAATTGCTAGGTTCCTACCAGTCTCCTTGTCTTCTAGAAGATATGTGGGAGGAATTATTCAGACTCTGCAGGAAGTAGTATAAAACTTCCTGACCATTGCCAAGTGAGAGGAACCAAGGGACATATGACCCAGAGAACCAACCAGTTTGCCTAAATAATCTAAGGGTAAATTCAACATTTGGTTGTGGAAGTTGAGATGGCGACCAGATAGGAAGCAGAGGAGGAATCTCTCCCAGAAATCCCACCTAGACAAAGAAATACAGCAATAAGGGCAGGACAAAAAGGAGAGAGGTGGGCCCCTTGAACTCGGGAAAGATTTGAAATGGGAACTGAAATCCTTGGAAAGAATAAGAAGGACTTATTTGGGAAGAAAGGATCGGAGGTCCGCCCTGGCGCACTAGGAGGGAGGCGGGATGGAGAAAGGACAGCTCCAAATCACACACAGCTTTAGCTCATGCCCTCGTCCCCGCACCCACAGCTTCAGCTGCGGAGATCTACCCTCACAGAAGCCTCCCAGCTCGGCCAGGGGAGTGTGGAGTTCTGAGAGAGGGTCAGAGGAGAGAGCGTAGCTATAAGAAGATGCAATGGTGGACGGGAGCAGTAGTCGAATCCAGGACAAAGACGAGAAATTACAACATCTACGGAAACAGAAACCTGATCCTGCAGAAACATCCCTAATCCACGCAGGGAGACAGGATGCAATCAGTCTAAATAGCACACAGCTTGCCGCACCCGACTCTGACTCTGCGTCTGCCCCAAGGTGATCCCCTCCCCCACCCCTTTACTGGGTGAGTGGGGAGCAGCAGGGACGGGCGGCGGCCCTGAGGGGCTGGAGCAGACAGCGGCGGGAGCTGCGATTGTGCTCCGGGACCAGGCGGGAAGCAGGAGCCGAGGTGCCAGGCTCCAGCTCCCGCCCTGAAATATCATTGTGAACACGGAGGGACTAGATGGCGGGAGTAATCAACAAATTTTCCTGTCAATAATGGAACGATTATACGGACTTCAAGACTCACTCCACACTATTAACAACACGAAGAGGGCCTACTTACAGCTTACACATATGAACTTCACAAGAACCCATAGCAACACGTTTGGTGAAGAGCAGCAGACCTGGAGTACAGGCACCGGCTGCGGTCGTGGGCGGCTCTGCGGCCCAGGTGGCCCCTCTGTCCGTGGGTGGCTCTATGGGCCCGGGTGACCCCACTGGGGGTTGACAAGTGACGCCATAGAGGGCGAACAGAACCCACTCACCTCCGCCCCTACCCTATGCAGTATGATGGCGGGGAGGAGACAGGCGGTCTGTGACGAGTATGGGTGCTTTTCCACCCCAAACAGGACAGCTTGTATAGTATGGTCTGAGGCAGCGATGTCTCTTCCCAAGGTGAGAGTTCAGAAGTATGTGGTAGAGCAACGGAGACGAGGGAGGAAAGAATTTGAGTTTTCAAGCGAGCCACCACCAGTATAAAGAGTAATAAGCGGGAAAGTAACATTTGGTAAATTAGCATTCACAGATAATTCCCTTCTATATTCTGTGTAATTTTGTAGTTCTTTAATTGTCTATGTGTCGGTGTGGGCGGCTGCCAGTGGGGAGCGGTGGGGTGCATTGGCAGCGACCCCAGAGCCACAGCAAATCCCAGGGATGCAGCCAAGGAACAAATGGGAACTGGGGCACAACAGTAAGAAAGCTGCAGATGGCAGTGGATCACACGGCCCCATGCCCTTCTCACTCCAGGATCAGGCAGGAAGCATGAACTGAGTTACTGGGCTTCAGCTCCCGCCCTGAACTCTTTCTGGGAGCACCTGCAGTCTTGGGGGCTTGGGCAAGCACCTCCTGTTCCTGGCAACAATGGGATGAACCCACAGACTTCAGGACTCACCCCGAACTATTGATGTGAGCACCAAGAGGGTCTCCTTACAGCTAGCACATATGAACCTTGCATGAACCCATAGCGACGGATTAGATCAAAAGCAGCAGACTGGGAGTCTGAAAAACAACAACATACTCCATACAGCAGATGCGAGAAAAATCCTCCAACTGTATTCTAGAACTAATCTTTAGTCTCAGTTCATACCCTGAACTAACACAATGAGAATGGGCCAGAGAGATTTCAAGCCCTGATACCAAGCATCGTAAGTTCGTCTGGTGCCCAGCTGGAAGGGGTGGGGAATGGTAATGACGGAGATCAGAAGGAGGTGGGAGGAGAAGAAAGGGCTTCTGGCATCAAGGCGATGGGACAGAGCCAAATGGGTCACTGAGGGCACCCCGATGGGGGCGTGTGCCCCACGGGTGCTCTGCTGAGGGCCCTGAGGCGGCTCCGCAGTGGGCCCCGCAGCTGCTCCACTTAGGGCCCCGTTGAGGGCACCTCATGGACTGGACCTGCCCCCACCCATAGCATGGCGACGGGGTGGAGCCAGGCGATCTGCTGTGAGCATATGTGCTTTTCCACCTCCGACCATGGCAGTTTGTATACACCCATGTATGGTATAGTTTAGTCTGAGGCAGCTATATCTCTTCCCAAGGTGAGAGTCCAAGGATATAGATAAACCCAGGAGTACAGTTATTATCACAGGGAAGATGACTGATTGGGTGGTGGGGCAACAGAGATGAGGGAGGAGAAAAATTGAATGATCAATTGGGCCATCATCTGTGTAACTGAGTAACAAAGGTGAAGGAAACATTATGTTGGACAGCCTCCAGAGCTAATTCCCTTCTCTGCTTGCTATAATTCTGTATTTCCTCAATTGTTTTTGTATTAACAGAAGTGAAGATAACTTTATATTATACAGCACTCAGTGCAAATTCCCTACTATCTTCTCTTTAATGTTTTTGTGTTACCTAATGTGAAGATAACATTATGTAATACAACATCCAGTGCTAATTCCCTTCTATTTACCGTATAATTTTGTCATATGTTTCCATTCTTTTTTCTTCAAAATAAAAAAAGAAAAGAGATGGATGATTGAGCTGATGAAATAGATGCTATAGTAAAATGCATTATATAATAGATATATATAATTACTATTTATCTTTCTACATGTCCCATATATTAAAAGTAAAATGTATGAAAAATGTAATTTAATTTATGTCTTTTTATGGCCCTTTACAAATGAACATACACTTTTTGTAGTGAAAGAAAATTATTCTGTAGGACTTCATGGTCTTTTGCTTTTATTGCATTTGTTATAATCTTATGTTGAAATAAAATAGGACATTGTTTTGGATCTCACTTGTCTTCTAATACTAACCATGTGTAAACTATTTACAATAATATTAGACAAAATACAACCATACATGGAAACAATACTGTAAATATTTTTAAATTTTATAAAGATTCTTCACAAGTATTTTCCAAGAAGAAACTATAGCAAAAGAAAGACAGAGACAACTTGCAGTAAAATAGATGAGGTTAGTAAAGTGTATCTTTATTTCTATATATTCTTATTTTTTTCATCATGTTTAGTATCCCATATATTTAGCATTTGTGTGCGTAATGCATTGTCTTTCACAATACTATGGGAAAGAGTGGTTTGGTCTATCTTGAAATACATTTGGTGCATTTCTATTTTAAGCAAATACTTTTGCTTACTGAATAATTGAAGTGATCTCTAAAATGGTGTGAATGAATGCAAAGAATATCTAGGTCTTTGCATAATGTAATCTCACATGTAGTATTTTGAAGTTGACATTGGAAAATGAGTTTTCAGTTATTGGGAAAGTATTGTCATTTGTATTCTCTTTATTTTAGTAATATATTCACAAAATTTTCATGAAACTAATCCCTTAGTAATGACCCCAAAGTTGGTCTTACTACTATTGAGGTTCAGATAATTATATTCCCCCAAATATGACACCAGCATGCATATGAAACACTTGCATCTAAATGAAAGTAAAAGTCCTTCAAAGTAAACGCAAATCCCTCTGACCTTTCACATCCCTCTGTCCTCCCAAGCACAAGAATAGGAATTTTGAGAAGTTTCCTTATCTGCGTTAAGTCCAGGCTTGCCAAAGCTCAATCACTTCTGATTTCTTCTCCAAGCTTTCATGAATCATACTCATATTGCAAAAAAGAAATATTGGATTCTGTCAACACACCTTGACAGACTCTTGTTGCACATGATTGTTCTCTATTCCAGTCTCACACCTCTATTCATTCACAGTCCACTTACAATAATTTACAACCCACTGATTTTTTCTGTGGATTCAAACATCTTTGTTCAACTCCTTGAGCTCCCATAAAATTCATTTAATATTTACCTGACATTTCCTGTTTTTTTCTCCTTTTAATAGAAAATAAGTATACAAATTTCTGTATCATATTGAACTAGTGTATAATCACATTCCTGGGATTTTTCCTTGTGCTTTGATTTTCCCTTCTTTAAGTGGGGACACTTTATTTTATTTAATCAATTGCAAATTTACTCCAGCAAGAGGAAATTTGTCTTTTACTATGTACTCTTTCCTTAATTTCTATGTCTATAGAGTAGCCCCCTTTCTCTGACATGGATGCATTTGAAGAAGCCCAGAGTCTCCCTGAAGCCACAGATACTTTCAATTCTCGGATATACTCTAAATTTCCTACATATACATACCTCTCATAAAGTTTAACTGATACATGAGGCACAGTAAGAGATTCAATAATAGCTGTAATGAGGTAGACAGCTTGTAAAATGTAATAAAAATTATATTAATGTAGTGCCACTCAATATACTTCATTGGACGGTAACTACCCTTGTTTTTATTTCTTCCATGGTAGGAGATGATGTAGTCATCACATGATGAGACAAGCCAGAGTAAATGACGTAAGCACTGTGATGTAACATTTGTGATATTATGAACATTTACTGGAGGATAAGCTGTGGAAGGCTGACAGTCAGTCTGATAATTAAGACAGTAATGAGTTGACTGTGAGGCCGATGTGACCTGTATACACAGACAAGGGTGTTTCTGCTGCCCAGTGCAGGAGAGAGGAGGGCGGCACAGTACTTCCTCATGCAAAGAGGGGCGGACAAGTTCAATGGAGCGATTTTTTCTGAAATTTTAACTTTACTATTTTCAGAATGTGGTTGACATGGGTAACCGAAAACATCAACAGTGAAGCCGTGAGCACAGAGGGGCTGCAGTGATCACTGAGTGGCTGTACGGGCTTCTCATCTTTACCTGTTTCTTGGGTGGCTTTGAACCCTTTTCACCCTAATTACAGAGAAACAGTGTAAGTGTTTGTTTTTGCTTTTATTTTTCCTCTCGTCCTTGCCCTCTGAACTATAGAGCCACTGGAGCAACTGTATTTCCTAAATCACCATGGCCTTTCTTGATTCATTCTGTGCCCAGAATTTTGTTTATGCTTTGCCCTAGAAATTCTATTTATTTTTTAAAATTCCTTTTCAGGAATTACCTTGTTTTTTAAATAAAGCACATGTAAGACATTTTCTATGTTCCAAGTACAGCTATAAAGTCTTTACCAATATTTTAGCATGTACTCCTCTTAATTACTATTGCCTGTCTTTTGAGAAACAAAGAGCCATTGAGGAGATTAACAATTTCCTCCAAGTCTTAAATAAAAATGAAAGACTAGAATTCTAACACAGGACATCTGGCTCCAGTGTCTCTGTCTTAAGCACTGGGAATATGTTGCTGCTAAATGGCTAAGAAACATTTCTTTAAACGGTATTCATGAGTGGTATATTACATTTCTATGTATTTTCCAAGGTTTTGCAACTTTCATAACTCATCATTGGGGATATATACTACATTTTTTTTACCAATCATCTGTGAATTTCATAAGTGAAGTGATTATTGTTACTACAAATTGAACACATTTTCAAAAAATAATTTTTAATTGTTAATTAATTTTGCTGATTTTAAATGTTTATTTTTCCAATAGAAATTTTACCCATATTCTCTACTCTAATAATTGGACTATGCTTCACATAATCTCAAATTACATCTATCTTTAAATTTTATATGAGTATGTTTCATTTCTATGATATTTTATTTCTAAGACCATCACTTATATTTATAAAAAATTAATACATGCAACATTTATTATTGTGATATCTCTTTATGAAAGTTTGAGAAAGTGAGAAATGTCGTGAACTGAGTCTCTGACAAAATATTATTTTCAGCTACTACTATTTACAATAAAATCATTTCATCTAAAGAAATACCAAAATATTAGGGTGAAAACAATTATTCTAGATTAAATTTTATTTGATATCAACCTGTGAAGGATAAAATCTTTGGATATACAAATTTAACATTCAAATATACACAGAAAGTTCATATATCAGGATATTTTGTGGAAAAGAACACAGTAATAAAAATATACAATTAGAAAAGATAGATTTTTCTTCTCCATTTTGATTCCCTAAATTAGGTTTCATATTAGAGCAAAAATTGTGACACTGTTTGTTATGGATCTGCCATAGTCTGGATGTGAATTTTCCCCCCAAGGGTCCCTGACTTGGAAGCTTGGTCCTTAGTGTGGTGATGTTGAGTGGATGGGACTATCGGATGGAAGGCTTAGTGGGAAGTCACAGGGACCCTGCCCGTGCAAGGGATAGAAGCAGTCCTTGTTGGACAGAATTACTGCTCCTAAGAGGAATGTTCTAAGTGGAGCAAGCCCAGCACCTCCTCACCTCCGCTTCCAGTCCCACATGTGATCCTCATGATCATTTCCCTCCACATTACTCTCCCCACCACTGCCATCATCAAGAGTACGTTGCAGTTGAGAGAGTCCACAAGAGAACTACGATGACACATGTTCTATGGCCTCTAAAGTTCAGAACTTTCAGCTAAGTAAGTATCTTTTCTTTATAAAATTAGTCGCTCTCAGATGTTTCATGGTAGTCATGTAAAGCAGGCTAATAAAGTCCTAAATGTATGTAGAGGAAATATTTCAAAAATTATTTTACAGAGATCATAAAAAGGACAGAAAAAGGGGTAAGATTTCTAATCTTGTAAAAATTATCTATATTACACCAAAAAAGACTATATGAAGAGACTGTGAAAATCAATGTAGATCAAGTTGAATGCATAAAAATGTTAGAATTATGTGTACAAAGTAAAAACAAAATGAAATTAACAGAAAACTGAATACTTTGAATACCAAATTGGGATGACAGAACAGTTAACCTCTATCAACATTTTGAGTCAATGAGATAGTCTGAATATTGTTAAAAGACCAATATTGTCAGAATGGACTTGAAAGTATGACACAGTTACATACTATTTACTAGGAACTTACTTAGAATATAAATATGCAAGCATTTTAAAATAATGAAAACACGTCAAATAAGTTTCAATCAAAAGAAAGAAATAGCCATATTAATACTAGACAATATAGACATCAAAAGAAAGAAAATTATCACAAAAAGGGAACTTATATAACAATAAAATTGTCAATCCACAAAGAATACATATCAGTCATATATGTGTGAACCAAAACACAGTTTAAAATATATCAGGAAAAAATAGTCTGATAGAAGAATTTGAAAAATCCACATAGTTACTTCATTAATAAAACTAAGAATGTAGAAAATCAGCAAGATCAGTAAATACAAAGAACTCCAGATCACCAGTAATCAACAGGATTTAACCTGCATTTCTATGTTAGCCCACTCACATATATCAGAATACAACCCTTTCAGCGTCTCCAAAATTTATATGAATAGAGGATCTTCTTGAACTACAAGATAAATCCCACAAAAAAAGTGTATTTTCTTCAATAACAATAATGTCCAACTACAGAGTAACTTCATAAAGTTAGGAAGGAAATTTCAACTGAACAACTGAAAACTAAGCAGCACATTTCTAAAGAATCCGTGAGTCAAAGAAGGTGTTACAATGAAATTTTTAAAAAAGAAATTACATTAAATCAAATCAAATAAAAAATATTGGTGGATGAAATTGAAGCAGCCCAAAGAAGAAAATATGTGCATAATTTAGAAAAAATAAGAAGTTTCAAAATAAGAATATGAAATTCCCATCACAAAGACCAGAAAAAAGACAAAGGAGAGTCAAAGGAAGCATAACCTGCTTTTGTATGTATCTTGTATCTACCACAGTTACTTCAGTTTAAAATCTAGACATTTTATCAAAATTACAAATGAAAGGCTACCTTCTGATGCTTCACGTCCATCTAAGGTTCTATATGTTTAGCAAAATTTTGTGTTCCCACTTTAAGTACAGTTAAAAATGTCTGTTTATAGCTGAGTAAGTAATTATCTGCCTTTTCGTATAAGTGTCGTATACTAGTTGTGATACACTGTGTTGCTCCAAGTCTTGTCATTGAGGGAAATGAAGCAAAAGGGTCATGTGTTCTCTTAGTACTCTCTCTTTTAACTGTGTGCTAGTTTATCATAATCTTAAAATTTCAATATAAATATATACAAGGAGGACAAAAGTAAGCCCCTAGATACACAGGTAATATTTGACATTCAATATTGCTTCCAATTTTCATCTTGAAATACAAACACATTTATATTTGAAGTTCTTTGCTCTTCTGGAAGTGATGCCCACTGGCAGTTTCCCTAAATCTGTCTCTTTGCTTGCTTTTTCATCTCAGTTCTTGGAAGTGTTTTGTCATTTAGTTAGTTTCTTGGCTTCTAGTCACTCCATCTTGTCCAACATCCATCAAAAACACATTTCTGAGCAATAACAAAATAGCAGAGAGAACCAAAGCAAGCAAGTACAGGTTTTACACATAGATAAAAAGCAAATTACAAGAGAAATTTTCATATAATGCCATTCCTTCATTTTACTCCAAAAATCGATGTTGACACTTGGTCTTGGCATGTGTATTTGCTACACAGTTAATAAAATACATAAGCAACCCATGAGACTCAAATGTGTGGTTAATCACGAGGCCGGAGAAGAGATTTTACGGATGAGATGAATGTGTATATTGAAAATTTTAAGTCCTTTGAAAAATGCAAAATTTCTGCCACATTATCTTTTTACAGATGATGTAATGAATATATTAGTATTTGTTATCATGTGTATCTGTTTGGATCACAAAAGTTATTTCAAGTGTAAAAAAGGAAAAGCAGATTCTTCTTTCCATGGACTGTCTTTCAACCCCTCATCACTGCTTGCATGATCTGTTCCCTCAATTTACACTTCATTTTCCTACATAACTTTCCAAAATCTTTTTTATTTGCATATTAATACGTACAATCAATGCATGTTAATAAAAACAAAAGAAAAGACATCTAAAGAAGTTTGATCATATATACCTGTTCTTATTTGTGGTCAGTCACTTCTTAGGTGCCAATCATCAGCATTATGATCCTGAGATCTTGTTTGGAGGTTCTAGCAGGGGAGCGCAGCTACTCCTATACCTTTGATGGAGGAATGGTCCTCCTCTAGCTGGGGTGGGTGTCCTCTTCGACAGAGTGCGCAGCTTCAGGAAGGACACACATGGAGGGTTGAGGGAGGGGTATCCTTATGATCTTGACAGCATGTCAGAACTGGAACTGAGAATTCATTTCTACTGACAAATGAATTCATCATAATTGTTCATATTATAATTATTCACTATGCAGAATTAATACAGCCACTAATAAAATATTTTCTTCATTTATATGTCATATACATATAAACATAAACATTAAGGTAATTTGTAAACTGGTTCAGTCAATATGTAAAGTGAAATGAAATGTTAAATATAAAACAGTGGTGTGCGCTTCTACTCAATGCAAGCCACATAAGCTTTATAGGCTTTGCTTTACTTTTGTGCTAGGAAAATTTCTGCACTTGCATGTAGAATAAAGGAACAGGCACAAAAGTGGTGTGGCATAGAGAAGAGACAAAGCAATGCACACAGCTGTGAAGTAGTCTGAGCATGAGACTCATGTTCGATTCAGTGAATTCCCGCACTCAGATCAGCACTGCAGGATGTGCGACAAGGGGACAGCTGTCCACACAGAAGGCCAGGCATTGAGAACCAACAGATAACAAAGAACTCACACAGTTATGCAGGTGATATATAATGGAAACCCTGATTAAAACACACTTTGTAGTTTCAGGATATTTTCAATATGTCTATGGGGTGGGAAAAACTCCAAGAAGATTTCAAATATATTTTATAATTTCACATTTACTCCTAGTACTGATAGGATGGAAGTATCACAGGTACACTATCAGAGCATTTATAATTTACTGAACAAAAAATGTGGAAAAATTTAAAATCAAAATCGCAAAAGAAAGTTTACCTTCTGATTCTTCATGTCCTTCTGAGGTTCCGTATGTTTAGCAAAATTTTGAGTTCTAGGTTTAAGTACACTTAAAAATGTGTAAAATGTCTATGTTTATAACTGAGTAAGTAGTTATCTGCTTTTTTGTGTCATCGATATCATCTGACTGAATCTTTTGACAAAATAACTTGTGAGCTGACTCATCTCTGTGCAACTCATTATACTGTCACTGCCATGATCAAAAGTAGTGAACTATAACGAAGAACAGAAAGAACCTAATTCCTCCAATTTCTAAACAAAGAGCCTGAATATAGACTTAATATTCATTTGCTGCTTTAAGTGAAGTTGATCCAAACCATATATCCGGCATATCAAAGTAGCTTTATACAAAGTGCAAAATTTAATTACTGTCATGTAAATTAGTTTCCTCCTATGTGGAAATACATAATTTTAAGATTATGTTTTTGTATTTGTATGCAATAAATATTTTTCACTCCCCCCCCTTTTTTAAAAAAAAGAATTAGCCACCTGACTCCTTACCATCCTAAACTCAATGCCAGAAAAAGACTTGCTCGGTCTCTTTTGTGTCTAGTTCACAGACACGTGGACGGGCTCTTCTAACTTGGCTGGTAGGTCGGTGTTTGGAGCCAGACGTAAGAGCAGAGCTCATTCTGTCAAGGGTCGGTCCAGAGAAACCCTCTCTCGGTGGTGGTAGTGGCGGGTCAGCAGCTCTACCATTTGGTCCATTCATGATTTTGT
The DNA here is from genome assembly GCA_004027595.1 of Dinomys branickii. NCBI lineage: Eukaryota > Metazoa > Chordata > Mammalia > Rodentia > Dinomyidae > Dinomys > Dinomys branickii. Next base: position 496,082 of record PVLD010000013.1, read on the forward strand.
GTTCTTGCTAGATAAATTGTTCAAGCTGAAGACGCTCTATGACTAATTTCATACTTTCATAGAGATAAGGTTTGCTATATAATATCCTTCAATATTTTTTAATACTGTTTATTCACAAATTAGAATGTGTTTTGTTTCTTATAATGGAGAACCTAGTTGAACAGAAAGAATTAGGGGCATCTAATAAACTTATTTCAAGTAGCAAAATAATCAATATACAGAGCTAGATTTTACTTTCTAAACTTCAGGGTTAGACAGGAACAAAATCACGATTAGATTCCATGACTTTCAAATGTAAGTCCTCTAAAATCCCAAAAACACCACATTTTATTTTCTTAACTCTGAGCAATCTTACATATTTAAATCATGTGATAGCATCTCAAAGAAAAGTCTATAATTTTTAAAAATTTGCTTATTTTTTCCACAGCTCAAATAGATCAAGAAATAAATTTATTTGTGATGTAGCTTTAACATCAGATAAAGAAATATTTTCTAGCATTTAAGTTAATGAAAGCTCCTCAGACTGCTATTCATTTATTAGAGAAAGATGTAGGGTGAGTTTCCCCAACTAAGTATTTGATGGACAGATATGGGCAAAGAGAGTATTATCTATTTTCCATTGCTCTCTGGGACTGACTTTTAAAAAATGTTATAGTGAAACCATCCAAAAATATGTGTCCTCTGGGCACACACTTACTCAATTTTAAAGCTATTATTTCTTTAAAGTGAAATGATGAGCCACAGGAAATTTTATATAGCCTCAAATCGGCCTTCACTATAAAATGTGACTTGTTCCTCTGACCTGAAGGTCGATTGTCTTGGGTCTTTTTAAAGCTATGGATGAATGAATTTTTGAGCTAAGAATCATATTATGGTAAGCATCTTTCTCCTTGAATACTTCTCATTCAGCTCTCAGCTCTCTAATTCAAAGAATATTAGATTAGAAACACTTTAGAAATTCTCAAAGGTTATAGCTACATGTGTGAAGAAAAACGATCTTCAAGATAGCTAAAGACTAAGCCACATATCACAACGAGCACCGACGCTGCTCAGCAAAGCAAAGTGGCTGCACACACACCCTTTAAAAGTGTGTGTGCACTTGATGAAAGAAATCCATTGTATCATGAGCATATCCTGCCAAAATGCCCTTTAGGATTGCCCCAGAAATTCATATCACAGGATTTTATTCTTGAGGTTTAAGTCAATGTAGATTTGACTTCTTAAGTAAAACTTCTTAAGTAAAACTCATAATAGTCATACATTTATGAGATCCATTTATTCCTATTTTCTTTTCTTTACTAACAAAGTAATTTGTTTGTTGAGGAATTACACTCTGTTTCATTACATTAAAAACTGTCTTAATTTACTTTTCATTGCATTAAAATATTGAATATAGTTAGGACTCTGCTAGACATTTCAGAATGAATTGTCATTCATAAAAACATGCAAAACTGAAATCACTGTCTTTCTGAAAGGTGATGTGAGCTTCAGTGATTGTCATGAGGATAGAAATGTAAACCGCCCAGCATATGTGATTGCGTGACAGCGCCTGCAAGCTGAGAAAGTTCCGTCTAGGCCTCACCATCCACCCCATGTGTGTGTGTGAGAATATACACATTCACTTACATATGCATGTGTATGTACATATACTTACATGTATGACCCTGGACTTATAAAATAAGAATGGGTCTTTTAGTTAATTAATGATACCCATTCTTAAATACAGGGCTAGAAGGTAACATTGGGAGAATCTGCTGCCAGCTTCAGGCAGACCCTTCCGTCGTTCTCTGTCAAAGCCAGACAACTAAGGAGTATCAAAAGAATACACCGGATGAACAGAGCTTCATGGTCCCTGAGCCTATGAGGAGCTGGTCCTTGCCTTCAACTTCAGAGGCTGCAGCCCCTGGCTCCTGCAGGCCACACCCAAGTGCTCAGGGTCACCAGTGCTGAACTGTGCCCTATCTGACTTGTGCAAGGCCTCAAGGCAGCCTGAAGAAAAGACACAAACATGCTTTGAACAGCCACAGGTCACAGACGTCAGGGCACATCCTGCCAAAGTGAATGTGTTCCAAAGTCAGTCTTCCTTTGAGGGACCAGTAGATCCCAGAGATTTCTAACTTGTGTCCTTCTAGTCACAGATAAATAAGTTTTAGACCATCTAAGGACGAAGACCATGCCCTGTACTGCTCTGCTCCTCCCTATTTGGGATTGTGTTAGACATAATCACAGATGCTCAGTGACACACGTAGGTTGATTATGTGAAATAAATAAACATAGGTAAGGTTTTAGCAGATCTTTCTAAAACGTCAGAGTTCAAATCCATTGTGGCTTTTTCTTGACCAAGATTTGTGTTAATTGCCATGTACCCATTTCTCTTTTGTTCACAGCAATGGATCAGCTTGTGACCATTAATAAAATGTTTTAAAATTACCTCATATAGCGCTTGGGAATTTAAACTTTTGGGATGCTCTTCAGGTTAATCATAATAAGGATTTGTTTCTCACTGTTATGGGCCTTGCCCTCTGTGTGGGGCAGTGAGATCGTGTTTGTAGTGTTGTGGTGGATGGGCGGGCAGTCTCATGAGTGCACTTCCCGGGTCGCACCATGCGAGGTGTGGTGTTGTCAGTTTATTCCTAGTTTCTTCGTGTATCGATTACTTCATTTCAAACACTATCATGACCTGAATGCGCAAATTGCAGCATCAGCTACTCAGTTTAAAAATGCAGAGAAAAGTGCCTCATTCATAAATCTTATGTTCCAGTGCAAGAGAGAAAACATTCAAAGGAAACTGTAATTTTTAATTATGCGTGGTTGAGGAAAGGTGGCAAGGAAATACATGGCTATGTATAAAAGATAGTTTACCTACTTTAAGAAAAGTTTCTGATTCGGTATAATGTATGAACTAATATCTAAAGTGTTAGCAGAGCGTGGTTAGGCGAAGAAATGAAAATCTTTCAAGAAATGACACATTCAAACTGCACCAGACACAGAGACAACTTGGCAATTTGGTGAAATAATGATATAACGTTGTGTGTCGTGTGCTTTTTTCCTAGCCTATTTCGTACTGTTTATTTCTTTATTTAATCTGAGGCGCCTTATTTTCATTCCCCATTTTAAACATTTCTTAAATCCTGCCACATCCCTCTCCCCATTTTCACCCCACTCGATGCTAGGCGAGCACGGATTTCGTGCTGGGTCTGCGTCGTCTGCAGGTCCCTCACCTTCTTCACTCCCGCTTCACGCTTCGCACCGTGGTTGCTAGAAATGTTTCAAACGGTATTTACGTGATCAACACTCTCCATTGCTTAGATTCTTGCACTAACTATCAGACTAAAACTTGAAGACCTATGTGCAAAGCTTTGTGACTACCAAACAAGTATGTTTTTGTAGTATAGTAATTAAGGTAGCTCTTTTCAAAATATGTGCTGTTGGTATATGTTTGTGACACATAAATTTACAATAACCTTAGGGAACTGGTACATATGCTTGGGTTCTTAATCATTTTTACTTTCTCGTTCCCTTCATCTGCACCTGTTGCCCCTTCCTCAGATCCCCTTCACATCTCCACAAACTCTACTTCCCTGTTTCCTACAATTTCTCTTTATTTTTCCGTCTGATATATTTTTGGTTTAAAAACATAGTCTTAACTTGCAACCATTTATCTAAAATGCCCCAAATTTACCCTTTTGTATGGATGAGTAGTACTCCATTATATTAAAAAAAAAAAAGCACCACATCTTCTTTATCTATTTCTCAGATAGGCATTTGTGTTGTCTCCAAGATTTTGCTATGAAAAATTGTGCTGCTATGAACATGGGTGTACATATATCACCTTGTTATGATGTTTTTAATTCTTCCAGGAAAATACCCAGGAGAATAGGTGGGCCAAACGGGACCTCTAATCCTAGTTTTTTTGAGGAATCTCCACGCTGATTTCCATAGTGTGTTTATATAGTTATATAAAGTCAATTATAAAACCAGTACCAGTCTATTCTTCCATCAGCAGTGGAGAAGGGTTCCTTTTTTCCCATAGCCCAGCGAGCACTTGTTATTAGTTGATTTCTTAATGACAGTCATTCCTTCTGGAGTGAGATACAATCTCAACATTTTTTAATTTGCAGCTCTGAAGTGACCAGTGGTGTGGGATATGTTTTCACACATTTATTTGCCATGTGTGTTTCTTCATCTGAGAAGTGTGTATTTATCTCAGATGCACACTTCTGGCTTGGGTCTTTAAACTTTTGGGGGGCTCTGACTTTTTTCAGTTCTACATATAAGTTCTTTGTCTGAAGGACAGCTAGATGAATTCTTTTTCCCCTTTCTGCAGTGAAAACCTTGCAACCATACTCTTAAGTGAAATAAATTGGACTTACCTGTTGTAAACACCACATTGTCTTCCTGGTGTGGGACACTGAAAGCATAAACAAAGACCAATAGATACAATAGATATTGCGGGGATAAACTGTTCAAAAGGAAAGAAGAGCTAGGGCAGGGGAAAAGAAAAGGCAAGGAGAAAAATGGAAAAAATCATTGTTTGAAGAAGGACAAACTGGCAACAAAGGTTTGTAAAGAGGGAGAGGAAATGGGTTGAAGGGACCAGAAGGGATTGGGAAAAGATAGAGAAATCAACATATATCATGTACATATAGAAATTCCCTATGATGACCAAGATCATTATGTATACCTAAAATGTACCAGAAACTTAATTGTATATTTTTTAAAAAACCATGGCCTTCTATTACTTTCTTTTTTATATACCAGGATACTGTACAGAAAGAAGAACTTTCCCTGTGTCCTCTCAGGGTTTTATAATTGAGTCAAATTAACACAAAAAGATCCTTTGTCTGTTCGGCATGGGGTCATCCCAGCACAGGAAAATGAATACTCTGTAGTCCCAGTGAGACTGAAAAGTGTGCACCGTCTTCACAGGGAAGTACTGAATGTGCATGGAGGCGGCTTCACAGAGCAAAAGATGAGAAGGAGATGAACAGGCTTTGTGAAAAGAATTTATAGCTTTTGACAAACGTCATTCGAGCCTGCTGTTCACCTCCAGTCCTCTCTCCTGGGTTATAAACCAATCTTGACTGGTTTATGAAGAGCTCTTTTCTAGCTGATGTGATTCCTGGGGAAGGAATTCAAGGCAGCTGGGCTCCTTTTAAGCAGATAAGTTCAGAGAAGGCCACTTCCTGTGCTTGGTGTTCCCCAAGTACCCCCAGTTGGAAGGAATCAGCATGTCACAGCAGAGTGGTATTTAGTGAATGCCTTTACAACTCACTCTTTGCTGCAACCATTAAGAAATTTAAGACAATAAGGTGAAGTGAAATAAATCAGACACACAAGCATAAATATTGGATACTTTCTCTTATATGAGAAGCCCAAACTGTAAAAACTTCAAAGAACAAAATAAAAGGTAGGTAATACAAAACAGGGAGATAAACCCTCTGCAGGTGGGAAGGTCTCCGGAGATGCTGGGACTGGGGGCTGCAGGGGAGGGCAAGAGAAAGTAAGAAAAATTAGGGCGTGTTTCACAAGTGGACCAAATGCCCACAGTGAACGGAATCATGATATACAACACACATGCCTCGATACATGTTAAAGAAATTTAAAATTCCAAAAAGTTTCAGTTGTAGTAACTATGCATGGAAGATGTCGTCTCCTCAATCCTGCTTCCCTCCTCTTCTCAAAACTTCCACATCTGCCTTTTTAACTTGTATGTTGTCACCTTTTTTGAGAATAGTGGATAAGTTTATTCTTCACACCTACTACATCTTCACTTTATACTTTTTTGTGCTGCATATCTCTGCGTGTATATATTTTATGCACTGTGTACCCAATTACTCTTATTTGAATTCTGGTAGAGAGAAATGAATGTGACATTCATCTCTCTCTACCAAAATGTGACATTCAGTCAATATTTTGACATTCAGTCACTAGAGACAAAAGAATCTTAAGTTGTACCCATACACATTGTCTCCATTATATTTATAATAAGGTACGAATTCAAAAGAAAATATCTATAAATTTTCAATAACTTTCTTGGAAGGTTTTTGACAAAATCCAACAGCCCTTCACAGTAAGAACCTGAAAGAAAACAGGCAGAGAAGGACCATACCTGACTTTGCTAAAAGCTATTTATGGTGGACAAATGCCTAGCATATTAACTGAGGGGAAATTGAGTGTTCCCCCTGAAATCAGGCATAAGACAAGGATGCCCACTTTTTCAACTTCTTTTCAACACAGTTCTTCAAACCTTAGTCAGATGATAATAACATTCATATGTGATATTTTACTTACAAAAACTATAGTGTTTTAGTGATGTCATCAAATATTTGCAAAACTTTTAAGAGTGCAAATTTTAATTGTATATATTGGAATTTTCAAATATTTTGTGGGAAACTGAAAGGACTAAAACAATCTTCAACAATAGGATATAAAAACCCAAATTTAAAGACTGCATTTAGCACAAATGCAACTGAACTGTGAAATTATTCTTGCCATCAGCTAGGTAATGCAAACAATTAGGATGTGAAAAGTGTTTCCCTAATCAAATTATATCTCCTGAGGCAGAAACTAGAATTTCTCAGCCAGGTGTTGTATCTCCTTTTACCCAATCATGGATTGCCCTTCCTCATGTTTAACTCAGCATTCTTTTAAAGGGCGATAATCCCACCCATGAAGCCTTGGCACTCGGGAGTTCCTCTAACACTATTTAGCTCCTAAAGAAGCTACATCTCATTACCATTGCATTGCAGGTTTCCAAAATACACTTTGGAGAAGGGATTCACAGTCTCTAACACTACAAGAAACTGCTCACCGAGTTGAAGAGTTTACTAGTTACATTTTGTTTACAAATAGAAGAGATGTAGTTGTGAGTTCTATTTGACGCTGAGAAGAGCATTAGCTACATTTTCAAACTTTTAGAAGTGTATATATCATTTTTATTGTACCTGGTAAAAATAATATATGAGAATCAAGGCATAAACTTTAAGTGATACTTGCTTAGAAGATTTGTCATAGATTGTGTACAGGGTACCATAGCCAATTTCTCTATTCTAAAATTCATAGCAGTTTGATATGCTTACCTGCTAATAATCTTAGTTTTCAGATTATAAAATTCAAATATACTTGAATCTTCTATGTACCAAGAAGTTATTAACCATCAATCACTGAGGACCTGAGTTCATGTGGAATGCAAGATCCTTGACAACCCTTCCCCCTAAAAAAGTAAGAAAAGAGAAGGAATGGACAGCAAATGTTTTAAATACAAACATGATACATTGCAAATACCCATGCCAACTATGCCCATTCTGTGGTTGCCCTTTATCAATTCTTCTTGCTTGAAATATTGCATCATTCTTATATCTACTTTTACATTTGCCACTTTTGCTTCAGTTCTTTTCTTCAGCAACATTTCCTCATTTCCTAGCATCCAAGCACCAGTAACCAAAACCAAACTCTAATTATAAACTCCACTCTGTTTTCTAGTTCCTTTCACTGTCTGAAATACATAGATTCTTCTCTGACATTTCCACTTAGATGTCTGATAAACACCTCAAGTTTAGGAGCAACTAAAACAAAATCAGGATTTGATCTCGTCTCCCCATTTCAAACTTTCACTTCTTGATCAATTGAAAATTCATCTTTCAATTTTCCAGACCTAAATCCATGACTTATTCTCATCTCCTTTTTATTTTACATCTTACATTCAATATTGTAGCAAATCGTCTTAATTATATGTTTGAAATGTGTCTGGAGTCCAGCTCATTTCCACCTTCTCTGGCACCACCAGCAGAGCCAAACTCAAGATCTCCCAACTGGATTCTTACACTGTTTTCTCATTACCTGTTTCCTCTCACCTTTGCCATCCTCAAGTCTACTTTCGAGTAAACAGATAAAGTGATCCTACTACATTGTCCATCAAAACATGTCACATCTCTGCTCAAAACCAGAAGACGTCTTTTGTTTTATTTTGGATAAGACCCAAGTGTCCGATCCTGACTTACCAAGCTTGCAGTGATGACATTACCTGTGAAATCAGGCCTCACATGTTCTAATGCTCTCCCCTGGGCTCAATTCGTACAAGACAGACAGTCTCCTGGGCTTTGTAACCATTTCTTGAGCATGTGAAATGTATATCCGTCATGAGAATTTTGCTGTCTCCCAGAAATCTTTCCTTGTTTTCTGCCTGATTGAATTTACTTCCTGAATTATCCTCTAAAATGGTATCTTATTATTGTTGATTTTTAAATGCCCCATATAAAATAATCTCTTACCTCAGTTATTCTCTAAGAGTATTGTTCATCTGTGTTTTTCTTTATATATATTTTAAGAATTATTTTCTGTAATCGGACTATAATATAATCTTAAGAATAGAGAATAACTAAAGTAACTAGAAAAATATAAGCTACATAATTAGTACTTTAAAATGAATATCTTAAAAAAATGAATAACTAGCAAGAAAACCATATACCTATGATATCAGTTTAGCTAGTCACTTGACTTTATATAGTACTATAAGATTATTTAACATTTCTAACTTTCGTGAAAGGAATTTTAAAAAGATATAGATTTTCATCTCTATGGTTTTATTATTTATAACATTTTATTCCATCTATTTTCCTAAATGTTACCAGTTTTCCTCTAATCATCCAGCACTATTATATGTTTTTATTGTTATAAATAACAAGCCATAAATAAAATGCTAGTGTTTATCAATCTATAACCATTTCCTTTTCCCTATATAAAATCTACAGTGCATATACTAGGGAATATGTCCATATAGTCAGTGAAATTTGGTTATATAGTGAGCTAGAAAAAGGAAAATAAAAATTGTGTCGTCCCATTATTCATTACTTCATTTGTTAAATGCTTGTTGAGCCCCCTGCTGTGCACTAGGTACTGAGAGAGCTCATAAGGAAGAGACTTGTTTCCTGTATGAACACCAGGATTTTCTGAAGATTACAAGTATCAGATCAATGATCACAGAGGAAATACAAACATTATACAGAAAACTGCAGATAATCATCCAGAAAGATATTAATGAAGCAAAATAGGTGCACAATGTGAAGCACGGAACAAGTTTGTCAAAACCATATATTTGAACCGTATAATTGGTACATATCAAAGGAGAGAAGTTAAATTGTACTTCCAAAATAATTGTTTTGCAACTTGTGTTTAAGAATCCAATCAACTGCTCAACCAAAATGGCAGTTATGTCAACTTACATAAAATAGTTATAACAGAATATATATACACACACACACATATATATATATAACATGAAGCATAATTCATAGTCAATTATGTCAACATATTTTTCTCAGTACAAAATATAGTATGAAAGTATGTTGAAAGTTGAACATCAAGTAGAAAGTTTGTCAGGTGTTTTTACACCACACAGAATAAATCTCTGCCAGACAAGAATAAATATGCTAGTTCTTTTGTATTTTGACTTTTAAGCTTGAGCCAGAAGTGCCACTGAAATCAGCTTCTGACTGGAGGAGATAAAATAAACTCTCCAAAGAGGCGAGCCTGTCAAAATCCACGAAAAAAATCATCTCTCTCAGATGCTCAAATAATAGATGCTGGATACATGAGTAAATTCAACAGAAACCTCAGCTCTTCTCACATTTAAATTAAGTTCTCTTGTTCAAGCCAATGCTGGATTTCTGCTCTTTACTTAGTCCCCCTGGACAGAAAATGCATTTGGATCTATAAATATTAGAGTTTTCATTGATGTGACACTGAATTTATTTTCACTATAATGAGGCAGATTCTGGTAGAAAAGCCATGAATGAAGAATACGCAAGACTTGGTTGCTATGGAAACCGGCAATGTCTTTTCCTCGTGATTAGACATTGAAGTGACTGATTTTCATTTTTTTAATACAGAGGAATATCTCTGGATCTTTTTGGGAAACTTTGAAAATAATAATCTACCATGTTTTCTTTTTTTTTTTCACGCTGTTTTATTTGCTTTATCCCTGGAGTCTCAGAAATACTTTCACAGACGTATTAAATAAAATTTAAGACCTTTTGTTATCCAGTTGCATGAAAAAGGAAGACGCTGCGTTTCATTTAACCTCACAATTGTACCTGCAAATTGATTTTTAAAAGATATGATATGAGCATGTGTGTCTGCAACACGTAATCTGTGCTTTTTCGATCTGATTAGTGTTTGTCTCTATGTGGATTGGCCCGTGGACGTGCGCAGTGAGTGTAACAAGATGCACGCCCCAGTTGCTTTCTCATTGAGGGGACAAAAAACCCTCCCACCCCCACCATTTAAAGGAGGAGGGGCTTATTTTGACTCACAGTTTTAGAAGATTCAGTCCATAGTGGGCTGGATCCCTGACAGAAAGGGCCTGGTGTAAGAGTCCTGCAAAGCAGCGCTGCTCAGGGCAGGGAGGCTGGGAGAAAGCAGCAGAGGAGAGGGAGAGATAAACTGTGATCTCCACTCAGAGACCTGCCTTCTGAATGAGCCACACCTTCCAACGGCACATTTAGCAATGGATTCATAGATGGAATGACCCAGTGAGTACAGGCCCCAATCACCTTTCATACACTTGAGAAGGTCAGGGACATTTTATGCTTCTACCACGACAATAGCTCTAAGAATTGGCACTTTTAGAAAGATTTGCCTTGACACCTGTATAAAACAAAACCAAAGCACCTGTTAGGTCACTATTACATAAATACAATCAGAGAAGGTGTCACTTCCATGGGTTAGGATGTACTTCAGTTTTGTATGACTATTAATGTAAAGTAATTAATATCAAATTATTTGTATTCATTAGAAAACATTTTGTATTTAATCTTAGAAATATCAGTTGTTTAGACTTGGGGAAATGCAGATTTGATGAACAATTTAGAAAGACTTATTTTTTTCTTTTCCTTAATTTTTTCTTTGAAGTTTCAGCATCAAATATCAAGTTCTCATGCTCCTGCTTAGTATTTCTTCCCTACATTGTGAGGCATATTTAGCTCTGTCCAAAAGTATGCCTTACACAAGTCATTGACTATTGATCTAGAGATGTTTAAAATAACTTCCAGGAATAAACAGACTTTCTTCTAACTAATATATTGTTTATGTATTGATTACAAAGGTATCACAAACTGAACTACAGTCATTATCAAATTCAAAATTGAATGAAACGTAAAATAAAAAGTCTTGTCTTCTTTTCTGTCCTTTTGTTCTATTTTTTTTTTTCTTTACTTTTCCGTAGTGGGGATTGAAACTATGCTGTCAAAATGAGTTGTATCCCCAGACCTTTTAAAAAATTTTATTTGGAGACAGGGTCACACTAAGTTTCCTATGTTGTCCAGCCTGAACAGATTGCTTGAATTTGCAATCTACTGCCTGCCCCAATCTCCAGTAATGTTAGGATTACAGGCCTGTGCCAACATGGCCAGCTATGTCTTTTCATTTTATAATTTTTATATTAATATTTATGTATGAAAGAGCTTAAATGAATTTAAGAAAGTAATTTCTTCACATTACCTATTCCATCTTTAATCCTACATCAAGAGAAAAACATTTCTGATTAGTTTTTAGTTTTAATTTCAATGTTAGTTCCAGTTGACATTCATCTAAATAATGCTTCATGCTTCGTATTGAGCCTATGAGTTGGTTGCAATAGCTGTGCAGAGGACAAAAGATAATCATGGTACCTCAGATAATTATTTTACTGAAAAAACTAATATTTCTCCCTGGAACCTTGATTTTCATTCAAAATCCAAATCTTTGTCACACCCCAAATACAATTCATGACAAAGTTTTGTTTTATTTCAAACTTACTTATTTTCCATGTTTAAATGAAATAGAGTTATTTTAAATAAAAATAAGAGATTCTTAAATAGTTAGTTCCACTTGTTTAACTCTGAATCCAGGCTGGCCTTATGAATTGCTGTGAATTGGTCTTATGAATTGCTGTGGCCAGTGTCCTCATCAATAGCATATGTGAAGTATCACAGGGATCATGAGTGTAGATAGACTTTAATTCCATTATCTTATCACATCCCTACCAGGTGTCCGGGCAAACAGGCTTGGCACATTAGCCTATTATTTAGAGACATGTGGGTGAACTCCCCTTCAAACCTGCCATGTAACCAGAAACAGAGCTACCAGAATTGTGCAAATGTGTGCAGAGGCTCAGTTAGTACCAGAGCAACAGTAAGTTAAACCAAGTTCAAGTTGTAAAAGGGAAATTGCCACTGGTAAGAATTGAAAGCTATGCATATTGTTGATGTTTGAAGTAAATCACTTTGATGGTTTCTCATAAAGAAATAGCTAAGTAGAACTTTCATGTACAGCACTTTTCTTGTGCAGATTCCTTGCACATGTGTAGTAACCCTTGACAGATTCAAATAAAAAAAATAACTAGAAGGATCTACTGTGGCCACCCACCCTTCTCTAGTCTTATTGTGTTCATGCTTAATGTTATATTCAGCATTACCACACTGTAATAAATTATGTTTGTATTTTGTATTCTGCAAAAATTATGTTTCATGTGCTAGAAACTATTTTAATACTTCTACTCGTATGTCTGCCGAGTCCCTGGTTTATAATAGGATCTCAATATTGGTGAACTAAAGTTTACTAAGTACTTTTCCTTGAGTTTTATTATATCAGGTAAATATGAAATGGTAGCTTATTTTCTTAGAGTCATTTTTACTCATTCACATTTCCTGTGAGGCAATGTTCCTACTATATACACTCCATTCTGTTAAATAACACTTGAATTCAAAAGCAAATTTTACATCTGAAATTCTTCTTGGCAAAAATATATCTCTAAACACTTTTTACAACCTAAGGTAGGTGCTTATATCTGGACTTCATGGAAAAAATTAAAGGTTGTGACAAAAGACATATTCTCACTGTTTCCCAGGACCTACAGTTATATGAGTATTTGCTGATATTCTTTGCTTTTTCTCAGATCACAAATGAGGAAGCTACTTTCTCCTCCTGTATAAACTGAACTCCATTTCTTATGTGTTGAAATTTACTTCTTCTGTCTTCTTTAACGTTCCTTCTCATCTTTGTTAGTTTTGCTTTATTGTATTCAGAGTAAGTCCTGTCCCTCTAACAATGTACATCCTCTTGTCTTAATACCTTTCATTTAATGCTGGTTGTATTATTATTCATAATACTGAACAATGCATACCATTGGTAATATTGGCCTCCAACAATTCTACCAAGCGTTGTTACCGTACTTCAACTACAATGGCCATGAATTAAAGTGTCATCCATAATGTGCAAGAAAATTTCAGCAGTAGTTTCCTTTTAGGGAATACTGCATTTGTTTGGCTTTCACAGCATAAATCTAAAGAGAGTCATGATATTTCATGACCTCCTTTTTAACCTTTTATTTGTCCACTAGTACAAGTTTACATAATAATTACATCCCTCCAGGGGAGGTGACACATGTGCAGAAGACATCTTAATACTTTTTCTCACCCACCTCTCCTTCCCTCCTTGCCTCCTTCCTTCATCTCTTGGTCCCTGTAATTTTGCAAACCATCAATCTCATTTTATCCTGTTTTCTATCTTTTGTTTTGCTCTTAATTTATGGTTTAGGTTGCTCATATAAGAGAAATGATGTGATATCCAAATTTGTGTGCCTGATTTAATTTCACTTAACATCACGGTATCAGGGTGTATCCATTTTTCTTGCAAATGAGTAAAGATTTTTCTTGTATATGGCACAATACTCCCTTGAGTATAAGTAACCCCTTTTCATTATGCATTCATTGTTGATGAACATACAAGCAGTTCCCAGGATTTAGTTATTATAAATTGTACCACTATAAACATGTAGCCTACCATGACTCTACGTGCAGTTTGACATCTTTCAATATTGAACCATTCCTGAAAAAGAAGTGAGAACCCCATTCACAGGTCAAATCAATCCCGTTTTCATGGTGAATGTTTTCATCTCTTGTTCCTCATTGCCTAGGAGATCGTGATGTCATTGCATCAAACATAGCTGGGAATCATGAAAGCAGAAACGCTTACTAGTGTACAGAGCATTACAGTTTCTCACTGTCTTCAGGAGCACAGAAATAAATACTGATACTAACAAGGAACCTACATCAAAGGTTGAAATGACCTATGTGGCAGTGCCGTGGTAAGTAAGGAGGTACAGAGTAAAGAATTATGACTGCTGTCTATGGAGCCCTCTGGTGCTTCAGACCACAGACAAATAGTTAGAAAACTGAAGACCTTGAGCCCAGTCACAGTTCATGCATATGTTTTGGTATTAAGAATCAGAGTTGGGTTGGACAACTGATAGCTCAGAATCATGACCTTTTCTTGATTCTGACTTTAAAGAAGTAAATAAAAATGTCAGCACCATTCAAATAATCCAATCTCATTTGATCCCATAGGAAACAGGATAGCATAAAGAATAAACGGTCACTACTCTTCAAGCTGCCCTCTAGAGCCAGCTTCGCCATATACTAAAGGGACCACACTCCAGCCACCAGTGTCAGAGTTCCCTGGGACATATAATATACATATGCTCAGGAGAGACATGAAGGTTGGGTAAATGATTAAAGAATATCCCATGTGTTGCCTAGTGTGTTAGTGAAACTGATTCCTACTCCTTGTTTTCATCTAAAATATATTCATATATATTGAAAAACAAATTATAAAATATATGCAAGCAATTATCATTAAAATTTTCTGAATTCATCCGTACTGATTGATCTTTCTTGATTTTGCATAAATGTAGGATATAAAAGATTATGACTTGAGTTAGAATTTTCTGTTTTCTCCAGTAGGAATTCTCTTATTGTTGAAATCCTATCTTCTATGTGACATACAGCCAGGCATGAGGAGGTTTTGCCTCACCAAAAACAGCCCTTAAGGAATGGAGGTCTTAATCTGCCACTCAAGTGACACTGCTCTTCTAGTGAGAGTGAATGGGAAAGAGGTTTGTTATCTGGTTTTTAGCTACATTTAACCTCAAAAAATTTGTTCTGAGAGAGTAGATACAAGTCAAGGATCCTTATGATCTGAGGATACAAATTCTCAATTTCACTTTGCATGTTAGTATGTAGGTTTTCTGGAGAGCATTCTAGGATATTGGACCTCATCTCCCTGAAGATCACTGATCCCACAGATAGGAGCCCTCCATCTTATGACTGTCACTTTTTCCTGCTGCCTGTGACCATTACTCACTGCCATAAGCTCATTGTGAAAGTCTCTCTGCCCTGTTATGTAGTCCAGCATAGTTCCTCACTCTCAGTCTGGAAGCCTGACCTGGTCTCTGCATCCCTTCATCAAACTTTGTGCTATGTGGATAGTTTGGCATTTACTAGCTTTTCTAGTTAGGTGCTAATAAAAAAAAATGGAAGTCCTTGTTCTGGCCAGCCTTACTGCAGGAGACTTGACCAAACATGATCTTTTCTTTTAAATATGTTCTCTACAATTTATTTATTTAAATATATGCTGATCTCAAACTTAATTAACATATATGTTCCATGATTCTTCTCCCCTTGTGAACATTATTTCTCAATTTCTTGGTAGTATCCCATGTAAAAAAAAATGTAGAATTTCTCATTTTGCTTGGACCTAGCCTAGAAAACAAAGAAAATGAGTGCCTCATTGATGTTAACTAGTTATTGTGAAATGTGTCTATCTTTTATGTGTAGACTTTTGGGGGACTGAAATTCCTTGATTCCCCTAACTGACTTAACAACATTGCATGTTCAAATCTGTGCATGACTTAACACTGAGCAACTTTGAGCTCCACGCCTTGGTTGTAAGACAAGGGTGTTGAATTTCATTTGGTTGTACACAGACACATGCAGTTAGAGTGCTCTTTACTGAGGTGAAGTGAAGATGTAGTTTAGGGGAGAGCACTGTGCTTGGCAAAGATCCACAGAGATCGTCAAATTTATCCTGTATCCTCTTCATAATGCAAGGCAATATTTGAAAAGCTAAATATTTGACATCAAAATGTCATTAATATTTAAACATGATATTTACATAGAGAAATATCTTACTTAAATATTCAAGTTTTACCTTTAAGTTTGAGCAAAATCTCTGACTAACAGACAAGTCTTGTGTCACAAGTTTTCCTAGCAGATAGCTACTCAAATCTTCATTTCTTCTGAGGTTTATCTACATGTTACTAAGCAACATGTTTATGTCTTAATTTTTCATTTCAGATATTACATACTGACTTGTGTTTCTGGATATAATATCTGGATATGTGATTCCCAAGTTTGATTCTTGACATCCCCCCAAAATTAAATAGATTTCTAAAGATTAAAACTACTGTACTTTTATGAAATTGAAATATAATCTTCCATATTTAATATTAATATACTTTGAATACTTTCAACGTATTAGCCTAGTACTTCCATCACAAATATTTTGTTGTATATTAAGATGATTTCTTATGTTTTCTCCTGTTTTTATAGTTTTTCCTTACTTAGAAGAAGCTTTGCCGTTTAGATGATGCTGCTATCTAACATTTTGCTCATTTTTGTCTCCTTTGCTGTGTATTCACTGATAACAAGCAACAAGTCTATTTGTGGTCATTTACATGATTTGTTAATCCTATTAAAAGTCCACGACTATTTTTAAACACAATAAGTCTAAAAATATAGTATTTTTACTATATATATCCTATCCTATCCTTTGGTCTTAGTATATCTTCTACAGTATATCCTGTTCTCCTATATTACACATGCACACATACATAAGTAAAATTTTAGCATATCATATTATATCATATCACATCAGATTTGTACTTTTACTAAATCAATATTTTGTTCATGCAGTATTAGTATAGTCTCAGGTAAAGCCACCTGAACAGTAGACTGTACTATGATTACATTCACATCATAGAAGATTTGCTTTTCCCTGGAGTTACTTATTGTCATGTATCCTCATGTGGAATAATTTGCTTTTCACCTATCATCATAATCATATTAATTCACAATCATAGTCCCTAGAAAATTTAAAATATATGTGGAAATAGTAAAGCACATTATGTATTCTATCAGTTTCAGTTGTATTTCCATTTTCAGACACAATTCTTGAAATCTTTATATCATCCTGCTTCAATTTGGGGTTGCTGTTCACAAAAGCAGCTGCACACGGACATCCTGGGGATCCCAAAATCTAGTTAACAGGAAACCCCATCTAATTCATCCCTTTATTTCTTGATGCTATGTCTTCATTCTCAGCTCACTTCTTCTTTAGGGTGGAATCTGTGTCCCTTGATTTCAAGGAATTTTTTGTTATTTCTTTGATACAATTTTGTCTTTCAAAGGCTATCATTTGCTTTACTTTTAACTCATCATTTGGACATTAAAATTTTAAAATTGTACATCTGTAGTTTTTTTCTTCCATGAAAATGTCTTCCTAGAGCAACATTTTCTTGTAATTACCACCCCTCCTGCTTTTGTTTTTCCTGAACGTTTTATTGAATATTGCACTATGTCTTGTCCACAGACAAGGTATGGCAGCGGGGAGAGTAAGTTGCTGTGGGAATCAGGAAAACATCACCTTCTAGTTAGTACTTGTTTTAGTGCTTGTTACAGCTTTTCAGGGATTGTAAATGCTTCAGAGAACAATCAAAACTAGCTGAAAAAATTTAGAACAATCACGTTTAGAATCTTAATGAGGTTATCAACTGAGAAAAGTAATTTCTTTTTTGTTGCTTTAAAATAACAATGATGAGTGATAATATTACCTCAGAGCTATCCAGCTTGCTTCTCTATATAAATAAGGATGTTTCCTAGGACACTAACTTCTTACCCTTTTAAGAGCGGCATTGCCTTTAACAGTTCTACACAAGTTGGCATATTAACAAAAAATGTTTAAAATGAGCCTTAGACTTTTAATAGGCTTAACAAACCATGTAAGTGACCACAAATAGTAGACTCATCTCTTGTTATATCAGTGAACACATAGAGCAGACAAAGAGCAGGTAGATTTTAGATGGCAGGATAGTCTAAGTGGCAAAGTGTCTTCTAGGTAAGTAAAAGATAGTAAGCACAGCAGAAAACATAATTGTCTCAACAGACCACAAAAGATTTCTGATTGAAGTACTAGGCTAATATTTTGAAATTACTCATAGTATGTTAATATTAAATATAGAAAGTTATATTTCAATTTCATAAAAGTACACCAGTTTTAATTTCTAGAAAACTATTTAAATTATTTTTTTGTGTATCAGAATTAAACTCAGGACTTTGTGCTTGCCAGGCAGATTTAATAATTTTTAAAATTATAACCAATTTAATCAAATTCTCTCCCACAAACTTACTTCCACTTAATGTAGTTTTCTAACTTTGCCTTTATCTTTCCTCTTCCACTTCCAAAGCATCGAACCATTTCACTTCTGGACAAAATCTTTTTCACAGCATAGAACCCTGCCTGGCAAAAAGAAAACGTACCCTTGAATTTTCAACTTTCTACATTTCTCTTTCTCTCCTACATTCCGCTTTCTTTCTGTTGTATGCTTGCAAATGCTCATATTTTTCAAAGGACATTTTCTTTCTTTTGGTCTCAGAAATGTAATATTTCAGCTAGGCCTGGACAACCTTCAAGCCTTTACATAACCTTAAACAATGTGACTATTTTAGTGCAAGCAGAGAGCAGCAGAAGCACAAGTTCACCATAGCAGGAGCAAAGCTCAGGATCTACTGCTCAGTGAATTGCCACGGCCCAGGGCTGTGTAGTCCTACCCAGATCTTTGTTTCTCTTTACATCATACTGATGATCAGTAACAGACAGCGCTATTTCCCCTAATCTCAAAGCATTCATATGCTCACAGGTGCCTCCCAAATGTCCATAACAGCTGCCACTCTCCTGTGCATGGGGTATCAGATGACCACGCCAGGATTTCTCCCTTACTTTTACCTTTAACCATTTTTTTTCTTATTTTAAAGAAACTAAATAGTAATTTTAAAAATTAGAAAAAGCATTAGAAAAGGTACAGAATTTCAAAAACCATGATGATAGGAATTCAACAATGGTTGGGTTTTTTTGTTTGTTTGTTTGTTTGTTTGTTTGTTTTTTAGACAGGGTCTTGCTATGCAGTTCAGGCTGGCCTTGAGCTCACTTTGTAGCCCAGGCTGGGCTTGAACTCTCAACAGTTCTTCTGCCTCAGCGCCCTGAGTGCTGGGATTATAGGCATGCACCATGACGCCTGGCTAACCGTGATTGTTATACTGCATATTGCTGTCTTCAAAGTAGTTGTTCAGATTGCCAGACATGAACATGTAGAATTGGTCAAAATAAAGAAGAACTGAGCATTAACTGTTCCTTTCAATAAACCAAGAAATTAGTAGCGCAATTATCTTAGCTATCTTGTGGATAGACTCCCTTCTCTTTTATCCCTTCCTAATCTCTGTAATCTCATCAAAACTGAGAGTCTCTCCAGCCTTCTCGCTGACAAGTTGCATCTCTAGTCCAGGTAGCCAGGGCAGTGGAACAGTTTGCAAAGACCTTGAAAGAAATACTAATAAACAGCTTGTGAGAGTTAGACAAGCAGAGAGTTAAAACTGCAGCATACTAGCGAAGGAGGGTCCAAAAGAAGTGTATACAGCACCTTTTGGCTGCTCCGAAGGGGTTGCACACCCTTGAAAGCACTATTTGGCAGATATCATGGAGAGGGTATATTCAGCAACAGCTTTGGCCAGCAAAATCCATGCAAGACAAGTATCTGACCACAGTGTCACCCAACAGGTTTAGTGCTAGCTGATTAGATAGATGACTCCGCAGCCAGTTACTGCAGAGAGGCTGTTTTATAGAGTTAACCACACTGCAGCAAAATCTTTAGCTTTCTTGTTTCCACTGCATGATCAGCGCTCCAAGGAACAGCTGAGTTGGCGTGTGGACAGAAAGCCAGCTCCTCCAGATGACTGTAGTTTCACAAGTTCCCAGCATCCTTCAGATAACACTTATCTGGCTATGCCATTCCTCATCTACCCTGCAACATGCCATTTACTTGGCAAAAGTATTGAACATGTAAGGGGTGTTCAATGTCCAAGTTGTTCTTAGGAAAGACACATATTGCCATTACTTTTTTCCAATTTGTAAACAATTTTATTTCACTCCGATTTACTATGAATTCTATTATTTTGTTTTGCTTTTTAAAATTTGGTACCAGGACTCAAACTCAGGACCTTGGGTTTGCCAGGAAGGTAGTTCTGCTCCTGAGCTATATCCCAGCCCTTCCTTCTTAGTTTTTTTTTTTTTTTTTTTTAGATTCAGTGATTCTTCTTTATCTGATGTTATCAATAACTTAAAATATTTTCAATAGTGAAGTCCTAAAGACTGTAGGGAAGATGTGCTCCTGGCTCACACTTATCTGAGATACTTTTTAAACTGGGCCACTTGAAAACTTAGTGGCTCAGCTGTACTACGCTGGCAAGGGGATGGGAACGGCATTACCTCTAGGACTTCCTCCTCGGTGGCCCAGTGTCACAGAGTGCCATCACATGGCAGGGACACAATGGGAGATAACAGCATTCTACACTATTTATAAGCATTTATAGGATTTTAACATTTCTATGTGTTTCTATCTATCTCATCAAGATTTAGTAATGGTACTGGTTCTTGCCTCCAAAGATTATTTTATAATCCCCAAACTATAGAATTTCAGTTGCAATCTCTATAGGCTTTTAGTGGGAATGGAATTAAGGTTGGGGAAGAGACTACAATACTTGACCATGTTCATAGACACGAGGATGCTCAGTTCTCTCCTTCTCTGAGCTTTCCTTTCTTCCTATTTGACTTCCTTGAGAGCCTTACCAGTCAAGTTTCATGAGCAGCTTTCTCTGCACTGCTTTCCTGCTCTTTGCCCATCGGTGGTCCAGCTATCAAAATTTAAGGACTTTTTAAAGAAACTATTATCACTTACCTTATTCTTTTTAGCTTTATAGAATCACACTTTTATTGGGCATGTGGATAAGGGGTAAATTTCTTTGCTGACATTTTAGTGGAGATTGGAGAGGGCATTTAGTTAAATCCATGTGTTCTGCATGTTTAAAATTATTTCTTCTTATAGTGAGAAATTAAATATTTGAAATAAAATTGATTTGTACTAAGAATTTGTGGTGAGAACTCGGACTTAAGTTTCACTTATTTTGTACTCCTTCAGCTATAGAAAATTATTTGTTTACCAGAACTGCATAAATATTTACAACTCACAATGCAGGAGTGATATGGTGGCCTAAACATGTTCTCTGTCTCCTTCTTTTATAGAACCATTGGGCATGAAAAATTGAGGATATCATCACTATTACCTTACAAGGCTTTACTAAGCAGCATATTACACTCTTTGTAAAGTACACGTTCTAGAGATATAGGAGAGTGCAGTGGTAACATTATTACAAATGGAGAACCCTAAAGTCAGATTAAAACCACTTTTGTTAATGCTATGATTATTTCTATCTTAATCTGCACTGATTCAGGGCTACTCAAAGCCCATTCTGGAAATCACAATGGCCATGCCTATCCTGTGAACAGGTTTAATTTCAGATTCAGAATTTTAGTGGAATTTCAAATGAAAGATGCCACTCATAGTGACTTTCTGTAAACTTAGTGCCTTTCTGATATATAAATGTTGTATCTCTATATTTTCAATAATTCTTTTCTCCACTCTCTATGCTTAGGAAAAAAAAAATTACCAGGTATGGTGGTGTACATCTATAATCCCAGCACCCACGGTGGAGGCCAAAGCAGGAGAATCGCTATGAGTTTAAGGCCAGCCTGGGCTACATAGTGAGTTCAAGGCCAGCTTGATTTACATAGTGACACCCTGTCTCAAAAAAAAAATCATGTTTATTTTATCAAAGTTGTTTTAAATTATGTTACATATATTAATGCTTAAAAGTTAGTTTTACACTTGTACTCTTTGATTTCATTGTTGATTTATCCTGCAGGAATGGTTGCTAGAGACAAAGAATGTAAATTACATATGTAAAGAAACCTTCAAACATCTTTTAAAAATATTAAGTGATTTTAAAATGTGTGACTATTATTTTATATAGCAATTTGTGAATATATGACTGAGACTTTTTCAATAAAAATAAAATAATGGAGCAGACTCATGTTGAACTTGAACAAGATTTGGTTTCACTGACCAGAACTTGTTCCTGTTTTGTTTCCTGCTACCTCGGGGTAAGTTTCCTAGAAGCCAACTCAGAAAGGAGAAAGTCTGTTCAAGTGTCTCACTCATGGAGAGCTCTAAGCATAAGGGGAGCAAGGCTTACAGATTGAGAGAAGGAAAGAATCCAAAGCCGTGGTATAGGGCCAGTAGCCCCACAGCACCTTAGAGCTAGCTCCTCCTGGAGGCCAGGGTCCAGCGTTTTGTATTTCAGTGCAAAGTAAATCTGTAGGAATGAGGAGGAGGAGGAAGGAGGCTCAAAGGCTGTGCCACCGTGGGCCAGTGGGCAGTTTCTCTGAGGGGAAGCTCTGAGCTATCAGCCAGCTCTCTTAGCTGGAAGATGGTAGCAGGAGAAGCTACTAAAGCATTCACTGTACTTGGCAGATAGCTTGTTATATATTTTATGTTTAGTCATGAGTACATGTGTGTATTTTGACAATAACCCATTTCTTTGGACAAGAACAACAGTGATTAGACTCCAAACATCAGGTATATAAATGTTATTTGTAGCCATTTTAGATATCATGCAATTATACATACTTGTTCAGTAACTTTTAAGCAAAATAACAAATCAAAGGAAATGGAAGTAAGACTTGTTATGTTCTGAAATCATTGATTCCAACTACATCTATTTATTGTCTATTGAAATTCAGAAACTTAAAAAGTTTTACTGAAGAGAATATCCTTCACGTTTCTGTAAGTTTACATGTAGGAAAGGGATCTTCAATATAAAGATAACAAGAAAGCTTGTGAATTTTCTAAGAAACTGACAGATATAAATTTGCCTACCACTTCCTCAGCGTATTCTCAGGTTATATCTTCCAGGACAGCGCAGAAGTGAACCCCACACAACCAACATCCTGTTGCGTAGTAGATGAAACCTTTCCTGCATCAGCAATACTGTTTCTGGTCAGAAAGTATCATATATTTGACAATGTACATATAAATGATGGAAGATAACTAGGAAACATACAACTAATAGTTTTAGTGGAGTTAGCATACATTTGCCCCAAATGAAATCCAAATAGTTATCATATTATGCCAGCCATCCAGCACTGAGGTGAATGTGCAGTTGTAAAAAGTGAAATGTGAGAAGGCACTTTTCAATCAGATTACATCATGGTTTCATTTTAAAAATACTTATAGCTTTTGTTTGACAATTAAATATAAGTGCTAATCTTTTCTCTTTCTAAAATGAGATGTTTCCCTCTTTTTTCAGTAGCAAATTGGATGCATGACTGATCAAAGTTGCTGAGAACAGCGAGATTATATTGTATAAGAATAGCCGTGGACATGAAGCCCTTCCTTGATTTATTTCTCACCTAGAAATTACAAATATCCCTTAGAGTACACAATGCTACTTTCAGTAACTTTACAAACCATTCAGAATGATACCTGTTTTAAAAATTGTTCAGGAACTTTTCCGGAAATGTCTCTTCAGTTTTAAGTTACACTGTTATTAGGAAGAAAAAAAATAAGAATGAATATTTGAAGGTTATACAAGGATAAAATATAAAATTATTATACGTAGTATGTAATCATTTTTCATTGCTTTGAGACTTACTATGCACTTCAGATGTGTTGTATCACTCACCCATCCCAAGAACCCTAAGTAAGAGAGACCATTACTCTTCCATTTATTTTGTATGAAAGCCTTGAAATTATATTTTACCAACAAACAGAAGTATAAACTATGCTAGTGAAAGATCCAGAAATATACTTCTGGAGAAAAGCATATATAAACTGCAGAAGATTAAAAATTTCCCCAAGTATTTGTACGATATTGATTGAAGTGGTTTTTAAGAATGCTCCTACCCACCTTCGTATCTCGTGGTTACTATGATTTCTCAGTGTGGACATTGTTCTCTTATTTGCAAAAATAGATGTTATTTTATTTTATTGGTAGGTTTCAGAAAAAGAAGATAATTTTCACAGAGGCAAACAAGTAAAAACCCTAACAACAATAATTCATTCATCACTAAATGCTATGTGAGTCACTCTCTAAGTAATTGACATAGTTTAGCAAAATGTGCTCTCACTGTAATTCCTAGAGCAAATCTCCAAAGAATGATGCAGTCTGATTAGGTAATCATGAGCTCCAACACTAAAGCTTATGGGCACTTAAATCACATTAAACTTGGTGCTGGAGTGGCATCCTGAGGTTTATTTGCTTTTCCCTTCAATGCAGAGCATTTTCTTTTCCAACCTGAGTTTCTTTCTCTGTAAAGTGGAGATGGAGGCTATGTCATCACACTGCTATAGAAATTGCTGATCTTCAGGTCACTGACCACTTTTCATATATTTTTGCCTCTTTTTCTTCTCCTTTTCCTACGATGGAATTTTTGCTCTCACTGTTATTGTGGTATCTGAAGGGTTTTTGTTTTCTGACTTTGTTATTCTACTTATTGATGGTTTTTTCATAAATTTCAGTGATTTATAATTTCCTTCAGAATGTAAAATAATTATCAGACTTTCATTATAGTGTCTTTTTCTAAAATTTCTCTACTCAAACACTGCTAACATGTTTTTCATATCATACTTGAGATTTTGAAGGAAAATCACTCTTCTCCCTTTTTCTCAATTAAATTCATCTTTGCTACCTGTACTAGTCTTTCCTTTAAATAGTGTGTTATTTAATGCTCAAAATTCAGCCTGCACAACCTTCTCTCCCTTCCTGGACCTCACCTTACTATCTTCCCCGGGAAACTGATGATTCCCTCTCTCGCATTCCTCTCTCCCACTTCTGCCATGTTCCGTATTTTGGAGTTAAATCCTGGATATGACCATCAACTGAAATTGGAAGTTGCTGAAATTATTTGTTCATATTTTCCATTCACAAATAGAACCCTTCACTTTTGGACCTGTTAACACATTGTGCAGTCAACCCCTGCTGTTTGACACGATAATGTTGGCCAGTCCATTGTCGAACTCTTCTTTCTTCTTGTACATGTTTATCCTTTGTGTATACTTGTCATGAAGTCATTTCCATGATTTAACAATTCAGTATCCCCATGTCAATATTCCAAACTTTATCCTTCTTTCACTGGCTTGCAATTATAATTAAAAATCATTGATATTTACAAAACCATGAAATTTCTATATTTGGCTTATTTTAATATATCAGGTTTCAACTCACTTTGATTTTCTATTTTCTTTCTATGTAGCATCTGTTTTAGAGTTAAACATATATGTTCTTATAGAATATTTCTAACTCATACACTTTGCATGCATTTTCTCCTCTTATTTTTAAACTTATTTCCTTCGTTTTCTTTCTTCCAACAATATTAATTGGTACATGGTACATGCAGAGGCAGTCATGTAGACATCAGTGGAAAATGTAAATAAAGATCACTTCATCAAAAAAGCTGTTGTCTTAGTGATACAGGTCCAATAATCCTGTAATGGAAGATCACACAACGGAAGGGTGGTAGGATACTGAAGGAGTTAAGGATGGTAAAATTTAGAATCTTCAATTACAATTACAAATAAATGGAGGAGCTACCCACGAGAATATTTGTATGAAAATCATTGCAGCAGAGATATAGATAGAACAAGCACCAAAAGAGTGGTGTATATTCTTTCTTACTTAAATTATTTGGCTGAGAGATCAGTGAGGTGACATATAAGGTAAAACGACCTTTGCTGTATGTGACTCATCTCTTCTAACACTGCACTCAAGAAGACCCATCACACAGTCAATTACTCTGTGACTCTCAGCCTTACTGTGTCCACTGACAATTTTCACATCTACTCTTTGGGGAAGTAGAAAAGAGGAAGAGATGAAAAGGTCTTTGATGAGTACATTTGACTTTACCCATTAAAGCAGCTTTCAAATGCTGCTACTGGCCAGATGCCAGGTGACCATTTACATATTTTTGGCCCAAGTTCAGTTAGAAGTTTATTCCAAAATGCGAAAATGGTTTGGAGAACGATATTTATTTTGATAACCATATGCCTCGCCAAAGTTCTGCAAAAATGCAAAATACAGGTGTAGCTACTTAGAGAGCACATTGAAATTGTAGCCTTTAGAATCTCATAGAATTAATTTCTTGAATATTATAATAACACAAAGGTGATTTTGCATATGAAAATTACTCAACTAAAAGAAAAAGAAAAAAGAAAGGTTGGAGAAAGTAATAGTCTATACAGTTTGCCAACCGTCTCATCTGTGAGCATACAATCTCTTCCCTAAAACGTCCTTTCAGCTTTCTTATTGGGATGATGTTTGACTGTATTCACAATATTATTTAGGACAATGGTTGTCGTTGAAGAATAAGGCAGAAGTGCTGGAGGATGCTTGGGATACTTTTTTTTTCTTAGTATTCTAAATAAATACTTCAGAATTTCATGCATACATATTAATGTGATATCATATTCCTTTTCTGCCTCCTTGGTAGTTTCAGATGTAAATATCTATACCATATCAAAATAAGCAAAAATATGTTAGTCAGTATATATTGAGTGCTTACTGTGTAACAGACACTGTTCTAATTAACTCCATATATTTATTAATTTAATTATCGCAAATCTTACAAATCTTTCATGTAAGTATATTTTAATATAACAGAAGTAAGTCCAAGAGGTAGAAGTTTTTTTTTTTTTTTTTTTTTAATCACAAAAATACTAAGAGGGTAAGCAAGGACTTGAATCTAAATGTTTGGACTCCATGATGGTGTGCAATGCTTATTTCCTGTGATTTGTCCTGTAATTTACTTATCAACAAATGTAAGATGTGTTATATTTTAATCTCAGTGACAAATCTTCTCGCATTAACACTGTGATAGAGGGTTAGAGGGACTGACTTTGCTCCTAGTTTCTCAGCGCTAATCTATGATTGCCTGGCTCCAACTGTGTCTGGGCTGGTGTTGAGGTTGTGCCTCAGGGTGCAACAGCATGGTCCAGAAAGTCTGCTCACTTCGTGGAGCTGAGAGTTAGCAGGCACAAAAGAAGGAGAGAGAGAGAGAGAGAGACTGTGTTATGGTTTGTGTTTAGATGTCTCCCAAAGTCTCATGCTGTCATGGCTCAGGCTTCTAGATTTTTTTGTTGATCCACGGTCCAATGCCAGGATTACGGGTATGAGTGCTACCCCCGCCTGGGAGCAGGGAGCCCGCACGTAGTATAAGGGAGGGAAAGAGGCTGCTCTCTGCTGTTGCCCAGGCTTTTTCTCTTGTTGCTTTAACTGTCTTCCGCTGCCATGAACTGTTGCCCTCTGCCACGTGCCACTCTGCCTTGGAGCCAGCAGAGTATAAACCGAAACCTCTATGAGCTAAATAACCGTTCTGCCCTCTTTAATTTTAGATGTCAGATGTTTTGCCCCAGAAATGAGAGGAAAGTAACTAAGACAGATCCCAACCAGGAAGAAAATATAGTCCCCGGGGCACATTCCTAATGAGTTTCTTCCTACCTTACACTAGAGCAAAACTCCTAGAATTACCACTACCTCCCAATGGCCCCATCAGCAGAAACCTGGGCTTTGGTATATGCACATTGGCAAAATCTTTAAAATGAAAGCCATGACAATGTGTCTTAAATTTATAGGTACTAACATAATTTGAAGAAAAATTTCTTTCTTCTTTTTTAATGATACAAGAATGTGTTCACAATAATTTCAGCCAATGAAATGCACATTGGCATTTCATTTACAAGTTCAGCCAATGGAAAATTTTTAAAGTCACATCTAACACAATTTAAAATAATTTTTTTTCTGAAAGCAGTTATTTTCAGGTAATTTGTTTCAGGAGTGTAACTTGTTCCTAACATTTTAGAAAAGAAATAATTTAAATATTTATTAAAAGTTACACAACAAATCTACTCTTTGTTGTGCACAGAGGTCTCAGTTCTGCCTCGTTTGCACAGCAGACACTGAAAGAAAAATACACATGAAGGGATGAACAAGTGATCTATGAATATCATAAAACAGCAGTGAATTGCTCACTTAAAAACTGAGAGAACAACTGAAAAAGGTTTTCACATTTATTTGGGGGACTTTCTTAGCAAAAGTTCTGGGAAGCTATTTCTGAGGCCTATTTTAACTTTAGTGATGCTAAAATGGGCACCTCCCCACTTGTGTTCTGTTATCCTGAACATGCCAGAAGTCACTTTGAGAATTTTATGTGAAGGAAAGTGATCTGTTTTGGGAAATGTGAGGTTATCTCTTTTCTCACTATGATTTCTCCTAATTATCTTTTAATTGCGTGTTTAAACAGGGTGTCACAGGAATGCACACTTCTGAAATTCAGCTCATTTAAGGCTTCACTAATTACATTGTCCCTCAAGACTTTTTATAGAAATTCCTTTTATTTAAACATCCTGAAACATCAGAAAAGATAAAAAGTAAGCACAAAAGGTGACAAATATGATTATACATATATATATATGATTACATATTTCATCAGAATGTGGAACTATATTCTATAAAAGAACTTCAGAAGCAAAACCTTTCACTGAAACTGTATAGCAAAACTTGTAACTTTAGTGTCTAGCTTTAGTTTCCCCTTAGCACTTCTGTATTGATAAGGTATCCTATTTATTCTTCCCTTTCTCTTTAAATGCTAAAGAATACTGTGCTCTTATGGAAAGACCATTGATCATGAAGACACATTAACATTAACACCAACTCAACTATATGGTTTAATAAAGATTCATGCACTAAGAGGAATAAGCTTTTTGCATATTATTTTATATTTCTGGAGATTAAATATAAATTTATTGAAATAGTGAACATTTTATATAACATTTGAAAAAGCAGTTGTGAAAGATTAATTCAGCTGGACTTTGTAAAAGTTTAAAAAATTCTATTATAATATTTTTGTTCAATACACAATATGAGGAAAAATTAATATATACATAATTACTTCAATAGATGAGACAAAATTTTATGTTAAGTGTATTTTTTAATTAAGAGATCAAATATATATTCTAAACACACTTGGGTATGGTGGCTAAAATCTATAATCATAGTACTTGGGAGGTTGAAGCAGGTGAATGGCCTCAAATTCAAGGCCAGTCAGGACCATGTAGTGGGTATAAGACCAGCTTGAATTGCATAGTGAGACAGTCTCCAAAAACCAAATCAAAACAAAAAAGACTATTTTAATTGTTAAAGAAACAAAAAGCCAATACAAATCAGAATTAAGAAATAAGTCAAGCATAGATTTTAAGTCATTTATTTAAAAATGCTTCATTTAATCATTAAACTGAAAATAATATAACCATGATCTTTATCCTTACATATGAATTATATATAAAAATATACATTTTAACACTTTAGAAAATATCTGTGCTTTTAACACATATAAACTATATGAAACTGTTGTTAAAATTAATGAGTTTTGTAGATTGGCAGCATAGAAATATACAAAACTGTATAGCAATTATTAAATTTTATATAAGTGTAAAACAATGTCTATCTTACTTTAGTAAGAAAATATAATAACTATTTCAGAATTTCCTTTAACGAGAAATGACCAAATCTGCAACTAGAATAAAGAAAATCTTTGTATAAAAATATAAAAGAAAGTAAGTAAAAAATACTTTATGGTTTGGTGTGTCAAAAGCACATTTTGGTATAAAGATTTTCCCCAAGTCATATTTAGGTATGTTTAGATCTCTTTTAATTATAATAATAATACAATATAATTTTGATTGGAATTTTAAAATATTCGAAACTCTTCTCAAGGATTTAAAATGCAAAAGGGACATTTACTTTAAAATAATAGGCAGAAATGAGATAAGCCATACCATATTTCTAAATGTCCTATAGCTATATGTTCTAAGCTATACTATGAAACAAAAACAGTATAATCTTATATAAAAAATTCCAGACCTATCCAGAGAGCAAATTATGCAGAGGGAGAAAGCTCCAACAGTATGCAGCGCTTACTCCAAAATACCTCATGGGCGTTTTTATGAAAAGGGACAGACAGCTGGAGTGGGGAGAAGTTTAGCTAATCACTCCA
This sequence comes from Dinomys branickii, assembly GCA_004027595.1. Classification (NCBI taxonomy): domain Eukaryota; kingdom Metazoa; phylum Chordata; class Mammalia; order Rodentia; family Dinomyidae; genus Dinomys; species Dinomys branickii. Next base: position 526,172 of record PVLD010000013.1, read on the forward strand.
GTTCCCAGGGGCTCCGTGAGAATGGTTGGGTATTTTAAGGTTGATAGGATGCATCATATTTTAAAAAATGAAAAATAAAAAGCTTCACACACAGGAAATACTAGGTGTTTCACCCCTAGAGACTTCAAGAACAACAATTGGGAAATGGAAGATCAAACAGGCTGAAGAGAAAAACCTTGTTAATTTGTTCAGTGAGTGTATAGTTTATACTAAGGGCAATGGGGAAATAAGGAAGATTTTAAAGGAGAAAAGCGTTAGATTAAAGTCACTCTTTTCTTGTTAAGGCACTTTCTCCACATAGAAAGGTAAGTAGATGCATGCAAGATCAGATACAGGCAGGGCAGTTAAGAAAGTACTTATCTAAGTTAGATCTGGACATTGCTCTGAAATTGAGAAAAGTAAACAGATTCCAGGGACATGCTGTAATCATAGACCAGAGGACTTGGCAGTTGATTAAACGGAAGTGGAAATTCCAATCTTCTAATTTGGACAAAACGGATACAGAAGTTACCAGTTTCATTTTCTCACCAACCCGTCTCATATTATGTGCAGCTTTCAATTCCATGGAGATGCTAATTACAGGCAGCATTTACAAATAATTAAAATTCATCATGTGTGGTATAAAAGCAGACATATACACACAAAAACAATAAAAAGGAAAACCCACCTTCACTTTTTCTTGTGGGCCTGAGGCACAGCAGTCACTGTGCTCTGTGGAATGCTTGTGCCCAGAATGACATAGTAATCATTTCTGAGTCTTAGAGATCAATATCCCATTATTTGCCAGTAATCATGTGTCTTTCCATTTTCTCTTTCGACTATTTTTATTGTAACTGCTTTATAATCTCATTGGGATTTCCAAGCTATCTCTCCTTTAACTTTTGATCTGTTTACTACAGCTTGATACCAGTTTCACCAATTTCTTTTCTATCTAGGTTTTCGTGGTCCATCATTTCAAAGGGGTGCTTCCATGTTGAAGATGCTAGAGTGACCGATAAATGGCTGCCTCAGAAATCTTTTCTTACCTCTGCTATAGGCAGGCTACATTCACCGTCACAGTATAAAGGGATTCGTCTGCACCATCTGCAATAGGAGAGTTTAAGTTCTTTAGCCACAGAAATAGAGGAAGACAGTGCTCTGCCTGTGTGGGTAAATCAGACAGCTCTTCAGTTACAGTGGGTTAATTAGATGGTGGGAAATAGCAAATCAAAAACCTCAGTCCTACAAAATCCAATTTCCTCTCTCTAGAATTTAACACAACTTTATTTTTACACAGATATATAAACCTTCAACAATGAATACAATAAATTTCTACTTTGGTTATGTCACAGACAACTATGACAACTTAAAAGAAAATAAATCTCAACATTTGGCAAATGATCTGAAATCTTTACGGTTTCATCAAATTAGGGATGCGCCCTGTTACTATGTCATGATGAAGAAATGGAGTTTATTGTTTTCTTCTCTCTGCCATTGTTTAGAATGCTTCAAAATTATTTTACTCACCTTTGGCAATTTTTTTTTTTTTGCTTTAACCTCTACAAATTAGTTTTGCCCTCACCAGTCAACACTTGAAGAAATTGAAGACCGAACATCTACAGGAGTGAGTAGTTGAAATCAGGCTAGAAAAACTGGCCTTTGTATTTATAATCTAGTACAATTTCCCTGAACCTCACATGGATATGGGGAATGATATTTATGTTACCTATAATTCTTTATACTCAACAATGCTTACACTACAAGTAGAAGAATGTATAAAATGAGCTGCACAAGAACATACTTGTTTTATATTTATACACAATTTAAAATGACAGTTTCTTTGGAGCGCTTATCTTAGGGGACAGAATAATATCACACAGTTTCTGTAGATATTCACATTCAAAGAAAAACAAAATTATGCCATAAAAATAAGCAAAGCAGCAGCATTAAAACTAATTTAGATTTTCAAAAACTGCAGAAAGAATAATGTAAAAATTCCACTCTCTTTGGTATGTTTAGATCTGTTGAAATGGATACATTATTTTGTTCTGACTTAATGTAACATATAGCAAGATCTACACATTTTCTCCAATGCGGTTTTGTATGTGGAGGGTTAGCGCTTAAGCAAAAGAGAATGTACCTTTTTACTGTGTTCTAAATTGAACAAAATCAATCTAACTCAACAATTTGACAATTTTAATATTTTCAATTCATACATGTGTGTATTTATCTATATAATATAGTTGTTATGGTTGATATATTGTTTCAACTTGGGGAGTCTAGAGGTTTGGCTGAGTGACTCAGCAGGAAGCCAGAGTGTTTACTTTGTACACATCCTGAGCCTGTGGAATAGGAGGGCATGGAGATTGTGTGAGAGCTACACGTCCCCTGGGTGGGGGTAGCCTGTTTACAATGTAAGGGAGGTAGAAAGAGGCTGCTTTGCTGCCATTTCTCCCTTATGCTCTTGTATTTGCTGTGCTCTGCTGCCATGAACGTTTTCCCTCTGCCATGTGCCACTCTGCCCCAGATCCAGCCAAGGATGGACTGAAACCTCCACAAGCTGTAAGCTAAATAAATCTTTCTTCCCTTAATTTTGAACATTGGGTATTTTGTCTCAGCAACAAGAAAAATGTAACCAAGTCAATACTCAAAATTCAGGGCAATAAAATTTTGACTGAAAATAATTTGTTTTTAGTCTAAAGTTAGTATATTTTAAATTTTCACAACTTTTTCAAATTTCCAGCATTCCTTTCATCTCCTATAATTGAGTACTCTATTTCGATGTAAGATCTGAAAATATATCAAATGTAGTATGCAAACACTCTAGTGACCATTTCCGTAACTGCAATATACATTACTCTGGGGCTTACACCACTATTCCCTTTAATTTGATGAGTTTAATTAAATCAAATAGCGTTAAAATCCTCAAGAGAGGAATAGTTCTACTTAGGATAACTCCATTAGAATTACTTGAAATATGAGTACTTTTATAGTGCACATTAAGAGATAGCTAAAAATGAAATGTAAAAAGAAGTGAGCTTTCAAATATAGCTATAAATGCTACAGTTTAAAATTTGCTAATCAAGAAAATGTCAAGAAAGTAAGCCAAGTAAACAATCATAAAATTAGGTCATAAATGTTATCTTAGATCATGCCGTAAAATACTAAAATATCTAAGCAAAGTTTACATCAAAATAAAATATATTTGCTTTGGAATGGTATCACATCTTTAAACACCCTAAAACCCTTATTATTTAGAAAAATCCTTCCTCAGTTTTCAGTCAGTGTTTTAGGTTCCACACTTCAGTCACTCTGTGAGCATTCACTCAATCCAGAATTTATTTATTTATTTATTTATTTATTTATTTATTTATTTATTTTGGCAGTACTGGGGATCAAACTCAGGACCCTGTGCTTGCTAGGCAGGTGCTTATTCCACTGAGCTATATCCCCAGCCCTCAATACAGAATTTAATTGGTATATGTATGTCACTGAGTTAAGCACATGCCATTTGTTGCCTGGCATATATTCACCTTACCATTTTGGTATATTGTTTAAACTCCTCAGGTAGACAACTGCTATGAGGTGGCAGTACTTCCTGCAAGAGTTATTTGAAAAGAATGCAGGCTGGAGCATGAAGAAGCTGATGGTAATTATCTTCCAAGAATGATTCCAAGGAGTTGCATGATTAGAAATCAAGACTATGGACTTGTGTTCATTTATTTTAATTTAAATGGCCTAAGTTAAGACAAGACAAATTACCATCACGATTTAATCTATCATTTAAATCAGACACATTTAGATTTCAATTCACTTGAAAAACTCAAAAATCAAACAAAAGGCTTAGAATTAACTATTTCCCAAGAATCTCTGAGTCCATGAACAGAATGACAATAGAAATGGAGATTTGGGCCCTTAATAAGGGTGTTATTGTTCCATGTTCTTTGTAGCAGACAATATATGTCTCTATTCCAAAGGATGTGCACACACATCCCCACAAATGCAATTATCACTGTCCATGTTGAGATATATGAGCGTTCCCAGCGACAATTCCCACTCGGGCCCACTAATGTAAAGTAAGAATCTCTTTTCATCCTGATATAATTTAGGAGAAAATTCCTTAGCCTTTTGAAAAGATAAAGATAGTCTCATCATAATAATCAGCAACATCTTTTAAGGAAGTATTTTGTGTTATGCACAAACATGCAGGCATTTGATGCAGGAATTAAAGAGTCCAGTCTTGGCAAATTAATGACTCAGAGACACTATTGCAAGACAAAAATTATTAAGTAAATAAATCAGCATATAACTAAGTAGTCAAGCGCCAAGACTCTAAGTTAAATCCCTGCTATATCAACAAACAAAATAAACTAACAAACAAGTTGCAGGCATAGTTGCTTATCCTAATATAACAATATATCAAAAAAATTAGATAAGAGGTAACAAGAGGAAAGACACCAACACAGTTTGTGTGTGTCTGGAAATTTATATCTTAGTGGGCATATCAATATTGGCAAAAATATCTTCTTAAACGTATTTCCAAGATGTTTACGTTGCCAAACACTAAACCAAACCTAACCTAAAACCTAACGTGAACCATAGCCCTAACATGAATCACACACACAATTACTAATTTCTTATTATAAATAAAAATTTTTATGAGAATATGTCTCTTTATGATAAGAGTTTGGCTTTTGAGGAAGTAAAATGGTTCTTTATGTACGTCATGCACATCAGATTTACCACTTTAAGGGAGGACTTACAGGCAGAGGGTCCATGAAAATGGTGAACTTTAGACAATTTTAGAGAAAACTTGTTATTTCAGTTTTATAATGGTAAAAACTGACCAGCACTACCCATGAAGCTTTAAAAAAGCAAAGCGGGATCAGGGGAGTAGGAAGAATAAAAGAAAGAAGAAGAAGAGAAGGAGAAGGAGGAACAGGAGGCTCATGAAAAGGACAGAATAATAGGGTGCAGGACTGAAAGGCGTACTGAGTACAGTTTGCCAGAGCATAAGCCCAATTGTTAATGTAGCAGAAAATTCCCCTCACAGCCAGCATACTTCAGTTTCTCTTAGTGGCCCCAATGTCAGTGCCTGTTACAGTTCCTGTTACTTCTGTTTCTTAGGGATGGCTGGTCACTGTGATGCACAGCTGGTCACTGTGATGCATATTGGAAGAAGCAATCGATAACTACCAAGTACTCGCTTCTGTACTTCCTCATGCCTTTTTTTTTTTTTTTTTTTTAATGCAACATAAGTCACAAACTGTCCAGGAACAGGACGTGACATTTTTTTCTCTTGAGGTGAGTGCCCATCAACATTAAATAAATCTGCTTCCAAATCCTGGGTGACATTTCCATGTTTCTGTTTGCCCTTGCACTACCACTCTAACACACCTGTGGAATTTAGCTAGTTCTAAAATATTCTTTCGGAATGCGTAGACTTGATTCTTGGTGGGATGCATTGCAAATTTCTCTGCTGACATGGCATGCATTTGTGTCCTCAACCCATTGCCTGGGTCATTTAATGAGTCTGTAGTTTATATGGGTTCTCCATCTTCACAGCAGACATAAGTATCATAATCACTAGTGATTTTCATTGTTACAGTGAAAGATCATCACTTCGGAACTTTGTAAGTCATACTTGTGACCAGTACCTTTAAGGGCTGCTACCCAAATTCTTATTTACTTGACTTGAGCATGAGAAGTACATATTCAAATAAGTACTGCCAAACGACAATGCACAAAATTTATCTTGCATTAGAATAATCTGGAAAAAAGCTATACGAATAGATCACTAGGTGCCGTTTCTAGAATCTATGACTCACTAGACCAAGGGTTGGGCCTAACTATCTGTATTTCTAATGCGTTTTCAGGTGATGTTCGTATAATTCATCCACAGAACATGCTTTTAGAACTACCGGTCAGACTTGTATTTCAAACTTTAGAATGGCTACAAGTCATCTGAGGGTTTTTTTAACATGCAAAATTTCAATCAGTAAATCTGGAATGATATCTGTTACTTTACATGTCAATAAGTTCAACAGAATAAAATAGTTTTTGTCTGCATGAATATTCTATTTTTGGTAGACATGTAGTGAGATAAAATATCACTAAAAATCAGTGGAAATAATGGCTCTAGAAACCATCCCCAAAATGTAGAGTTGAGGGTGTCTGTTATTCCCTGGAACAGTACCCACATGTTACTGTCAGTCTTGCAGACAGAAAACAGTTGTATGTTTGAGAAATATTAGAAATTATAAACTCAAGTTAGATCACATATTGGAGTATTTCTCAGACCTTTTGTGTAGCCATGTACCACATTATAATGTTGCTATCAATCACAGGCAGGGTATACAATGCTGGTACCAGTGAGGTCCTCACCAGTTCAGTTTGTACAAGTGCGTGGTATGATGTGCCTACAAGAACTAAATTGTGTTTCTTAAAATATATCCCATAAGTTTAGTAGCACATAGTTGTATTGGAAAACACTTGTAAGAAAATGCAACTCAGAACATTTCTACATGTTTCATCAAGGAATGTTTTGAATGTAACCCCTGTTAGTGTTCTTCCAGACTAAAAATTTCATAGGATCCAAGCACGTGACTATTGCTATGGGATTTTCACCTCTCCTTTGCAGTAGAATAGCTTTATTGCAACAGGGCAGAAATATTTGTATTTTCAATTTTGCATAAATAAATCATATGATTAGTGTTTGATTTTGATAGCATTGAGAAAATAAGGATAACAATATAGCATTTGAAAGAAAACAACACTTCTTAATATACTTATTAGACCTTGAATTTTGTCTTTATTTTTGTATTTTTAGCATTTTAAAATTCATTAAATAGTTAAATTAAGTAGAGTGGATGATTGAAATTGTGTGTGGCATGAATTACAATGTTATGATGTGATTAAAGATATACTTAATGTGATAAAAATTATTTCCAAACTTCTAAAATATCAGTTGTTAACTATTTTTACTGTTTTAATAATATAAATGCTACTCACCAATATGGGCAATCAGGGAAGGAACACATAAAATTAACCTGCAGATGTGGATTTACGCCAATCAACCAAGCTGTAAACTTCAACCCCACAAGGTTCAATGAACTAGCATTTAAAAACATTACCAAGAAGTAAAACTCATTATTTGAACTACCTTTTGTTAATTAATCTTTAAAAAAGTTTTAGAATGTGATATATTTATATACATATACATATAATCTCCATGATGAATGTAATTATTTGCTCCAAACATGTACTAATAAAAGTTAAAATAATAAATATTCTTAGAATCAAAGCAAAATTGTCAAAATGTTATGAGCATAGTCAGTCGTTTAGAAAGACTATGACATAACCCCTGGAGTTCTATAAAACTACTGATATTTCATTTCATACTCTAGTTAATGAATTATATTGTATCATATTAAGCATACAGCATGGAATTTTTGGTGTAGCATATTATATATTCATGTCTTTGCTAATAAAAGTCAACTGTCCTTTTACTTACAATTTGCATTAACAGCTCATCAGTATAAACGGAAATGATTTATTAAGGAATTACTGAGTGGAGACTGAATTGCTCAGGGGATTGACTGGTAATGGTAAATGTAGTCTTTTCTTTCTAGGTCACTGATTTAAATTACAACTTGGCAGAGAGTGGAGGCTATTCAGTGACGTATGATGTGTGGAATGGGGCGGTGATGTCAGTCTTATTTTCAGTAAGTGCTGTGCATTTAAGTTTCAGTATTTTAAGGAAACTGAACTCGACTTTATAGACTGTCTCCGTGGATTTAAAATACCATTATATATACATGTGTAAAAATATTCAGGAGAGAGATTAATGTTACCAAGAATAGAAAAAATGTTATCCATTGAAACATTTTCCATATAAAAATATTTGTGAGACCTACAAGAGTAAGTTCAACAACCATGGAAATAAAAACGTTGCAATGATTTAAATTAATATGCTCCTTTGGTCTTGCTCTTAATGACTTCAGTAAATACATAGCTCTTTTAAAGTTAATTGGAAATGATATTAAGATGTTAGAGAAATAAAATACTAAATTCCATGAAAGCCACAGATTAAAAGGTTAAAATTTTATATTGGAGAAAAAAGAGAGTAAGCTAAACTAACATTATTTCACAGATAAGACAGTGAGACATACAAGGCTGCACTGACCTTTCAATGTTGTGGAGATGCCAGAATGATACAGAGCTGAACCACACGCTCAGGACAGAGCTCATCTCACTATGTGTATGACATCCTGTGTGAGTTCCTAATTCACAGGGGCTGCACAATTTCCCAGCATCTCAAGGAAAAATAAAGCAATTAAAAATAAATAAATTAAGAAGACTGAAGGGAATATATAAGATTCACATGATTAAATCTGCACCAAATCTAAAAGCTACACCAAACCTATTGGAATTACAAAATGAATTCAGCAAAGTTGTCAAATAACAGGTTCACTCAATAAATATTTTATTTCTGTGTTTATTGAGCAGAAATTTAGCACGTGTTTTTGAAAAGGTCCATGACAATAAATACTAATGATATGGAATAAATCTAATAAAGCATAATGTGACATAATGAGACATAATGTAAATAACCTAGGTAAATGGAGAAGAAATTATGTCATGTACCTCTTTTGGAAGTCTAACTTTAATACAGTTATCATTTGTCCGCAAATTGATCATCTGATTTAATATCATTTTAAGCAATCTCCATGCAGTGCACCGAGAGACAGGATTATCCTTTATAAAAAAATAATGCAAGGCAATGCACTAAGCCAAGATGAAGGGGCATGAAAATTCAAACACCAATCCTTAGGCACATGCTTTAAAATGAGCCTTGGGCAGATAATTTGCTTTAACCAATGAAACATGTGCACAAGTATATGTTGCTTGTTAAGAAAAAGACCCAAGTTAGTGAAGTCTGCTATCAACCCCAGCATTTAGTCTGAATGCCAAGAGAGAAGTGGAAGTAGATTCATACATGTGTATAAACCAGGATGATGATCCACAAATGGGGAACAATAAGGCTGTGTAATTTTCCACCAGCTTAATAGCTAGGTGAGGTCGGATGCCAGTTAACATGGACACAAAATAACCTACAGGAATAAAACGTAATTATTTCTGAACACTTGGATAGTATTTATAAAAAAAAAATTTTCTGTTATATTGCCTTGAACAATTTACTGGCAAGAATAAAGACTTAAAATTCAGTATATATTTTAATTGTCATAACTTCAAAAATAAGTGTTAATTCTAAATGTTAATTTTCCATTTCTCTACAAAAGTTACATTGAACTTATTTCTGTATTACTATTTCTGAGAGCAAGAATAGCCTTTTATATTATACTACAAAAATGCTTAATGAACACATCCTTCCATTTTTATATAAATCACATGCTCTGTGTGTGACTACCATGTCCAAATTACAGAAATCAATTTTCTCTTTTATTTAGGTTTCTGTATGGTATATACATTAGAATAATGGACAACATACTGAGATTCTAATAGCCTCCACGCAGGGCTTCTCCTAATGCTTCCCCACTTCATGGCTATTTTATTTTAGATATAACCTAATTTATCCTAATCTGTTAAAAGTCTATTTTCCTTGGAAGACAAGATTTATATTAAGGACAAATCCCTTTAACATATATTTTAATTAACTATATATATGTTCAAATGTTAACCTGCATATTTTTCCTCTATTTTGGATTAGCTCTCAATATTAAGGACTAGGAAAGCTATAGATAATCACTGACTGTATATTGGTGCCATTTTATTTAAAATATATTAACATTAAATTTAATATTCACTTAAATTTTAAATGAATACACTTAGTCTATTTGTTCATGCATAAACTATAGCATGTCATTTTGGAGTTCTTTTGTCAAGTCAATATAAATTATATTAACTGTTACTGTTTAGTAAATAAAATGATCAGTGTTTCAATTCATAAATTTGAAAGTATATTCTATCTCATCCTCTATTTCTGCTTCTGTAATCACACTAAGTACATCTACAATTTTGTGAAAGCTCAATGTTAGGAAATAAGCATAAAGGAGCTCCCATGAAGTTTTTTCTTTTATTTAAACTTCTCTGTTTAGTTTAATTTCATAACAAATTCAGAAGCACAAAGTGTAGTTTCTGATTTTCCACTGTAGAATTTCTTTTCCAGTTAATTTATTTTTGTAACATTAATAGTTCATACACAATTACTGAAAACTACAGTAATACAATTCATTAGAGATTATAAACAAGCACACAAAATGGCACCAGAAGCTTAGTGCTAGAACTGAGTCATCAAATTTTGAGGGACCTTGTAAAAATCACGATACCAATAAAATTAGCAAAAGAAACATAATGAAAGCTGCCTCACATAGGCTATATAATTTATTTAGGTCTCATCTTAATTTCAAAACTTCATAAGGAAAATCAATAAAAAAGGAAAATATCAATAAAATCAGTTTTTGATGATAAACTCAATTTAATGGCAATATATGAAAATTTGTGTGATCCAGAACCAACAAAAGATGGTAATATATCAAGATATGAAGAACACAAAGCAACTGAGAATTTATTCTCATTCGACAACTATAAGATAGGAAAGCTACACCAGTACGGAAACAAAATCAAAGTGAAACACAAATGAAGATGTTTCCTAAAATTTATAACACCAAGAAATGATTGCCTAGCACTAGATCTCAGCTGATGCTTAAAAAGCGCTCTGACCTCAGCCTCATTATAGTAGCCAAGTACAGAAAATACAAAATGAAGCAATTCATCAGCAGATTGATGCCATTAGCATGGTCCATTACAGGGAAAGAACAAGGAAGCTGGTCAGTGTCTGAACTTTTTGGGCCTTTACAGTTCCATCTGCCTCTGTGCACTAGAAAAATCCATAATTGTTTCTTTCTATTTTTTAAAGTTTCCTTTTCTTTTTAATCTAGACACACTTCATTAGTGTTGTCTCTATACTGTAATTACGTTCATTTATGAGGAGCCGGGACTTAAACATAACACATCTTCATGATTTGCTTCCTCTTCTCCCCCCCCCAGCTATTTCTAGACCCCCAACCACCTGAAGAAATATCCATTGCCTTTTACTTTTAAAATAATAATTTTTAAAAATTATATAATTTGTATTTTGCTCCTTACATTACTTACACTTTGAGTTTCTTGTATGAGTAACCATGGGCTCTGTACACTTATATGCTTAACAACATTATTAAAAAGGATTTTGCTATCTCTTTTGTAATTCCACTTTAATAGATATGCCACTGGTTTAGTCACGACACTGAACAATATTTGGAAAAATGGGGTGAGTATTGCTAGAAGCAGAACAATGTTGGTTGAACTCCCGAAAAGATACAATATAAGGGCTTGCTAGACATGTCAATCTGGCCTTTTATTATTCATCTGCAACAGAATGATTCTCTGCCAGCACTCTCACCCTAGCAGGGAGTTTGAAAAGTTAGCGGCCTTTGTGCAGTTATTCACAACTACTGCTGGAGTGGCTCACAGGGAAGCCGTCGTCTCGGCCTGCTGTGGGTGGGAAGGTAGCTCGGGGGTGCAGCTAGCTGCCTTCAGTTCAGCGGAGAGGAAAATGAAAACCTCATTTGACCTTAGGCCTGTACAACATCTTTCGATTCAGTTAGCAGAAACACTTCATTGGGAAGGAAAGGGTATGTGGGTAATTTAAAAACCTACTAACTGTATCCCAGTGGAGCTATTGTGAATTGATTAGAACTCAATGAAAGGTTGAATAATTAGCACCATTATAACATTTATGGAAACCAACTGACAGTTAATTTAAATAAACTTAATATGATTTTGCAACTGTTGTGGTGAGTCTAACTCAAATTGAATCATTAAATCAAGTGGCTTCTGAGCCAGGGGGTTCATATATATTTTTAGAAACACTTTTAATAGCAAATGAATAATAAAATACTTTCACTCTTCTCTCCAAAAGATGAAATTAATGTTAAAAATGAAATAACTGGAAAATTAACTTTGTTTACTCCAGGTACTGTTTTTAATTAAATATTTCAGAAGTATTTTAATTGTTCTTTTTCATTTGACATTCATTTATGCTTTAAAAAAACAGAAAAAATTACTCTGATAATTTCCCATAGCTGTCCAACATATGAAGAATAACAGAAAGGAGGGAGTACTTATTTCAGGTTCTATGTTCCACGGTCAGCTGGCTCCATTACTGTTAACCCAGAGTCATCATGGCCAAAGAGAGTGATGGGGAAAGCTGCTCTCTTCACGGTGCCCAGAAAGCAGAAGGAGATTTAGAGCAGATTGGAAGAAGCAGGTCACAAGGCACCGCCTACCGGACACGGCCCCTGGATCCACCCCTTTCGCTAGATCCCACTACTTAAGTTTCTACCACATCACAATAATGCTCTCAGTTTGTCAGCTGATGAAGTTAGACCCATCCTGACCCAATCAAATTCCCAAAGTCCTACTGTTGAACATTGCTGCACTGTGGACCAAGACTTCAATGCATGAGACTATGGCGATTGTCCACGTGCAAACCATAAAATACTCCAAAGCACTGCAAATAGAATTTTGAGAAATTGTAACAACTGCATTTTCAAGTAAGTCTTTAAGCATGGAGAGTATATATCACTATCCTTTACTACCTGCTTCACATAAAAATTCTACTTAATACTGTTTTTGCCTGAATTTTCTAAGTCTGCTTTCTTTCCAAATCTAGAAAATGTATTGAAAGGTAGAAATGTGGTGAAAAATGTGCTTTTCTTTCTATTTTCTGCTGCATGGGAGAATAAATTGGTATGTTTCCATGAATGAATGTCAAACATGTCTTTATGTTTTATTCATTGTCTATGACATATTTATATTGATAGCTTCTCATATTGTAGATGTTATATTTTTACTCCTGAAATTCTAATTTAACTGAATATCCTGAATTTTAGTTGCTAAATCTGACAACCCTATGTGGATAAACTGAAATGTTGTTTATGGTACATGTCCTAGGATCGGGTTTGCTGAAGGGAACTTTCTTCCCATTTCAATTCTCAATTCTCTAGTGGGCAGCATTGCAGGAATACCAGATTTACATCACCTATATTGCAGGAGATGGAGGCAATACACTAATGGACATTAATTTCATATTTCAGTGATAAGTTCTATATGTCTTCTGCATAGTTTGAAATTTCTATGGTAGCACAATAAAGTATCCCGAGTTTGCAATCATGAAGCATAAAAAAATTATCCACATATTCTCTAAAAATTCCAAAACTTTCTCTTTTGTTGGCGCTTCAGGTCTTCAAAGAATCCGACTCCTCATCACATTGTGTTTTGTTTTTTTTTTTTTAACAAAGAAAATTCATTTGACCAATTGCCATCCTAAATTTTATAAATTTAGCAGAGTCTGTGTGATTCCACAGTGGACCCAGTATGCTGTCCAATCCTGAGTGCCTGACTGTCAGCCAGTGGACCTGTTCTGGGTCCTGGATGCCTTTCAACAGGTGCTGCTGGGCATCATTACTACAGAATTTTGAAATTAGACTGACATATTCTCCTTCCACAAGTTTCTCTCTGTAATTACACATATTTTTAAAATAAAACTTTGGAGATAAATATCCCTTAGAAGAGGAGTAATAAATACTTTTTAAAATTTGATACACAGATTCTTTCCTCAAGTGATATTTGACAAATCAATATATGGTACAATTTGTGACACCTGGACCAAGCAGTTTTATAATACTTTTTCTCTTTTAAGGAGCTAAAAAGGAGAAAAAAGAATGAGAGAGGGTAAAATATGCCATTTTACATTTATTAGATACTTAGAAGATTTACATGCAGCTTTCAGGAACTTTTCATATTATTATATTCTCAGGTGAATGGTAACAGGAATTTCATGGTTAAGTTAAAAATTTGAGACTAAATATACTTTATGAAGCCAACCCTGAAGCTGTTTTATTAAAAGTCATATGTTTCTAACTTCTGACACATCTCTTACAACTTGGCATATCTAAATATGACTCATATTCTCATACGGACTTCTAGTACTGCACACTGTGTGTTTTTCTCTGTCTTTTAGATCTGTTTACCCTCAAGCCTCAACTGTAACATTTGTACCACTTGGAAGAGACTGGTCCTATGCAACAAGAGAGATGGCAGTAAGCAGGAGTGTGGGCGCCTGGTATGCTGTGCGGTAGAATGTGTGACCGTATGAATCAGACCTTAGAAACTTAAGTCAAGTTACTTTTACATGAGTTGAATTACTTTTGGATGAGTTACCCTTTGGTTGTTGAGGGCTTGCATATTGAGGATGAGCTGGGTAAAAGAATATTTATTAACTTTTATGTAAATTCTCAAGTTATGAAGCACTATACACAACTTAGTATTCATAATAAAACATTCCACATATCATTTCAAAGAGCAGCATTAACATTAGCTCTTGAAAATAACAAACACCATTTTTAAAAGATTTTTTAAAAGTAGCAGAACTATTGCTTGTTCATGTTGGGGTAGGCACTGGTAAAGAGAAATCCACTGTGAAGGCACAAAGCAATGTTTCTCACCTTGGCATGATGGACATTTAGGGAAGGATGCCGCTTGCAATGCTGGGCTATCCTTTCCATTACAGTTGCTCGGTAATCTCCCTGGTTTCTACCTCTGGATGTCAGTAAAAACATTCTCATAACCTTCCGCAAGTGTGACAGTCAACATGTCTCTAGGCACTGCCCATGAATGTCCAAGTGAGGAGAAAAATTGCCCTGGGCTGGTAATTTCAGAGCTACATAACCAAATAGGGATGATATATTTCAAACTTTTATTCATAAGTTTTAATTTTTAAAACAACTTTGATTTATAACAATGATCTTTAGGGAAAAATTTTTTCTCATATTTCTCATGCCCACTTTTCCCACCATCATGGTATTACAATCAATAAAACTACACAGACACAACATTATTTCCCAAAGTCCATGAGGTGAATTAGAATTCACTTTCAATATTGTACATTTTATAGGTTCAGACAACATAAAATAACATGTATCTACCAGTTGGAGTGTAATACAGAATAGTTTTAGTATTTTAAAACTATTTGCCTTCTGTTTCTTCACGCCTACATTTTACTTGATCCCTGTGGAACATGAGTCAATTTACTGTATCCAAAATTTTACTTTTTCTAGAATGGTATGTATTTTGAGTCTTACAGTATGCTGCCTTTTCAGATAGATAATCTTACATTTAGCAGCAGGTATTTACATTTTTACATTTCCTTCAAGAGATTGAGGGATCATGAATATTTTGTTTTTATGAGATATGTGTACAAAGGTATAATGCTGTTGGAAAGTCAATTTGTATTATTTGTAAGAGTGTACTTAGTCATAAATCAATGAAATGTATAAAATATTTGAATGAAGAAAACTATAAACTCCTATGAAGAGTACAAAACTAAATCAATGTAGAGATTCCCTAATCATGGATAAGAAAAGTCACTATTGTTGAGATATTTCCTAAATTGATTAATACAAAATCCACTTTCAAAAATCACTTGCCTCTTCACAAATAGTAATTACAATCCTCCCTTTGCTATTGTTTATTTCAGTTATATCTAAAGATACATAATTGAACATATGATTGCTGTTATTACTTTAAATATTAATTTTGTGTTCAAACAAACTGCAAACTATGACATCAACTAAGCAAAAAACAAAAATTTTATATTCATTCATTAGTTCATTTTTTAGTCCAAATTAACTTTTCCTTTTTTAATTTTTATTTTTTAATTTTAAAGATAAAAGAATTAAAACATTAAAGAACAGACAAAAAATCAATAACACCAAAACAGCAGAAGCAATGCAGAATTTAGAAAAGGTGATAGGAAATTAACAATAGTTGTTGTATTACATATTGTCATCTTCAAGTTGGCTACTCAGTTAAACAAATATAGGAACATAAGACTGATCAAACAACTAAACATTAACTGTTCTTTTCCATAATGAAATAGAAATTAGTAGTACAATTATCTTAGCTATCCTGTGTATACATATACACATAGTTTTCCTTTCTTTCTTTTCTCTTTTCCCCAATCCCAATTGTTCTTTCCTTTTGATCAGTTTCTTTCTCTTTCACAATATCTAATGGATCTTTTAGATTTTATTTACTCTTTCAGGTTCTTACACTAGAGAGAAAATATGATATTTACATGTGTAGATCCGACTTATTTCATATGGTCTGGGCAACAAAGACAAGTCAGGTGGAATCACAATTCCTGTCTTGAAAATATTCTTCAAAGCTACTGTGATAAAATCAACATGGTATTGGCAAAACAACAGACCTGAGGATCAATGGATCTCACTGGAAGTTACAGTCACAACCACAAAGACACTCAGCCTTCTTATCTTTGACAAAGGGGCCAAACAAGTTCACTGGAAGAAAAGTAGCCTCTTCAATAAATGGTGCTCAAAAAACCAGCTCTTCACATGCCAAAGAATGAAACTAGATCCATATCTATCACCATGCACCAAACTCCAGTCAAAAGGGATCAGGGATCTAAATATTAAAACAGAAACACTAAATCTACTGGAAAAGAAAGTAGGTAGAAATTTTGAAGACATAGAGGTAGGCAGAGAGTTCATGTACGAATACCAAACCACATAGGAAATACTTCAAAGAATCCACAGCTGGAATCTCATCTTACTGAAAACTTTTTGCACATCAAAAGAAATCATCTGTAGAGTAAAAAGAAAACCCACAAATTTGGAAAAATGTTTAGCCAACTGTCCCTCAGACAAAGGGTTTCTACCTAGAACATATAAATTATTGTAAAAAATCAGGCCCCCAAATATCAAAGACCCAACACAAAAATGGGCATCTGAGATGAATACACACTTCTCAGATAAAGAAATACAATGACAAATAAATACATGAAAAAATGTTTAACACCATTAGTCATTGGAGACACAAGTTAAAATAAAACTGAGATTCCATCCCATCCCAGAAAGAACGGCTGTCATCAAGAAATCCAAAACAAATGCTGGTGGGACTGTGGGGGAAAAGGAACCCTTCTCCACTGTTGGTGGAAGTGTAGACTATACAACTGCTGTGGAAATAGGTCTGGAGATTCCTCAGTTAACTAGAATTAGAGGTCCCATTCAACCCAGCTATTTCCCTTTTGGGTATTTTTTCAGAGCTAAAATCATCATACCACAGTGATATATGTGTAACCATGTTTATAGCACCGCAATTTGTAATAACTAAATCATGGAAGCAACCCAAATGCCCATCAACTGAGGAATGGATAAAAAAGACGGGATATTTTTATGTAACAGAATATTACTCAGCTATAAAGAAAGATAAGCTGGAGGCTTTTATAGGTAAATGTATGTAAGTAGAGACCATCCATTAATTTTTAATGCTTTTGCTCTTTTAGGCAAATCCAAAGTACTGACTAATATCATTTCCTTCTCTATGAAGAATCCTTTCCAGAGTTCCTTACAAACAGGCCTACTATTAACAAATTCCCTCCAGTTTTCCTTGCCCAAGAAAAGTTATTTCTTTTCTTTTAATAGATAATTTTGTAGGGAACATATTTAAAGATTGGTATATTATGTTCAACAGTGTAAGTTCTTTTCTCTAATCTTTGTTTGAATGGGTCTTCAGAAATCAGATTGTTCTTTTTTCTTGTCTAAATAAGGCACTTTTCCTTTATCACTGACTTTCTGAAGCTTGAATAAAAATATACTCAGATTTATTTATTTTTTGTGAAGTTTATCCTGCTTTGTATCCTTTGAGCTTCTTAGAACTATCATTTGTTGTGTGACATTAACATGGGATAATTATGACTCATTATTGCTTTACTTTTTTTCTTTGCTCTTCTTTCAAAGTTCTCACCATACAAGCTACACTATTTAGATGTTCTGCAGTTCTTGAATACACTCTTTTGTAAGTTAGCCATTAAATTTATTACATTAGTGGTAGTACATTCATTTCAAATTTTTATTTTAAAGAGAAAAACTAAAATAACAATGAAGATAAAAACAAAACCATAAAAATGATGCAAAATTTGAAAACAAGACAATAGAAAATTAATAGTGGTTGTTATATTACATATTGTTATCTTCAAAGAAGTTGCTCATATTACCAGATATAAGAATTCAAGATTGATCAAACTATTAAAGAGAAAAAAAATAATAAAAATCATTAGAAATGATACACAGCTTCACTAAACAAATTGGTAGGAATTCAACAATGGTTAACTCTTGGAAACAACCCAAAATTCCCATAAACTGAGGAATAGATAAAAAGATGTTGTACTTTTATATAACGCAATGTGCCTCATCTATAAAAAGGCAAAGTCAAGGCTTTCATAGGTAAATGGATGCAACTACAGACCATACACATAAGTGAAATAAATCAGACCCTCATGTGTAAGGATCAGATTGTCTCCCCAGTGTAAGTATCTGAAAAAGTAAGTAAAATCTGAAAGATGCAGTAGATATTGTGAAAGGGAATGAAATTACTCAAGGGGAAGAGACAACTAGGATGAGGGAAAGGAGAATAGAAGAAAAAGAAGGAAGAAAAAATATATATGTACATCCAAGGATAGCGGGGATAATTGTACTCCTGATGTCCGTTGGTTTGTTGAAAGGAACAGCTAATGCTTGAGTTATTTTTCACCAATTTTGTGTGCTTGTGTCTGGAAATATTCTCTTTTATAGTACTGTTTCCCTTTGGTTTTTAATTTTAAGATTACTTTAGACATTTCAGGTTCAGAGATTCCAATCTATAATATGTCAATAAAGTCGTCCAAAACATTTTGTTTTCAAGCATCTACTATTTATCAACACCCATCCATTTGCTTATGCTTTTCCTCTGTTCTTGCATGTTGTCTACTTTGTCCTTTAAAGTCCTTAGGGTATTAACAGCACTTGCACTAGATTGCCATTTTGGTAATTCCAACATTCCTGATTACCTCAGTTTTGTTCTGAGATGTTCTGTCTACTCAAACTTTGTTTTTGTCATGTGGTCTGCCTTGTCAGGTTTTTATGATAGTAAAATGTATTACTTAAAAGGAAATTCAACAAATATGTCTTTGGAATATGGTGGGAGATTGTGGAAGGACAAAAGGACTTTATAGCCCTCAATCATTTTGTAAACCCATGCTGCTGAAGAGTGGCATGCAGACGCGTCGCAGGTCATCCTGCTCTCCACACGTCAAGGACAAGATGGCTAGGGATGATAATTCCCTTACCCCAAACGGTTAAGCTCTGAATAAAACCTGATTGTTTAGACTCAGATAAAGTCATTCCCTCTGGAAGTAGGCAATGTTAGGAAGAACAGAATGTCTGGCACGTTTCAGAATATTTCCCCCACTCATTCACTGGAGGATGAAGGAGGAGCTGCTGTGCGACGACAGCTACTCACTGTAGAACTGAAAAATGAGGCGACCCCGTAGGAATAAATCTGCCCAGATTTTTAACTCTCAAGGTTTTCTTCAGTGAGCCCCTCTGCAGTGTGTAAATGATAGTTTATTCTTTCATAGCAACCCACTCTTTCCTGGCAAGGTCTTTGCTCCTGAATTTCCATTTAGGTAATTTGTAATTGTGCTCCGGTAAATTGCAATTATCTGTTGGTTTCTACAATTTCGGAGGTAGAAATCTGCTACATTAACTCTTTTTTCTTGGCAGATGAAAGAAAAGTTGATATTTTTCAAATTTGTCTGCCTTTTATCTGTTGGGATACAGAAAAGATTTCTAAACTCTTTGCACACTAGACAGGAAAATGAGGATTTAAGATTCTAATAGCTTTTAAATGTTTATTTATTTTTTTATACGACAAACTTATTCATTTTTCTTTTCCATGAAGTTACTTGGAGGAAATATTAAGCTAAGTCATTTTGATATCTGCTATTTCATTTATTCATAACCTGGAAATATATTTTTCTTCAGTGCTTCATGGAAAGCCATTTCTTTCCCTGTAGTGAAGAGAATTACATTTTATTTACTAACATTCTAAAAATGTTAAATTGCTGTAATTTACAAAGAGTAGTTAATTTTCCTTTCATGCTGTGTAGAAAATATATGTCATTAGAACACTTTAATAAATTAAATGTTAAAGGATTAAGAGCATTGATCAGCATGAGATCTATTTTTGACTATTTTAAAGAACAGTTATAGAGTAGTACTATGTTAGGGGGCTTCAATTACAATAATGTGACCACATTAAAGTAAAAATGAGACAGTATAACAACATATGCTTCAGTGAGGATGCGGAATTATTTCTAAATGTTTATACTTCAGTAAAATAACTAAAATGATCTAAATATTTCAATGAAAAGTGAAAATATAATTTGAGTAAATGCTCTGCTTAATCTCTTTTGCAGTTACACACACGATTATAATTTTCTTGAAAATATTCACATGCAATGTGATTCATAGGCTGTTATCTATTTTTATAAGTTAAAAACTGAAAACAAAACACATGGAACATTTTGCTTTTAAAGACATGTCAGCAGATAAATTACTTGTTTTGTTTAAATTGAACATTTTCAAAGTTGGCATTCCATGTTTGCTAAATTTTAAAAATTAAATTCTCCAAATTTTGTTGAAAAGCCAGTGTTTAAAGTAATTGTTTACTTAAAGTGCTTACCAAGCTATTTTTTCTGTAGAGAGAACATAAACTTGTAATCATACAATATTTTTAATTTTAAAGAAAATAAAAAATAATTAAAAACATTAGAAACAATACAGAATTTCAAAGCACAAGATGATAGGAATTCAATGGTTGTTATATTGCATATTGTCTTTACTACTAATTTCTGTTGGTTTATTGAAAAGAACAGCTAATGCTTAATTTTCTTATTTTGATCAATTTTACATGCTTATATCTGGTAATCTGAACAACTATATGTTTCTGTTTAAATTACAGTTGAAATTTTAAAAAATTGATTAGAGATAATTTAAAAGTTGCATGACAGACCAGAAGTAAAATATAACAGTATTTTAAACTGGTTGTCAGCTGGGGATATAGCTCAGTGGTACAAGGTCCTGAGTGTGATTCTTGGTACAAAAGAAAAGTTCATATAAATATTTTCCTTTTATTTTTACAAAGGCAGTTATGTTGTAGTATCAAACTAGTTCAATATAAAATGATTTATACTTATAAAGTATGCATTTTATCTATTATATATGCATATTTTATATGATCATCATGATATATGCATTTGATAAAATTTTAAATTATTGTTAGATACCCAGCTCTAAATAACAGTTAAATTTGCATTTAGAAAAACTGTAAAATATGAGTCTTTATATACATCCTGCCATAGAATCACATTGACAAAACTTATTTATACTTGCTTATGAAATTTTAAATGTTTTTTAAATATCTATTCTCCTCAAAAATGAAATAGTTATTGTAGATCACTTCCTTATGTGTTTATGCCCTTTAACATTTAACTAATACTACCACAATAGAGCTATATTAAGCAAGTATAGTAATACAGATACCATGTTGCCTATTTACATTAAATAATCAATTTCAAAAGGAATTTTAAAAAGCTAACACAAAAGAATAAAATATGTGATACATTTCAGAATACATTTAATAAATAAATTTCTTACAAGAAGAGATGCTTTAATTTTCTCCTAGGTGAAATTTAATAAATACATTTAAATAAATGTATGAAAATACACATTTTACTAAGATTGTTTTATAGAACCCATGTTTTTTGGCCAGGTACTCAGATGACCTTTTATTTATATAAACTCAAAAGCCTATGTGTGCACCAACATCATATGTGACTGGAATGTGTCTTGGTTATTTTTATAGTACCTATTTTTATTTTTTTAATTAAGTTTCTTGATACATTTTAAGCATGCATAATGGTCACATTCATCATAGGAAATTTGTACCTGCTCATGCTATATCTTGATTCTTCTTTTCCCTAGTCCACTCCCCTCCCTTTACGCCTCCTCATTTATAGAAGCTTTGTTTCCAGTTTTCCTTCTTTTTCCCTTACCCCTCCCTCATTCCTCTTCCCATATGAACATTTTCTTCTCATCTCACAATATAGAGTGCATTTTCTGTGCTTATTCCTTCAATAGGTCAGCTCTATGATTTGCAGAGGGCATTTGTTTTTACCTACAAGAATATTATCCTCTTACTCTAGTATTACCTAGAAGATTCTGAGTGGCTCATGAGCTCCATGTGTTTATACCAAGTGGGCTTTTGGTAGCTTACATGGGACACCATAGCTGCTGGTATTTATATGCAAATTTGAATAATAAAGTTGTATAAATAACAGCCACATATGATGTATGTTTTTCAAAAGTTCAGATGTAATATTATAAAAATAAACAATGTGCGAAGCTATAAAACAATTCAAAGTAAGACTACAGATGAAATCACTCAGAATATAGTCTCTTCAGGATGCTATTGAGTGGATGTCAAGCACATAAAGATAGTTAGAAATTTCCTACACATTGATAATTATGAGACATCTAGTTGATTGGTAAACAGATAAATTGTAATAGAAGTTAGAAAATTATTTTGATTGAATGATGAGTTAAACATAGTCGGAGACATTAGTCAGCTAAATGACGTACTTGAGGGAAACTAAGCCGTTTCTGCACACGTTGGACATGAAGGAACAAAGCACGGGTCCAGTGCTCTTTTATGAAATGAAAAAGTAGCAAGAAAATAATCTCAAAAACAGAAATGAATAAAATATAAACCAAGATAATGAGAAAGCAAAAAGGTATGTTCTCAGATTATTAAAATAGCTAGATGGGGCTGGGGGTATAGCTCAGTGGAATAAGCACTTGCCTAGCAAGCGCAGGGTCCTGAGTTCGATCCCCAGTACCGCAAAAAAAAAAAAAAAAAGCTAGATGCTTTTCATCATGTGGGGGATATTGCCGATTTCTTAAACAACAAATGTGTCAAATCCACACTTTAAATTGTAAATTTTACTTCATTTGATGCTAGTTTTAAAGATCATCCATTTACATAAATCTAAAAATTAACGCATCTTAAATTTTTATAATTTAAAAATATTACCTATAACTACATTATAGTACTATGTAGTCATATTTAACTCTAAGAAAACTAACAGGCCAGAAAAACAATTCGACATATTAAACATAAGGTTTATTTTAATATTTAAATATCTTTAGAAAAAATAACAATGCACACCTGCATAATATTATACAATGATATACATGTCCTTCTTTTTTTCTCTCTGTCTGTTTTCTTTCTTTGCTTTTGGCCTTTCTGAGACAGGGTTTCACTATGTAGTTCAAGCTGGCCTTGATCTCACTTTGTAACCCAGGTTGGCCTCAAACACACAGCAATCCTCCTGCCTCAGCCTCTCATGTCCTGAAATTACAAATGTACACCACTACACCCAGATATTCATATGTATTTCATTGAATAAGATTTATAATTTGGTATATTTACATTATTTATTAGTAAAAGTTAAAAATTAAAGCTATAAATAATGTAAGCCCAAAAGTGAGCAAAGATAAATTGAAAACTCTACAAGAAATAAATTTTTGTTAGACAGTAAAAGTAGACAGGACAGCAACAACCTCAGATTTCAGATGAAACATAATCAATTATAATTTTAGTCAAGAACTCACCAATTTTATGAATTTTGTTAAAGATTCAATTCTTTGATGATTTTCCTCTAGTGTATGTATGTTTTCCCTTTGATTAATGTATTCTGCTATCCTCATTTTTTTCTTTATTTCTTCCATGTGTTAACATAATGAAACCTTTGGTAGACTTGCAAACTTTAGTTTATGCTTTTCTACTACTGTGTAACCATTTCTACAAATGACTTAAAACGAATGTAATGGTTCGTTTTTGTAGCACATGTATTTGTCAGCTAATAGTCTGCAGCAGAGTAGCACTGGGTTTTGCTGAGTGTCTCGCAAAGTGAAAACAAAGCTGTTAGGGGGATCACATTGCTGATTGTGTCAGTTAATCTCGATTGTCCTCCTTCCTGGATTAAGACAGATTAGACTGTGAAGACTCTAACCCACTGAAGAGTTCTTAGTGAATGGGCTGTGAGCTAGTGGGCCTCGCTAGAGGAAATGAATCCAGCAGAATGACCTCATAGATCATTGTAGGTTCCTGACCTCTTCTTCCTCTTGACCTCCTCTTATGATTTTTGCTTTCTGGAGTCCATTTATTGAGCAATTTCTGCCATGTTGTTTGTGTCTTAGAACTAGCTGACCATGGACCCAAATCTCTGAAACTATGAGCTAAATAAACCTGTTCTGCCTTAAATTATATACATCAGATATTCGGTCGCAGTGACTAAAGACACTTTATCTTCCATCTTTTGTTTTTCAAAATTCTTTTAAAAGCATATTTATTTTTAATTGATAGATAAAATATTCTAAGATACTTTCTTTAGGAGTATAAATTCATGCAGTGACTATGGCAAACTAATGGTGATTTGTCAGACAAAAACAAAATACAGTGAACATATGAATAATTTATTTTTAGAATTTTACTTTTTATTGACATATAACAACTGTGCATATTTTAGAGTATAGTGTGAAAACTGCTACATTGAATAAATCATGGTTTGGGCATTTTCATCTTCTTAAACATGATTAAGGAAAGGAAGATTTCTTTCATTTTGAAGCCTAAGAAGAATTGTTCTCCTGGCTAGCTCAGATATTTGTCTAAGTTTGTTTCCTAGAAGGGGCAGGATTAACTTGCTGAGTGACAGATGGAAGCAATTATTAGCTTTAGAGTCTGTACTCTTCTTGCTCTATGGCCTCCCCCTCTGCAAAGCTGCAGAAAGAATCTCCCTCATGCGGAACCTCTATCATATTGGAGGTTCTTATCTTCTGGAGTCCTTTGAAAATGTTCACCTAATTTATTAAACACAGCCACGGTAATTTTACTCTCTTGAATTTACCATACCATATAATATCACCCATCAATATGACTATCCTACATAATCACAAATTCTAGATGTTATATATGGCTTATGTACCAGGAAGTGGGAATCTTTAAAGCAGTCAAGGTATTAGTCTATCTCAGGGGTTGGGAGCAGTTAAAATGGAGGATGGTTAAAATAAAATTCTCCACTAAAAAATAGGAACAGGTATTATCATTGAAGACAAGTGCATCAAAAGGTCCATAATTCTTATATACAGATGACAAATTTTTCCTTATATAATTATGTTTAATTTTTTATATTAACAAATAAATTAATATACACTTATATCAAGCCTTTCAAAATTATTACAGATATTTATTAGTCTTAGCTTTTATTGTAATTGAAAAAAATTTTAGTAATAAAGAAGATAAAATAATGCTAATTCTATTATAGGAGTTTTATATATTAATATCAAGCAACTCATTTTAAATATACTTTCATTTTGATTTAATGAGAGGAATTTAATGTTTTAGGAAGTCAAAAGACCACCTGTAATAAACATACTTTAAAAATAAAATATTACTTTACAATTGTTTTTCTTTTTTGGTAAATTCAGATTATTATGTTTGCTTTCAGTTCCAGTGAAAGCATTCCTGTCTATTTATCTGTATACTCTATATTTCTGATATCAGTAAAACCCAAGTTTGACTTCAATCTGCTACTTACGTTGAATCTAGTGGAATCTTCCACTTAAGCATCATAGTGTGTGTTTTCAGAGAACTGAAAGCCCTTTAACCTTTAGTATATATATTACAATTTTCAGTTTTTTAAACTTTTCCTGGGTTGAGGATGCAGCTAAATGGTACAGTCCTTGTGCAGATTGTTACATTTGCTATTTGTTTTCCATTGCACAATTTCCTTGATTCAGTGCCTTTAAAAACAAACCTCTTTCAGAAATGAATTAGAAATACACACATCTTAGATATCATTAGTGAATAATGTTGTGGAATTCTTTTAAAGAATATTTCAAAAAGCTTTAAAAGAACATGATATAGAAACAAAAGGATGCTTAAAGTAATTACACATATAAAGTGTAATTTTATAACCATTGATGCGGTATTTTGAAACTATTCTTCTAAATCTTTATTGGTGCTTGTTACATTTTATTCAATTCATGATAGATTTTAAGTCATATAAGAGAGTCTGATAATAAAATTTGTGAAATTATTGTAGATACTGAAAGGAAAGTAATACTTTAAATTGGATATATATAGTTACAGAGAAGGTTATTCAATGAGGATCTTTACAATTCAAGATTTTAAAGGGTCAAAGGAACATGGTAAGTCAGCAGATGCCTGACATTGATTATTTCACCAATTAAATTGAGTTCTGTCATTCACTTAAACTGTTTAGACATTGTTTTCCTCAAGCATAAAATGATGGAAAATTGCACTAATTTTCTTTTTTGATATAATACATCACACACACATGCACATCCTAAAGAGGAGCATTGTAATTTTTTACAAGTAGTGTATCTTCTTTCCTAGAGGCATGACAGTGCCACAAAGGCAATGAAATATAAGCTGTCACAAAGACCTTCCAATTGTGGGTAGGCTTTGACTATTCCCTTTTGATCTTGTCATGCTAAGAAAAAATTCAAGTGGGAAAAAGCAAGTCTATGAAGTTATCCAAGGCATGTTGGGAACATATGGTAAACGTTTAAATTTCTTCATGCCTGTATCTTGTAATATGAGCAACTACTTTGAAAATAACAGTATGCAATGTGCTAACCATTGGTACTCTCCTACAATCTGGTTTTGAAGTTTTATACCATTGCTTTAGTGTTTCTTTTTCTTTTCTTTAAAATTAAAACTAAAATAAAATTTAGACATATTCATACACTAAAAAATAAGATAAAATAAAACTTATTACAGTAAAACACACGTTGCCATTAATTTCCCTCAGAATACCTCTGCTTACTTGCAACACATACACCCTTATCTGACTGTTCTTGCTACTTTTTCTTGTCATTGTTTGTGTTTTTTGAGACCAGGTCTTTCTATGTAATTTAAGTGGGCCTTGAACTCACTATATAGATAGCTTAGTCTAGTGTTGAACTCACAGCAATCCTCCTGTCTCAGCCTCCCAGTGCTGCAATCATGGGCACGTGGCACCACAACTGGGTTTGTTTGTGCCATTTTGTACCAGTTGTAGAAGTTCTCATTCACAAGCACCTTTAGTTCTGCTGTCCTGGCTGCCTCAAAATCCGTAGTCTATTTGACACACTTACATTTTATGATCATACTGAATTTGAGGCACAGCCTGAAGTCACCGGATACCCAGCCGTGTGAATAAGGGGAAGGATGACAGACTGAACTATCTCACAAAGTCTACTTTCTCACCGAATGAAACTTGACAACAGCATCCACTATGTTTTTGATCATACCTTATAAAGTCACTGGGGGAAAAGAACTTCCAGAAACACTTCAGAAAGTGACGAGAATGACGATATCAACATGGAAAGTGAGGAGTGTTTTGAAGTAGGTACAATGCCAAAGTGTTTTTACTGTAATAAATTGCAAAATTTAAGCATGCCCTATATTTTAACCATAGTTATAAGCATTCAGGTAATGGTTTTGAGATCAGACAAACCTAACCAGATCTATTTCAAAATTATGAAACATCTCTTATGTAAACAAAATGTATAAAAGTTCTATTTGAAACATTTTAAACTTAGCTAGTGACCATTTTCTAATAATATTTCTATTATGAGAGATTTGAAAACTAGTTTGAAGAACAGGAGCTCAACATAGTTACTGCCTTTTGTAAAATGATCACATAAATAGTATTACTTAGTATTATTAGAAGCTTGTAAAAATAATCCCAAATGTCTTAAAAGACTTATTCCATTTATTTTCATTTAAAAGTAAATGAACAAATGGATTTTTATTTGTGAATAAGTAATCTCTCAAAATTTTATGATGTGTTCTATAAGTTGTCAAAGACTTTCATTTTTACCTGTCCCCTTACAAAAGATAAAGTGTCTTGTTTCCTGTTGTTACAGAAAACATAGTAAACAGGGTAACTTCAACCACAGAATTTATTTCTCAAAGTTCTAGATTTTGGATGCCCAAGATCAGGATTCCAGCCGATTCAGTGAGAGCTCCTGTCCTGATTCATTGGATGATGAATGAATTTTCTCCATTTTCACTCAGTGTGAAGGGCGAACGAGCTTCCTGAGGACCCTTCATGTTTTAAGCCTGCTCCTGAGGAAGGAGTGCCTCTTGGCACAGTCACTGCCAGGGGTTCTCGCTCCTAATTCAATAAGTTAAGGTTTAGGATCTCAACGTGTGAATTTGAAGGGAGACAAATATTCGGATTACAAAATATCTGTTTTTGGAAAATCAGAGCCGGAAACACAGGATCAGGAGTGCTAGCAGCTGGGGAACTGCTCCTTTAAAAACATAATTAAAATGGTACTTCTTTTCTGCAGAAATATCTGTTTGCTCAGAACAAGTGTTTTATTTTTCACATATAGTTATAATGATGTCTACTGAGGAACGAACATAATCTTTGAGGTACAAAGCAGTAAGGAAACAAGATAAAATACAATCTCAAAATCCCTCTCTTACATGCTCTCAATAAATGAAATACCTCTGTGCTCTTATTTAGCTCATAACTTACTAAAATGGAAAAACCATAAAATATACCCAATAATCTAAGGACTTGTTTAATCTTTAAAAACTTTGAACAAAGTAAGATTTTGGATAAAGAATTTTCCACATGATTTATTTTATAATTGCTAGTTTCTTGATACATGGTGTCACCAAATGTAAAAGTTTTAAATTTTAATTTTAATGTATCTATGATCTTCCATTATGCGCAAGATCAAATATATAGTAAATATGGCAATGCTATTCTATCTTACAGAACTGAATAGGAAAATATCTGATTTGGTGTGAGGAACGAGAAAAGACGTAGGCACATTACAGGAATATTAACTTCTTTAAAAATGTATATTATTATTTTATCTTTATTTAAACAAAAATAAAAACCCAAAGCTTCATGATGATTTAAAGTATTCCTGACATTAATATTCTGGCCAAAGGACCTGAATTGGCAAATTAATCATTGCTCCAAAACGCAGTGCACTCAGTCAAAGAAAAAAATCTCTTCCCGTAACTCTTCTGAAATAATAGCTTGGCTCCCTCAGACATTTCTTTCTCCTTCTATTTAGGAATTTTCAAGCTCTTACAAAAAAAGGTATAATTTCAGATCACTAAAGGAAGATTTAATAGAAGTCGAAGCATCTTCTATAAATCAAGTGAAGTTTTTGCAGAATTGTAAGTCATATGAGTAGAGGCAGATATAACATCAATATTTCGGTTGTCAAATGAAAAATATGAGACAGATTCTTTAGTGTTACTACTGGGAAAAGTCATTTAAGGAACTCTTTAAAGCAAATGCTCTCATTTAAAAAATGTATAGATGGATGCATTATAATTAAGAGTTGAGCAATGAAATTTTAGTTAATGATAAAGTATACATGAAAACTGCTTTGGGACTTATGGTAAGTTTATACATTAATTTTATAAGAAGTTAGTTGCACCTAGAATAATTTCCAGAACTTTTAGCATTTAATAAGCCACCATCTCAGTGAAAATTTTACTGTCCAAAAGTGATACTTGCCAGACTACAAGTGATAAATAACAAGGAATTTCAAGAATTATTTTGGGAATTAATATTCAGCTTTGTAAGAAAGATGATATAAAACTAAGGTTATAATGTTTTCTTTGGATAAAATCTGAATTTTTTTAAATATCAGTTTTGTAAAACAATTATGGCAATTCAAAATTTTGGTTCTGAATCTACAAAGGAAAACATTATGAGTAAACTCTTATTAATGTTCACACTAATAATATATTTATTAGCAAGGATAATGCCTTACTTTCTACATTTAATAGATTACATTGGTAAGCATACATATACAGTTGCACGTGTATGTGTGAATATATACATAAAAGCAAAATTATTAAAATGCAAAATAAGTGAATGTGCAAAATAAATGAATATATATTTTTTATTATTATTTTTTTAATTTTAAAGAAAATAGTACAAAGAAAGGAACAATAGCAAAATACAAAAAACTAAAAGCAAGGACATTAAAAATGATACAGGGTTTCAAACCAAATGATAGGGATTAACAGTGGTTGTTATATTACATATTGTTATCTTCAGCGAAGTTGCTCAGATTACCAGATGTAACAATAAAAAATTGATCAAGCCATTGAAAAGAATAAAAAAATAATAATTTAAACAAACATTAGTAACAATATATAGTGTCACTAGGCAGGATTGTAGGACTTCACCACTGGTTTTTATACTGCAAATAGTTGTCATCACATAAATTGCTCAGATTATTAGATACAAGCATGCAAATTTGGTCAAAATAGTGCAAAACAAAAACTTTTAATCATTGATTGTTCCCCTTAGCAAGACTCTGAACAAATTATCAGACACCAACAGTACAGTTATTTTACAATTAGAAGTATTCTTGGCATATATATCCCTAAATAAGAATTGACTTAACTTATATCTTCACTTAAATTGTATTTTTATGTACAATATGTACAAATGTGATCTACCTAAGAATGTAGAACTCAAAATAAATTTTAAACAGTCATAAACTATAAGGGAATTGCAAAAGAACCTTTAACACCATTGAGGTTATATTAAACTCCTTTTAGATGTTTCGAATACACTTCCATACATTACAAAATGTTTACAACCTATAAATTTAATCAGGAGAGTCAATTATGTATTCCGTTCTGGGTATACTGGAGCTTTGGGGTTATTTAGCACTCCAAGTGGAAATACACTATAGTCACCCCTACTGTACCTGTTGCTATATACATAACTACTCAGTTCTAGTACATATGTAAGAAGTTTATCATTTTAGCTTCATTTTTTCACCTCAAAATTGGAAATATTCTGGGATTTGTGGTGATATATTGTAATCTTTACTGAAATGGGTACAATGAGTGCAATAATTACATTTCTTGATGTAAAACTTGGTAATGTTCACAGACTATTTTCATGAAAAGAAATTACTAATTGAAATATCCATTATGATTTGTTTTGTTTTATTATTCTTTTAAAACAGTGTTTAATGCACTCTTATTTTTATACAGATATAAACTCTAAAATCATAAATTGACCTGTAAAATTTCCCAATCCTATTATGATTCAGAAACCTTGCCAGTGTTCCCACATATCCTCATTCTCAGAGCCTCTGTGAACAAAGGCATCTTTCTTTCCTGTTACGGATGTTGAGGTTCAAAATATTTCAATACAAAATAGGGTCCAATTTTTCTTTCTGTGCTTAACCATTCTTAATTTCCTATCATCTTGTTTTCAAATTCTGTATAATTTTTTTTGTTTCTTTATTATCTTTAAATAACGAAGAAAAATTTTAAATCTTTGAATAAAAACAGAGATAAAATAACCACATATTATTATTACTGACAATCAATACATAGAACAACAGATGCACAACTAACAATGCTTGAGAAGAGGAGAATGCACCAAATGGGAAATAATAAAGTATGCGTAGCAGCTGTCTTCAAGATGCAGATGAAGATCTTTTGGGCCCTAAAATGGAATATAATTACATGGCAGTGACTGTGATCATGAGCCTGCTGCTGTGGTTCAGCAAGCAGCCACTGAACACAAGGGCGACTCCCGCAGTGTATGGGAGCATAGAAGCACCCCAACTTTACCTACACACAGGTCCATTTGCATCCATTAAAAATGCATGCGGGACTGGATTTTCTCTAATGACTGCTCAAAGTTACAGCTTTCACCTTAGCATAGCCACTGCCATGAGAGACAATTCGTTATTAGACAATTAGTGCTCTCCCCATGAGAGCGCTAGGACTCGCCTGCAATGTTGTGCCTGATGAAAGAGTTAGACTGTGAATATCGGCTCTGGTTCTGTTCAGAACACTAAGGGTATGAATGACTGCACTCACCAAAAAGAATAATAAAGCTCGGGAGCATGAGAAAAGTGAGGGATAAAATAAATCTACACATTAGAACAGTTGCATTATGAAACTAAAATAATGATAAATGAATGAGTAGGGGTGTGGTTTATATTTCGATCCCTGGATGCTTCCATAGGTGGGGCCTTTGTAAGGTGATTGGATCATCGGGGTGTGATAATTATCAGTGGATTTGAAGGCTGGTGGGTTTATAGCTGAATACTATGCTGAGAGCTGAAGCTTGGTGGGAGGAGGTGGCTCACTGAGGACGTGCCTGCAATGGTCTAACCTTTCCCCTTTCTTCTCATCACCTGCTCTGTGCTTCCTGCTGCCCTGCCAGGAGCTGTTTCTCCTCTGCCATGCTGCCCTGCCTTGGAGCCTGCTGACTATGGGCTGAAGCTGTGGGGAGTAACTGAAGCTGGAGATCTATCACACATGCAGGGCTGGGGTGAGTCCAGCCCCAAGAACACAGAGTGCCGGAAGTGGGACGCGTGAAAACCTCTTTCAGCCCCGTGAGCGCCAAGTGTCCAAGGCGAGCCAGGTGAACTGCCCTGAGGACGGGGAGCAGAGAGGCGAGCTAGTTGTTAGGCACAGGGGTTTCCCTGACATCAACCCCCCAAGTGTATCAGTAACTGCACTGCACTCCTTAGGTGGCTCTATTCTCCGTCGAGAGAGAGAGGGATCCATCCGACCTTCTCTTCCTGCATATCACTATTGCCTTCATTTCTTCACGCTCCTCTCCTTAGGAGTTTCTCGAGTTGTGCTGGGTGCGGCATGAAACCTCCAATGACACTTTGTCCATTGGAGTTGTAGGTGTTTCGAATTATGACCTTGTGATATGGAAGTAGCTAAGTCAAGTAAGTTCAGGATAGCAAATGCGAATGCAAGAAAACCGCTGCATGACAACCTGATTTTTAGGGAAGTATGTTTAAGAATCTCAAAATATAAATTAAAATTTATGATCCATGATAACCATATCAAAATAGACTGCATGAGTCAACTTGTGACCCAGGAAAACATCAGAGAGCAGAGGATTTAAACAATAGGAAGGCATTGCTTTATGTTTCCTGTGCTGGGAAATCCAAGCTGAACATGCTGGCTGGGTGGGTTCCTGGGGAGGGGCTTTTTTCCAGGCTTCCAGATGGCTATTTGGTTCTTGTGTCCTTACAGAAAAAACAAAGAAATCTCTAGATTCATTTTATATAGGGGAATTAATCTTGCGGGATCAGAATCCCATTCCTATGATGTTACTTAGCTTTTATTGTTCTCTTAAGGGCCCTCTTTTCACATAGGACTACATGATGAATTAGTGCTTCAACATGTCAACATGGGTCTGTCAAACATGCACACATTCAGTCTATCAAAATCTGATAATTTTTAAGTTGAGTTTTAAGCTAATTAAATGTACGTATCAAGTTGGAAAAATAAGACAGGGAAGTCTTGTAATCCTTAAAGTGTGGATTCACTGGACCACCTAGTCCATATTTCTCTCTGCCATCTTATTCACATGACTGAGTTTATTCATTTATTTAAGGTCAGTCAAACATAGCTCTGCCAAAGGATAAAAGCTACAGGATATCGGAAAGGAAACAGATTAGAAACATAGTAATCTCTAAGCTGAAGATCAGTGAAACTACCATATATAAAAGAAATAAAATCTGAAGAAAATAGAAAGAGTGTCCTCTGGCCACATAAGCATTATTGTTTAACTCATTTCTAATAAAATTAATTCAAATTTTTAATTAAGAATGTGAAATTACATCTAAGAATACTTAAGAACAGAATTTAGCTCTTAAGTCAAATCCTGAATTTTAAATTTGGAAAGATATTTTTATATCATCTAGTAGACTGCAGATATACTTATCATCTGACATCTTTAGCCTCATCATAATTAATTTATTAATAGATGTACCGCCCACTAACATGTGGTATTTACAGCGATATCTCAGTTCACAAATTCAGTTCTCTCCATGATTCTAGTCTCAAACCAAACTGTACAAGAACAGAATCAAATTTCCCTGTAAGGTCAACATTCAACCTCACCATTGAATTTGATTCAGTTCTCATCCAACTTGCTTTGTGACCAGAGTCATGAAAAGAATCAAGTTTGTGAATCAAGTTACCACCGATGATATTAAAACCTCAGCTGTAACTTTCAGGATTGCTTTAAGCAAGATAGACATTCATAAAATTTTTAGAGCAGAGTACAGTTCTAGAGTAGCCTAAATACAATAATAGAGCGCACCTCTGTTGAGACGCCTCTTTTTCCCAAATGTCTGCCTTTCAAGCACCCAAAGACACATAGACCTGGTCATTACAGGGATGAAGGTTATGGGCCCACAGCATTTGGAGTCTCACTTGTATGCTGAGAGAGTGGGAGAAATAGTAAGTATTAAAAAACACTCCATGTTTTTATTTTAGGGCTGTTGTCTTCATGTATTTTTAAGTGTTTTCATGACTTTCTCCTGTGTCTTTTGAACTCAGTCATTTTGCTTTTGCCTTTGCAATTACTTTATTATCATATTTATTAAAATATGCACAGCTCAAAACATTCTGGTATCACTGTGCAAGTGTTATAGCATATGAGAAAGTAGATGAAAATGTATATATTCCATCTAAATATAGTGATATTTGTTTACTTGCCATAAGCTTTATAGGCCATTTTTGTAAATTATTTCTATGAATTACTACTAACACATTATGAAAAACTTTATAGTGCAATTTATTGTAACAGTACTAAAGAATCTTTAGCATACATATCATCCTTGAGAAAATCTACAGTAGTTAGCACCAAGTCCCTGAAATACTCTTTCTTTGATTCCAAGACTTTTAATCTGTTAGGGAGACACTGTAAGCAGACAAGGGTGTAACTGTACAGGTAAGTACTCTCTGGGAGACACTGGAAACCGGAAAAGTGGGTGTTGTCTGTGGAAACTGTCTTCTTGACCTTTCTCTAATTCAGCTGCTGTTGTAAAGGCTCATTATTCAATGGCACAAAGCAAGCTAATGTCACTGCTATGTTGTTTAATCTATAAAATGCCCTCTCTACAATACGTGGGTTTTGAGCAGAGCACGATGTAGTGCTTTAGTCCACACAGCCGCCACTCCACACTCCAAGTACTCTCTATCAATTGCCCATCTGGCCACTGCTGCCTACCTAACATTCTGAACACTTTCTGGAGGACTGCCTGTCTAGTATGCTGCCACAGAACTCTATCTTTTCAGTTAGTAAATCTCAATCAACCCTACCCCTTCCTGTAAATGCCTTAATAAAGCTTAACTCTCACAAGCCACTCCAATATGAACCTGATCCACTGTCCTTGCATGATTAAGCTGTGGATGAGACAGGATATGATTTACTCTACTGAAGAGAATTACTCCAAGTATTGTGATCAAAAGTGAAACATTTCCTGTGTGAACATGCATAAATTTAGCACTGCCAACTGCTGCTGAAAAAAATTATTATGTCATTTTGAGGCAACTAGTGCATCTTCAGGATTGTGGAAGACAATATTGGCTATAATATATTTATACTTGAACTTGTATTTAATGATATGTATATCCTTTACATTGCTACAATTGAAGTCCTGATGGTGAGATATTTAAGCCTTTCATATTTCACATATTAGCATCATTTTTCAAAGTAATTAATGAGGAGATGGTTCAAATTATAATGGTAATTTAGCATCAATATATTCTTGGCAAGAAAAAGATAAGCGTGGGTTATAGAACAAACCAATATCAAAATACAGCTAAAAATAATTTACTATAACACAGACATATTTCATGCACTGCCACAAATATGTTTACCTTTCCTCTTCTATTCTTCAATCATTTCTTTGGAAAGTTCTAAGAGTATATTTGACAAGAACATAAAGACTTATTTAATCATTCTTTTTCAAGAATAGAAGTTATTTGGGAGCAAGGAAGAAAATTATTACATAACTAATTGTAAAGTTCAGTGTTGAGGACTTAACAAAAATAAGTACAATATGTGACAGTTCTATTTAAAAGGAATGATGATCACTGAATTTTCCATTCTTCACCCTCTAATTATTAAGAAGCACAGCATTAATGCAAGTGGTTCTGGAGTGCATGGCCTTTCCACTTCTGCATCAGTTCTGACACCATTTTCAAGGAGGTCATAAAAGCGAGCAGGTCTGGGCCCTAGATTCTGACCATTTGTACTTCTATTAAAATCTTAGAATAACTATAATATTATTAAATTATCTAATTTTTAAATGTGAATTTTAATAGAGTTGTAGTGAAAATGAAATCAAATAATACAAAGGCAAGGCTTAGATTTGCGTTAACTATAATAATCAAACAGAAACCTAAACAGTCACACTTTATGCTTTGTAGAAAAATCTTACAACTCATTTAGGTGTAGCATGCTATGAACCATTAAGCATTCTGAATCTGGAAATACAGATCATGGATATGTTTGTCCTTGTACTTTTTGAAGTTACTTGTTTAATGAATAATGGGAGAATGCTTCAATAGCATTAAAAATATTTACTTTCTGTCCTTTGGATCTGTTATTGAACAAATAGGAAAATGCTAAGAAAATGAAAGCATAGTAATATACTTGTAGTTTCACCTAAACTGTAGAATATTTTAGACACAGATATCATTCAGCATTACTATAATTATATTTTATGATTATATTATGATAGTAATTGAGTCATCAAAGACCAAGTACATTTCAAATTGATTATATATGATCATTTAATTATATTAATTACTTAATATTCAAAATTCTGTGATAACACTGTTCTACTTGGCAATGTGAGTCAATAGAAAAAAGTTATCTTCATCAAAGTCTCAAACTACTATTGAGGGGCTGGTGAGATAGCTGAGTGGCACAAGCTCCTGCCTGGCAAGCACAAAGTCCTGAATTTGATCCCTGGTCCTGCCAAAAAACTAACAACAACAACAAAAAATACTATTGAGTGACAGAACTAGGGTACCAAGCTCTGAGCCTAACTCTCATATATGAGCAAAAAACTTCGGCATGAATGATTCAAACAATATAGTGCTCAGATAACCTGTTGGTTTTATGTATTTAAAAATAAACATAAATGTAGAAATAACAAATTGTAAGAGCATAAAAAGCATGTTGCTATTATAGTCAATACATTTGGAAATAAAAGGAATCTGAGTCACTTAAATGGAAACACAAAAAGAGATGCCTTTCACGATGCACTTCTTCAGTCTCTGAGAAGGACATGGAAACTGTGAACCCACAGTCCCTATTCACTCTTCAGGGCACGCACAATCTGAATTTTCCCCACTTAAGTACGGTTTCACTTTAAGGCATGATCAGTTATCATTTGTGGGTTGACATGTGTGATGAGTATCTTTGGATCTTTACCTCTCAGAGTTCCTTTCTCATTGCTAAGACACAGTCCCTGACACCGACAGGTTAAAGTAGGAAAGCATGATTTGAGTTCATAGTTTATAGAGGTTTCAGGACACTGTCAGCTAAATCCACGGCAGGGCAGTATGGCAAAGGGCCATGGCAGAGAAAAGCAATCCCTGAGAGAGCAGGCAGGCGGCAGGATACGGTGGCAGTGAGCCTGCATTTGATCACATTCAGGCTACAAGCCAGTTGATTGGGCTACTCACAGCCTGGGTGTGTCTTCTGTCTTCAGTAGAATGATGCTAGCCCAGTTAGTGGCTGATCCAGTTGTTGTGTACCCAGAAACCGTACTCACACACTCGAGATGCAGCCACTTCCAAAAAGCACTTCCTGATGAGTACATGAAATTTTTGCAAGTCACAACACTCCCACAATAGGTATCTTGTGCAATTTGTGTCTTTTCCTTCTTCTTTTCTCTCAGTTGACTCAGATGATGCCCCTTGCCTGATATCATATAGAACTTAGGATTTTATGATGTAGAAACCAAAAAATGGGCTGTAGAAACTAAGTATTTACTTCTCTTTCTTATGTGCAACTGCTAGTCAAGGTTTTAGGTAAGTGGCTCTGTCCCATGAGATTGTCCAAAGATGTAGATTTCTTTGTATTATGCCACCGTTTTCCAGTTGTTGTCCTTGTATAGACTGCCAAATCCGGACCAGCGCTGTATGCACATGTCCCAGCCTTTGCGAAAGTAAAAAATAGTGGAGGTCGCAAAGCCTCTCTATGATAACACATTCTGTTCCTTTACCATTGAACAAAACAGAGTCTCATATATTTTCCCTTTGGATGAGCTAGAAAAACATATCTAAAAAGAAAGCAACAGGGCCATCTAAAACTCACAGTTAAGCAGGCATAATACATGGAGCAGCAGGGCAGAAATAAATAATGTAGACACCGATTTTTTTGTTTCTATTGCTTTCTATAGTTAAAAAGCTTTAAAAGATCTCATGTCCAGCTCTTAGTCCTGGGATGATAAGAAAAATATATTGTATGAATATACACAGTGTTAACCTAAGAGTGTACACCTATGAGCTCATGGTTTTGGGAAACCCATAACAATCTCTGGGGGAAATATGATGGAGACACATTTGTAGATTCAGCCCATTATTGATAGGAAATGGAATTGTTGTACAATGTTGACATGAAGGCACTTCTCTAAAACTCAGGATTCTTTATGTATTTCCTAACGCTAATACTAATACTACCATAGTCAGAGGTAAAATATAAGAGATGAACCTCGTAAAAGCAAAGCCAAAAGAACTATAACACTTCAAATATACACTTTAGGTTATATTTTCAGTAAAAAGATTATACCTATGGGTCTGTTTGGCACAGGGCAGGAAAACATGAAATAAACAAATTTTAATACCCTAAATACATGTGTTTTCATGATAAGGTTAACAACAGAGAACTTAAAACTTGCTATAGAATTTATGTATTTTTCATTATTTTATACATACATGATTTCCCTTTGTATTTTATCTGAAAAATGTTGGTGCTGCGCTATTTCACTTAATACGCCACTGTTTAGTTGCAGGATTACTAGTAGTTAAACTGAGAAAGAAGGGAAATAAACAGCAAATGGTTTCAATAACCATCATTATCCTGTTTTAGAGAGAAATAAGCACTTTTTAATGTACATTTTATTTTGTCCATCATCTTAGGTCAAAAACTATATCTTTTGTTTTATTACAGTTTGGAATTTCAACTGGAAATGAATTGTTTGGGGCCTCCTGGTGGCCAGTGATTACAGAGAGCCATGATAATATAGATTATGTTATTTAAAATTCTTTCAAATTTCTGCAGAATACCCCAATGCAAAATTATTCAGAAGGCTCAGTATTATACTTTCCAGCATGCCTTAAAGGTTTTCTGTATATGAAATAATTTCTTGTAAGCACACCTTAATGCCTGAGTAATGACAAATGAAAAGAATACAAGGTGGTGGAAGTTGCTTCTGTTCTTTCTGCTGGAATCACAGTGCTGGGGATTTTTGCGCTTGTCAGAGTTAGCTTCAAAGTTGATTCTATTATATATCATTTTCCAAGCCCAATTTCATCTTCAGAGGTGTTGCATAATAGGTGCAGGCCTCTAGTTTGCAAGTGTGACTATCAGTAAGGAACTTAGAGCTCCCCGCTATGGCTACAGCTGCTATGATCACAGCTTACTGGGCTTGGCAGATGCAGGACATTCCGTGGATATTGTTCTAAAAATTCCAAAAGCTTAATTTGGAGCTTCTGCTTTTTATCATTATACTATTGTGTGCCTCACTTCTGATGGGCTTAAACACATTTCTATGTTAACTATCGGAAGCTGTTCCACAATTACTTTTCAGTTATTAATAATTTGTAAAGGTGGGTCTGACCTACAGAATATTCTTACCCTCTTTCCAATACTTTGACAAACACTTGTTTTGTGTATCAAAATCAGTTAAACATTACATAAATATTCATAACTTTTAAACATGTTTCCTGACACAAATTAGAGTATTATCAACAAGCGTTTACACGAAAGACAATTTAAAAACAATAATCCCGATGCTCAAATCTGTTCATCTGGGAAGTCTTCAGATGTTGGTAAATGTCAGAAAAATAAGAGATGGTGATCTGTCACGTATCATGTATTGAGTTAAAATCTTTCTGAAACACGAATAAGTCCACCAGAATGTCATGTAAAAATTATTAAATTCTTAAAATTTAAAGGAAAACAGTAAGTTTTAAATAACAAAGGATTTAATTTAAAATGTTGTTCAATAAATGACTCAGGGCTGAATTATGAACGATTGTATCTTCTTAAATGAGTAGCTGCTTTAGTTTGCAATCCCACTGGGAGATGTTCTCTGAGACAGACATGGCTTTTAATTAATTCTCATCAACTTCTATTATTTTTAGCCTCCACTGTGAAGTAACACATTTAACACATGCCTGGATATGTTGTCAGAAAACTGATTTTAGCACATCCAGAAAAGAGTTTCCATGTTAGTATTCATTTTGAAACTGAGAAATTAATGTATTTGAACATGTTTTGATTAGACTTTGACAACTGAAAAGTTATTTTGAGTTTTCATAGGATAGTCATCTGGATATTTGGTTATATACTAAAACAAGTAATACTTTTTATATATAATTGTCCCTCAGCATTAACCTTTATTGATTAGATGTCAATACTTACAGAATAAATCAGAATATATGCTTATATTGCCTTACTGATAAAATGATACTCTGCAATTCTCCCATCAAACCTAAGTTCATGCTTTAAAAATGTATTTTTGTTATATATGTTGAGTCTTATTCATACATTCTTAATATCCAGTTAATTACTGTTTCTGAATGTGTACTACTTGGTATATACAAATGTAAATATGGGGCTGGGGATATAGCTCAGTGGAATAAGCGCCTGCCTAGCAAGCGCAGGGTCCTGAGTTCGATCCCCAGTACCGCCAAACAAATGTAAATAAGTAATGATCATTGAAAGGTATAATGCTTTCATGAGTATAAATATCTAAATTAAGTGAAGTATGGTATCAAAAAACTAAGCATGTAATTCTAAAATCAAGAAACCAAAATATTAATAAGAAAAATGGAAGGATCAGTAATAAAGTTAAAACCAGAAAGAACTGTACTAGAAGGTGATAATTTAAAAATGGATACCAATTAAGGACTGGATTGTCTAGTACCCTCCTCCACCTCACACTTTATTAAACGAAAAACAAGTAACCTGAAAGAAAAATACTTTAAGACTGATAAAGGAAAAAAAAATTGCAACAACACAGAAAAAACATAGGGACACAATTTCAGGAAAACAAAATTTACAAAGTACATAATCTTTTTTTAAAA
This sequence comes from Dinomys branickii, assembly GCA_004027595.1. NCBI lineage: Eukaryota > Metazoa > Chordata > Mammalia > Rodentia > Dinomyidae > Dinomys > Dinomys branickii. Next base: position 567,344 of record PVLD010000013.1, read on the forward strand.
TATATAATATTAAAAATGTGAAATTAATTCTTAAATATAATCTGAAATGATTCAAAATTATAACAAACATTATTGGATACTTTAGAAAAGAAAGAGAACTGACTGATGTCACTAAGAGAAATGCAAACATTTAAACAAAACAACAGATAGTGTTTGATATTTCCAAGTCAAATAAAGTTGAAACAACTATATTCAGTTTCACAAAGAACATTTAATATTTTTATTCCACAATTAAAACTCTACATTTCTTTAGTTATTGTTCTGTCAATAAGATTTTTTTACTGTAAACTGCTATTCAATATATTCTTATAAATTATAGATTTCTTTTTATTGTAAAGGAATTATTTTACCACCTCTGAGGTATTCTCATTATTAAATAGTGCAAAGGTATAGATCTTTTCACATCATAAAAATTAAAATTATAAATCAGTCATTATCCTCTCATTTTGAACATATTTCCTTAAACCTCTATAATTATTTCTTTGGTAAGTTTCTTAGATATGTAGTTGTATCATGACAAATGAAACATTGCTTATACAGTGATAGCCTTATATTTTTCACTAGTTCATGTCAATTTTGCATAACAATGCTTATACTGAACATCTGTTTATTTTTATTTTAAAGACAAGATAAAAATAACAATGAAACAGTTTCAAACAGGTTAGTAAGATGTTGCAAATAATACATTGCACATTTCTGTCTTCATAGTTGTTATTCAGAGTACAAGATATAGGCATGGTATCTTGTCTAAACAATATTAGAACAAACCTTTCGTTTTGATGAACTATGAGAAGATAGTTGTATGACTATCTTAACTACCTTGTATGTACATATTTTTTTTCTTTTTCCCTTTCTTCTTTTCCCCTTCCACCATCACAATTTGTCTTTTCTTTTGAACAGTTTCTTCCCATTTTGAATCTTATTTACTCAGTCAGTTTCTCACACTAGTGAGACAATATTATTTTTACATATATGGGTCTGATTTATTTCATTTATGAGTATAGTCTCAAGTTGCATCAAAATTCACCCCAAAAAAGTCTCAGATAAAGAAATACAAATGACAATTAAATACATGGAAAAATGTTCAACATCAGTGGTGATTCGAGAGATGAAAATGAAAACGCCAAGATTGTATCGCACCCGGGACAGAATGTTATCATCAAAAAATCAGTTGATTACACTGCTGGAGTGGCTGTGGTGAAAAGGAACCCTTCTCCACTGTTGGGGTGAGACTGGTGAAACTACTGCGGAAATCAGTGTGGAGAGTCCTCAAAAAAATAGGGCCACAGATCCCATTTGACCCAGGTATTCCCCTTCTGGGTATTTTCACAGAAGAATTCAAAACATCATACCACATTGATATATGTCGACCCATGTTTATAGAAACACAATTTGTTATAGATAAATGTTGAATACAACCCAAGTGCCCATCAACCAAGGAATGGATAAAAAAATGTTTTTAATATAATGGAGTCCTACTCAACTATAACAAAGGATACTGAAATCAGGATTTTTTATTTTTGTGCCGGGAATCAAACTCAGGACTTTGAGTTTGCCAGGCAGACATTTGTGCCACTGAGCTATAGCACAGGCTACTGGCAAAGGATTAACTGAACATCTATTTCTTAATATTTATGAAATTTCAGATGATATTTACTGTGGCTTTTGAAAATCATGTTTAGTATATTTAAATGTATTTGATTTTTTAACTTTATGGTTTTTACTAATGTTTATATATTGTATAAACTCTCAGTAATATGATTTTTCTATAATTTCATAGTATAATTAATCATAGCAAATTATTTTCTCATTTTGAAACATATCTGCACTATTAGAATAATTATTTCTGTATTGTTAGTGTGTTTTGCTTATTGTTTTTAAAATTATATTTAATGTTTTATGGTGTAGAATGTGTAAATTGACATTATTTTGAAATTTTTTTCTTGTAATATAGATACAGGTGTGGATATATTAGTCCACAAACATGAATATAAGATCAAAACTACTGATGTAAAGTGAAATGTCTCTGAATTTATCTACTCCAAGATTAATTTGTAAAGATACATCTTTCTTTGTAAGTAGAGACCATAGTGAAATTCTTAAAGTCATTTTTACACAATTCAGGCAGAAAGGAAATTAAATTTGTATTTAAAATTGCATTTCTTCACGCCACTCCTGGAAGACTTCTCCATTCATATATAAAGAGAACACAGAACATTTCCAACTATGTGTAAAACTGAATACAATAAGAATTTGGTTTCCAGGTAGAAATTTTTCTGCAGACAAATCTAGAAAGTCCTCTGGTGCTGAAAGCAAAAAAAAAAAAAAAAGAAAAGAAAAGAAAAGAAACCCTTAAGTCTGAGACATAAGTGAAAACACAAATAAGGTTGAACTTAGGAAATGTGGGAAGATGAAACATGCACCTACCCCAAACTTAATTCCACATGGGAAATGTGATTCATGACCAATTCCACATGGGAAATGCGATTCATGACCAATTTCCTCCTCGCGCTCACTTTGCCTTGGTTGCTGTGGTCTAGAAATGAAGAAATACAATAATTTCATTCCACCAGCATGATATTTATTCCTTCACTGTAATTGTCCTGTAACCCAAATGGTCCCCTCTTGTTAAGAAGTAGCTCTAAAGACAGATAATTTCTAAGGAAAAACCTGAATATTTGAAATAAATTGCCAGTTATTTGTTTCACTTCAGGATTTTGAGTGAGATTTACTTAGTTTACAAACTTTTTGATAAAACTTTATAAATTCTTTGTCATTGAAGTTGACTGGATTAACCTAGTGTACAGAAAATCTTGTAATTTGACTCTGCCAGGCTTTACTTCCTACCCATCTCTAATAGTCAAACAATAGTGATGTCTATTAATTTATGACATATAAAAATAATATTCAACTAATTTTTAAATAATATGTACTTTATTACATATACTTTGAAACTTATACAACTATTTATTATATGGGCTACTGCAGAAGAGAAGGCAGTAAAGAAATTACAAAGGAAAGTATCATAAACAAAATGAATAATTCTAGTGAAAACATCAGACAATATTAGTTTCACCTACATATTACACTTAGATCATAAGTAACTGTCAGTAAATGCAGCATATTTCAAGTAACTTGAAGTACACAAATGTACAGACAAGTTTATTTCACAACTCTGAAATTAAGAAGCCTGAAAATGTGCTTATTGGTATTTTATTTAGATTTCTGGAAGTAAAAGCAACATGAAATAAAATGAATAAATATCTAACCTAATTTGTGCATATGAATTTTGATACACTTATACATTGCGAGATACACACAATAAAGGTCATTATTATGCCTTTCAGTGCATATTGTTACTGTGTGTGTGTGTGTGGTGAGAACATTAAAGATCTACGTAAGAAATTTTAGCAAATTTCAAATATACAATACAGTATTTTTAATTATAGTCAAATTAAAATGCCTATAGGTGAATTGGAATAAAAATGGAATTGCTAAAATGTTTTAAAATAAATATTATCTAAAATAATTTATTTTAAAATGTTTAGTACAATACTATAAGGTCTTACTATGATATGTAGGGATCATTTACTGTCTAACATTAACCTTGGTGCTCCTGCAACTTAATCTTCCTTATGCATTTTTTTTTAAATTAATGTAAGAAAATGCCTTTGCCACTATGTTGGAGGCTGTGGTGAAGGAAACAGGAAAAGCAAGGTAAAAGGTGTATCATTCATCCTTAACTTCATAAAGAGCTCATCAAACTGTTTTATCTGTTTGCAAAACACCCTCTGAAGAGGGTCTGGGAAAATATCCTTTCCTGCTACAACTTGGAGTTTCTCAGATATTGTAGCATCCAGTAATGTTTCAGAAAAAGTAATCTTTAGAGACTTTTCCCTATGCAATTGCCCAGTGCATTCATTCCTTAGCTCAATAGTGGGTGCTTGATAAATAGATAAATGTCACAAAAGTTAACAATCCTCTCTCCTTCTGCTTCTTTCCTTCTTCCCTGCCCTCTTCCACCCTTCATTTCCCCCGCTTTCATTGAAACCATGGGCACCATGAGAGAAATATTCCAGCTAACGGGTGGAAACAATTTAACCAAAGTGCGTTTTTTAAAAAGCTACAATAAGTGAATGTTAAAATTATAAATATGCAGACAAGGCCAGTTAATTAAAAAAAATTCTAAATTCAAGTTGATGAGATAAAATTGTCCCCATGAAGTAACACATAATTACTGTATCTTCAGTGACAACGCAGACATTAGAATGCAATGATATACTAATTCAGAAAGATTCCTTTACAAAGAAAAGCAACATTGCAAAGCAGAGTAAACAATTAAGAACAATGCAGCATAAATTCATTGGTTTTGTGAATTAAGATTATCATCTTGTGACACCACTAAAATGTAGATTTACAATTTTATAGGAGATGAAAAGTGAGGAGTTAAGAATCCTGGCTTGTGGCAAAGCAAAGGAGAACAAACGGGATGAGGTAGAAAGTTTAGGTGGAAATGTACTTTACGCGCTGATTACTTTTAGGAGGGTAATGAAATGAGTCAAAAAAAAAAAAAAAGACCTCACCAGTATTCTTGGTAAAATTACCGTATCATTACTGAAAAAGAGAAATCCAAGCATAAGCTTTTTTTCAAGAGCAAAACACAACAAGAATAGTTTGCAATGTTAGAAAATTAATGTCAAAATAAAAAGGCTTACAATGATGTAATGATTGTAAATAAGAATAGAATACTAACACATACAGTCACTAAAGAAAGACAAGGAATGGACAAAGGGAAATAATAGATATTCAGAAACAAAATTTGTGTAAGCAGAAATAAAAGTAAGGTATTAATATAGAATATTAAAATAAGCATATGTGAGATATGAAGGTATTAAAACCCCACACAATACATGAAGGGAGAAAATAATCACCTCTATATAAACATTTATTTCAAAACCATGCTATCACTTTTTCATATATTATGTGTATTGTTATGGGTAGATGATGCATAACTAGAAGTTATATGCACTATTTATGCTGTTCATTACCTCATTGTGTGGAAGCAGTGAGCTTTTATTTCCCTATTGGTTATAAATGAAGAGATGCATCCATTCAAATAGAGAACCAGAATGCAATGTATCCCTGGTGAACTAAGCTCTGTAATATATATTTAGTTTGAAAGCCTGAATACATTTTTTGCACACTGTGCCAATGTGTGCCTTTTTTAGCTTAGTAGACTCTTCCATATCACAGCTACTCAGAGCAACTGAAAAAGATAGTCCACTACACAGTTTATCGATCCTGTAAATTAACTTTATACAATAATACACTAGAAATACTACTGAATATGGGAAAATTTCGGTCCCTAATCATTTATATCATGAAATAAATCCCCTTATTTAACCGTAGCAAGCAGTCATTATGAAAGTACAGTTTTGACGATCATGCTACAATAAGCATTTTTCAAACAGAAAATTTCTAGTAAGAGTGCTATCTTAAAATGAAACTTTCTATTTGTCTACCTGAAAACATATACATTTGAATCAAAGAGAGAGTTATTGGTTAATGATATTGCTATGATTTATATATGCCACTACTGAGTAGTATCATAAACTTATTCTCATCTTCTTCCCATTTTTCTAATACAATGTATGAAAATCTGCACTTTATTTTATAATTTGATCAAAATATTGGTTTATTAAAGAACGCATATATTAGAAAAACATTTTGGATAGTCAGAACTGAGGGGGGAAAAGAATACCAGGATTTAATATGAAGTAAATATAACTCAAAATAATTTTTAAAATTATACAGAATGCTGAGATTACAAATTAAGAAATGTAATACAACCAAGAAATTAGTAACTGCATGGTTTCTACCCATTGGAACTTCAAGTACACTGAGTGGGAAGGCAACATAGGCTCACCTGGCACAGACCAGACTCAGGTAAGTTTGTGGCTCTAGGAAATGTCTCCTGGGGTGAATGGGAGGGAAAAAAAATCACTTGTATTCTCAGGTTTCTCCTGCTGACCAGTCCTTAGCCTGTGCCTCCCAAAAGAAAAGCTCAGAGAAGTGCATGTCATCACGGAATAGTGGGAAACAAAACCCTAAGTGCAGGCCCCTGAGACATCAGCAATGAAAAAGAGAGGCAAATATGTCAACCGCTTCTCGGGACTGTAATGGAATGCCTGGGGCGTATGCATTTACAAAAGTTAAGAGGTTTATTCAGCTCTCGGTTCTGGAGTTTCAGGGATCAACTGAGCTGGCTCCATCGACTCAACCCCAGATGTGGGCACAGTGGGAGTAGTATGACAACGGCAGGAGAGACAGATGCAGAGATCATGTGTTAAAAACGAAGTCAGAGAGTAGATCAGGCTTGATCTTAAGACAACTATACTTGTATGGATGAAGGTCTCATGTGAGATCCCTTAATCTCTTCCAAGGGCAATGCCCACAATAATGTAAGGCCCCATCACTAGTACCCACCTCTTACAAGTCCACACCACTTACTAACATTCCAACACTCACGACCAGAATCTCCAAAACATAAATTGAGTGTGTACCTGCATCCTAACCATAGCTGAAAAATAAAACACTAACTATAGCAGAAAAATAAAATAAAATAAAATAAATAGGCAAGCAACGAGTCCCTCTCATTAGGTAGAATTACAGAAACATCTACTCAGTTTGTCTCTGAGAAACACACTACACATATCCCTATACATCTTAAAATTAATACTAACACATTTTGACCAGCAACTTGAAGTCCTACCCTTAATTAAGAGTTACAGAAAAGTAATGAAATCACTGAATTCTGACTTGAAATGGCTTCAGCTCTGTTGATATACATTTTCATTGAAGTACTGGGGCAATGTTAATATGTGGAAAAAGAGTAAAATACAAACACAGTGAAGCCTTTAGTAATGACTCGCCTCACATATGAACGACTTGGAATTTTAGTCTTAACTTACAACCATTTGAGTTACAACCTTAATGTTGGCCACTTGTGCAGTTGTAAACAAAGATATAAGATGCCAGAAAAGTGTATGTAAGAGTACGCATCAGTCTGAGCCCAGGTGTGCATATTTTTGAATGTGATTTCAGTTCTTTATATATATGATCACTGTGATTACTGCTCTATAAGTGGCCCCCAAAACTCCAGAAAAGAAGATAAGGAAGGCAGTAAATGTAAAGAAAGCAATCACAATAAAAAAGAAGGAAATTGTGTAGAAAAATGACAGTGGTGTTCATGAGAATTATCTCAATAATATGTACAGCATGTCTTAATCCACCATCTCTATAATCTTACAGATAAAAAATTTGTATAAGGAAGTTAGTGTTGCTAAAAGTGTTGCTAGAAATTGCTAAGTCTTGATCAACAGTGTTAGATGAGTTAGAAAGGCTACTGGTAGTGTAGATAAATGAAAGGCAGATGGCAACTTATAGCCAGTCTGACTCTATAATTTGTGAAAAAGCTAGGGATATAAATGCAGATCTCATAAAGGATAACCTTCAACAAGTGGTAATGGTGAAATATTTTATGATAGTAAGGGGTGGTTCCACAATTTAAAAGTGAGAGCTGGCATTCATAACTAGGAATGGTCAAGCAGCCATTGGTGATAAAAAGACTGCTGGGAATTAAATATACCATCTCAAAATGTTGACACAGACAAATGGCATTTTCTCTTGTCAAATTTTCAGCTGTGATGGAGCTGGACTTTTCTTTAAGAAAATGCCCAGGAGTACATTACCCAGGAAGAGAAAAAATTGTCCGGCCACAAGCCTATGAAGGATAGGCTACACTTACTGCTATCTGCCAATGCAAGTGGTAACTTCAAGATAAGGCCTCTCTTGGTGTATCACTCTGAGACCCCTAGAATGTTCATAAAATATAATGTCATGAAGGATAAGCATGAGGTCCTGTGGGATCTAATTCAAAATCGTGGGTAACAGGAGTACATTTTCTTGGGTGGATAAAGAAGGCTTTCTGTTCTACTGTTAAGAAGTATCTAGAGGACAGAGGTTTACCAGTGAAGGCTTTTCTCATCATGGACAGTGCTCCTGTTCACTCACGAGATTTGGAAGAGGAATTGGCTGAAGAATTCTCGTGATACTCAATAAAAAGTTCCTCCGCCTGATACAACTACTCTACTGCAGCCTATAGGCCAGCAGGTTACAGCTAACTTTAAGAAATTACATACCTAGGAACTGTTCCTGTAGTGCTTCCAAATGGTCTCAGGTACAGATGTAACCCATAGAGTTGTAGAAGCAATATTTTATCACCCCTTTCTGAGTGTAGTTAATTGAGAAATTCTGGATCAATGTCTCTCTAGGGACACTGTCACTTAATGACAGTGTCTTTTCACACTACAGAACAGTGTTAAAGACAGAAATGGACAACCTTAGACCAGTTTTTAGCTCTGAAAAGATTGAAACCTCATGATCCTGGTCCCAGTGGGCTACAAATTCCCAAGGAGAGAAAAGACATCAAAGAGCCAAACTCCTGGTGCTAGTATGGAAGGGGCCTCTCCTCCCAAACAGCAACCACCTTTCATTTTATGCCCCTTCCTGTAAGCCACAGATGTCAATTTGAGTGGTGACTACAGAATGAAATTATTGTTTCCGGTGAACTAGGCACATTTTATAACTATTTGGTGAATGCACTAGGAAACTTATTGGTGTTTCTTATAATTTATGTACATTACACAACCATTTTTATTATAGAAATCTTAGTTAAGGGTACTTTAGGAGGTTCAAATAACTTTATGAATATTACATTATTTTTTATGGGAAAAGTAATCTTGAATTACCACCAGCTTGAACTACAACCAGCCCTCATGAATGAATTGAGATTGTAGGTCAAGGGTCCACTGCAGTAATTTATTCTACCTGATCTTATGTTCACTTGAACTTTTTAAGAAAAAAAAACACTTGCAAGAGAGGAAAGATTATTTGTCCTAGACTAGCACCATCAAAACAGAAATAGGTGACTGATTTTGTTATTTGATAGTTCTGTGACTTTTGGCAAATCTTTTACTTCATTAAACTTTGTTTTCCCTGTAGTTGTAGCTACTGCTTTATCTATGTTATGAATGTTGAGTGCTCACATTAGCATTAAGATGTATATCCATTATGAAAAATATTTAGCCTTTAATTCTCATTAGATTGTGCTTAAAATATTTTGATTTACTGTATTTTAGATGCTCATAGCAATTTGAATGGACCTATCATTTCTGGTAGCTGTTGTGAAATAGTTTATTATAATGTGAAACTAAAAATTGGCTACCAGTTAAAACTGCCTAAAAGCAAAATAAAATTTGTAAGAAACCAGAGGTATGAGTTTCTCTTCGAGGAGGACTCATCTAGTCAGATTGGTGAGATTATACTTGAACGTGTGTGTGTGTGTGTGTGTTGTGTGTGTGTGTGTATGTGTGTGTGTGTATCTGTGTGTTTTGAGTCTATGTGTGAGAGAAATTTGGTTTAGCCTTGAACCAAGATATAGGACACTTTAAATTCATCCAGTGCTATTAAAGAAGTGCACCTTAAATCAGTTTGATTTTATCAAGGCAATTTATTTTGCCCTCATACAAATAGAAGAATGATTTACAATGAGAGTCTTTATCTCATAAAATAACTAAATGAGTTTTCTGCCTCAAAAGTACTTAAATCATCTCAGTTCCTCTATTTATGCAACAATTTATGCTTTCAGTAATACAAGCATGATATCAAATCTATTATTTTTGGTATCTTTTTTACATGTTCATTGTTTATAACTCAGTTTAATCTAATTACTCTTTGTTGTCTTTCCTAAATTCAGCTGTGCATTTATCACCAAAGGTCTTATCTATATCACCATCACCATTAATCACGTGTGAATTAGTTGGCTTCTTTTGCATTTTTATAGCCCCCATTATAGTTGCTGTCTGGCTCTTCCTCCAAAGTAACTAAAGCAACTGTTAGCAATTTAGTGAGATATTTCAGCAAGCACCACCAGAACCATACGTGCTGAGAAAAGAATCTTGTATATTTTTACTGTTATAATCATAGAACAATTTTGTTGACCAAACAGTAAAAGAATAAAGACAGTAAAAATTAGAAAAACTCCTGTGGAAGCAGTAGAGTTTGGACGTCTTTCAGTCACCACTGGAAACATTTCTACTGATCACAGTGACTTGTGGCTCACAGGCACAGTGGCACCAGCACTGTCATAGTTTTCTTATTATTTTTAGCTTCCGAGGGTGATGTGTCTCACACATGTGAGTAGATCTCACGTGGCAGAATGCAAGTTACACCAGTGAGCTAAGAGAAGATGCTGACAGTTCTCAGGAAAACAACAGTGATCGTTCTGTTGAGTTGAAATAGGATAATTTTGGAAAACGACATGGAAACAGTGTAACAAGCACACTGAGGCACTTTTCCTAACTCATGCTATTTCTCTGAAGTCACATCTGTATAGCAATAAGATTCAAAATGGTAAAGTTGTGGATGTTTTGAATAAGGCAGGATTTTACAGAAAATGTTGTTTGTATCCTGAACAGTACTAATACAAACACAGAGATTCTGATTCTGAAGTTAATGGAGTGTGTGTTTGACTGGCCCAGGCTCCCAGCAGTCATCACCAGAGACCATAATGGACATGGGACAGCGTCTTCTGCCTGCCCTTTGAGAGCTATCCTCTTTCTGTACTCAGCTGATCACTGGGGTGTCATCACAGAGGTTTTCTTCCAGGTTTCCTGAAGGCCAGCAGAGAACTGTATAACCATGCCTTCCACAGTTCTTCTATTAGTTGTATTATATTAAAGCCCTACAATAATTCATTTATTTAGTAATTCAAACAGCCTCTATTTTGCTAAAATAATATAACATATCTGTATTTGACTGTATTTGTGGAGATGAAAAGATTGATTTAGATTCACTGGATTTGTATTTAAATCATTGTAAATGGCCAATGTGTGTTGCAACACTTGGAAGCCAGATGTTTCGTATATATGGAATCTTTATAAAATAAAAATACAAATATTAATATTTATGCTGTAGTTAATATTTCCAGAAGTATCCAAAAACATACCATTGAACTTTTCTACTTTTCTACTTGCTTACAGACACAAAGTTCATTAGCTTAACACAAACCAGTTATTGTTATAAATTATTTATACTTATAAAATCATTTCATTATCAAAACAGTCCTACTTTGCATGTAAATCAACTGAAGAAAAGACAGACTAGTTATCTCTAAATTAGCAAAACATTCAAAGGAGCAGAGGCAAAAATTAGTATGTCCCTGGAAAAAATGCTATTATCCTCCACCTTTCATATCAATTTATTATTGAAGATTTCACTTTTAAGTCTAAAAACATAGGGATAGAGTTTACATTAGATATTTACATTGTCCCATTTTATGGAAACAATAGTAGGATATTATATATTTTATATATATAATGATTTATTTTGTTTATGCAAAATTAAAATAGGAATTTTTGGCTAGTGATAGAACAAGAGAAGAATAAAATAATCAAAAAAGAAAATCCTTCAATGATAATAACAAAGAGTACAAATAGAATTCTGATTGGAACAATTCTTTATAAGAAACTGGGTTAAATTTTATTTTGATAAATAAATATTAAATACATTATTCTTTCAGCAAATACTTTGAACTTTTGCTATGATATGTTTTTAAAGGGAGAAGAATGATCATAAACTAGTTGGGCATTAGAATGTACACACTGGCAGATAAGCAGAAAGCCATAACAAATTCTGCACATTAAGTTCCTCTTATCCATGCCACTTATATGTGTAAGTCAAGAAACACTGAGGTAAAGCACAGCTACAAATAAGACTTTTCAAAAAGATTTGCAGTGCCTTTGATAGGGCTAATGCTGTATCAGACTTCACTAGTCAGAGGGGAAGCTGGAGGGATTATAAGGGTATAAGCATCCTATGTCTGCTGCTCTTTTTGGTAAAAGTTATATACTATTTGATCCATAACCTTCTATTGCAGTTTAAATAATGAGATAATTCTAGACACTTTCTCCTTACAATGGTAAATACAAATCCCATAATGTATGTGTGGCAATGTATGGGAGAAATGTTTAGACAGATTGAGATGGTCTTACAGTTTTCCTTATGAATAGTGTTATGACACATTGTTTATGCAATATTTCCATAAGACTTTCCATGACATAACATCGGCAAAACAGTGCTTCTTTATTTTGCTTTCTTCTTATTCTAGAAGATAAGGTGAGTGCTGTTCTTAGGTGCGGCCGTCCCGGATTGACTGAAATCAGGCACAGGTTGGCTTTAGTCGATTGCAGAAAGAATGCTTGACAATAAGTGAAAATGACATTATTATTTGAATAATACTGCCTGTCCCCTAAGTTGTCTGTATACTGAGGAAGAAAGACAGAGAAAGAGAAACAGAGACAGAGACGGAGACAGAGAGAGATAGATTCTGTTTAAACAAGAATAATTAATCTGTATCTATATACATATATTTATATATGTATTTATATAAATAAATATATCACATTGTTCATATATTACACATCATTTGCTATACACTTTACAATTGTAGAAATTCCTCTTTCCCTATTCCATAGGTAAGAATCTCCACAAAAAAAATTAAAAATTAGTAAATGCTATGTTTTGAGAAGTGACATTCAACAGAGGAAGAAAATATTGCTCTTAATAATCATAATGCAATAAAACCCAGGTATTCAGATGTAGGGCTTTTAAAAGATCAGTGGACCATGATGAGATTGTAATCATTGGTGGATTATCCTACTAATGAGTTCGTAGGTAAATATGGTGCTAGCAGGTGAGGTCCGGGGTGGAGATCATTCACTGGGGATATAATATGAAACGGTGAATTCTTGTCCTTGGACCCCCATTCTCTCTCTGTGTGCTTTGGTTGTAATGAAGTGACAGATTTTGTCCACCATACCATTCTACCATGATTTTCTTGCCTTGGAGCCAAGAATTTTGTTTCTCCAGTATCTTTAACAATTGCCTTGTTATTGGCCTTGGACTGAATCCTCTGAAACCGTGACCCAAATCCAGCTCCCCTTAACTTGTGTACAACAGGTACCTTATCATAGCTATGGGAAAGTGAACCTTATACTCCAAGGTGCACAAAAATGTCTAAAGATGTCTGTACACTTTTTTGCCTAAAAACAAAAGGAGCCAAGACATTGTGAACTATAATATTAAGAATATTGCTCATTTATTTTTAAAATTTTTTTTATTTTTGTCAGTATATAAGAAATACAATTCCTTGTGAGGAGCTGGTACATATAAATAGCTCCTCTTAATTTTTTTCTTCAATCCCTTTACCCCTCGCTTCCTCCTTGCTCCATCTCTTGGCTCACTTCCCTTTGACAAAATGTTTATCTCCTTATTTCCTATTATCTGTCTTTTAATTTGCTCTTTAATGTATGTATATTTGGCTTTCTTGTACAAGAAGAATCATGTGATATTTAAACTTGTGTGTCTGATTTAATTCACCTCACATTATGGTTGTCAGTTGTTTTATAATCAACTTTTTTTTTTTTTTTTGCGGTACTGGGGATCGAACTCAGGACCCTGTGCTTGCTAGGCAGGCGCTTATTTCACTGAGCTATATCCCCAGCCCCTTTATAATCAACTTTCGTGCCACATGTGTGTGAATATTGTAACTATATACCTATTTTACTTGTATATGTATTTATATATATATACATCTTCTACAGATACAAATATGTATACAAATACACAAAAATATATCAGTATTTATTCATCTGGCTGTTTCAACACAAGCAATGTTTGAATAGAGATATCTGAAAGAGAAAATTGTCATCCCACATTTCAACGTCATTACTATTTCAATTAAATTGTATCAGTCTCAAACAAGAAAGTAATTATAGTTACTGTGAAGATCAATTGATAAATATATAGGAAAAACAAAGAAATTTACCCCAATTACATTTGTACTATTAGGAGGCTGAATTTGGCAATTTTCATGGGCCTTAATTTCAGAAGACTAAACAATAGCAGCATGCATCCAGAAATGAAAGTTAAGACCTGTTTCTTGTTAAATCAATAAGCTGTGAACTCAGTTACTATATTATTCAGAAGACATACAGTCAACAAATAAAAAGGGTGCAAGAATATAAATATAACATAAAAATTCGCAACCTCCTACTCATTTCACATGTAATGTGACTTCCAGCTTCTTTTACCAAGAGACGAAAATATTTTCCTGATGCTTTGAAGCATAGCTTTTTGACTCATATAGAACAGATAAAAAGTAGTTAGAACAGGACTATAATCTCAGCACTCTGAGAGGAAGATCATAAATTCAAGCTCAACCTGGGCAACTAAGCAAATTAGTGAGACCCTATCTCAAAACTAAAAAAGAAGCTGGGATATGGGCTAGAGTGATGGGCTTGGATTTATTCTCCAGGAGGACAAAAAATTAATGTAAACAAATAATGCGTGGCTGGAAATCATGATCCTTCTGCTTTGATCAGTAGATATTTTGTATGTATATTGGAATTTACGTACAAAAATATGTACAATCATGTGTTTGTAAAATGTAAGCATAAAATTAATAATTAAGTAGCAGATGTAGAACAAATAGTAACTTGAGAAGCCTCTGCAGTGGAAAGCTTGCTTTCCTAGCGTGTAAGCCTATGGTGCAACTAGTTGCACACTAGACTGATGGGCAACACACGTATACATAAAGAGGCCCCAAGTAACTTCTTCCCAGCCATGTTATTCATGAACTAGCCCTGGTCGGCGATCACACAGCCTCATACAGGCACAGGAGCCAAAGGAACCACGCACCCGAGGTCAACTCTGTCTCCCAGAGTGCAGAATCAGGGGCTGCATAAATTTTTGTTAAGAGCCACAATTTTTGTATTGCTATTTAGCAACCTACAATGACAGGAAGATTTTGGGTAAGGAATAGTTCAAGAAAATCTCATTCAAGCTACCATACTAACACCCGCTACAGGACATTCACAAGAACCTTCACAGGAACTAAAGCCATATAATAACATATATAGGTGAATTCATGCTTTTTTATCTAGATTTTTCAACCTATGTTTTGATTTACTTTTACAATGGTAAACTTTTAAGGTAAAACTGGATGAAAGAGACCTGAAGATTGTCAAAAATGAGTATGATACCTTGAATTTCAATACACTATATGTTAATTGTATTTGAATTTACACTGCTCAAGGAAATCCACTTAGTTTGTGCTTTTTATGTACACAGATCTATGGATGTATGTATATTTCCCATATATTTTTATGTTTCTGCACAATGGTATATAATGAATAAACTTATAATATCTATTATATTGCTCCAAAGGTAAAAGAGACATTTTCTAATAAAAATCTGAGAAATGAATTATCATATTTCTTCAGCTCCTGGCTTCTAGGTGCCCTTCAGGACTTGTCTGTATTCATCTTACTGTTGTCGCACCTGACCTTCCCTGTGATGACTTTGATTCTGAAAAAGACTAAAGTCCATTCTCTAGGAAAGTTGGAACAAAATTGATTTCTTGGATTTAAGAAAATATCATATACAGTAAAGAACAAAATGATAGTGTATAGTGTGTTATTTGTGGTGGAGTGAGCCTATTGTTCTAATATTAATAAAAGTCATCTGAGCACAGGTACCTGTGCCACTGAGCTATATCCCCAGCCCAAGCCATTCATTGTTAAAAGCTTTAATCGTATTTCCCTTATCCAGTTAGACTCGACCCTTCCATTATCAGATAAATGAGACATGGATGTTGCTTATTTATTTCAAGAATTTACATTTCTTGTTCTCTTCAGGCAATGAATGGTAACTCTGAGGTCTCTCTCTTTGAATGTGCCTGAAAATGCACAACTGTGAGCACATAGGCTAAAAATAAAAATGCAGTTATATACAAGGTAGACTTACATAACAGTGATAGGACATGAATAGAACTATGTAAATATAGTTATCAATTAGATTATGTGACATCCCACTTAAATTATCTTTAGAAATTATCAATTACAAAGCAATTTCATCCCTTGGAATCAAGTTGTTCTCCTACAAAGACTAGCAAATTTGTTTTTTGAATTTCAGGTAGTTGCCACTAATTGAATATATTAGTGGATAAATCTAGGCTGTGTAAATGAGTCACTTACGAGTTAAAACAATGAGGTACATAACTTCAATTTAAAACGTAGAATCTTTAATATTAAGAGCTGTCAGTTCGTTCGTATTTGTAGGTTAAAGCTCAAACCCAATATACAGAATATTAAAGAAAATGTTTATCATGTTTTTATGGGAATTAGACCTTTGAAAAGAACCGTTTTGTAGGCAGGAGCTCCCAAATGCAGAGTGCAGTGTGCAGCAGGCTTTCTCCCTAGCTTCTCCACTTGTGAAAATTATCCAACTTTAAACTTTTGTATTTATATGTATCTATCTATCTATAACAATAACAATAAACCTGTAATAATGAATAAGTTGCCTAAAGCACGTGGCAAATAGGACAGCATTTAATAAAGAAGATCTGTCAGTAAGAACATCAGCTCGTCTTGGACGCTTGAGCCATATGCATGATATTACTATTCCCCCTTTCCTCTGGCATTGTATTTCAGAAAGCCTCCTTTGAGCATCCTGCTTAGCACAAATATAGCAGCTGCAAGTCGGGGCTGTGTTTTCTCTCTGAGAGAGAGCTTGCTTCGTTGTCTCCTCCCTCACAACCATCTCTAAGCAGAAGGACAGACTACCACATTCTTCAGCCCGACTTTAGAACCAGAGCTCAACCTCAAGTATGGCAGACTGAGAGGAGTAAGGTCTGATCTCCTTCTATATACTGTTCAGAGAATATAGAGTACATGGCAGGAAGCAGAAACCCGTGTTTCTATGCCTCACACACATACAAAACCACAGTGCACAGATGGAACACAGATGCCTCTCTGGAAAAGACAGATCCCCATCCTTAGTTCCTATAAAGTGATGCAAAAGTTATGATAAAAGAGAAAGGTGAAGAACTTTTGGATAATGACCTGCTCAGCTCTACCTGAGGGGACTGACTTTATGTGGAACAGGAAATAGAGAATTTCATACTTCAGGACAGTGTCAAAAATAACGAAGATCTTGGTGGAAAACAATTAGGAGGAACGTACTTGTTCAAGGAAACCAGTAACACAGCAGAAGGGCTAGAAACTTAACACAGAAAACCAGGGAAAGAAGGGACCAAGAAAAGCTCTCTGGAGATAACAGTCAGCCCTGGGTATGGTAGAGGCTGTGCACAGATGCTGTGCTGTCCACACTCAGAGTGACCGGAGCCAAAATTGAACCAGTCAGAGCACTCCCTAGCTGCATGGTGACTTCTCCATACTGCACAGAAAACTAACTGACACCAGGGGCTCAAATAGAATCTCCAACCAAACTCTAACTGAATAGTAAGCTACTCGGAACCTGAAGGGACGCTACAAGCTGAAAAGTACAACCATCCACATTCACAGCAGTCTGGGAGCCTATGTGCTCAAAGTTGTGCACTTTCAGGCACATTCAAAAAGAGAGACCTCCAGGTTGCCGTTCACTGACTGAAGAGAACAAGAAATGTAAATTCTTGCAATAAATAAGCAACATCCATGTCACATTTATCTGATAATGGAAGGGTCGAATCTAAATGGATAAGGGAAATATGATTAAAGCTTTCAACTATGAATGGCTTGGGCTGGGGATATAGCTCAGTGGCACAGGTACATTCCTAGCAAGTGCGAGGTCCTGAGTTCTATTCCCAGGACCAAGAAAAAACCACACGCAACATATGCACACACAACAACAACAATAACAACAAAACAATGAGTGGTTTCTACTGGCACAAAGGCTAATGGTAGGTTGTAAGGGTAAAGACTAAAAAGCAAAAAGAAAAATTTAATTCAAAGATGACCATGAACCTAAATGTGAGAATAGAGATTATAAAACTCTTCAGTAAAAAAGCAATATTTTGTTAAATATAGTTCCAAAAAAGTCAAATAAATTATGTCACAGAACTTAAAACCAATGCACCACAAATGAAATTATGCAGAAAGAATAAAGAGAAATATTTGCAAATGATAAATCAGATAAGGGACTTTTAAAAATATGTAAATAACGCACAAAAATCGATAATATTTAGATTTAAAATATTTAAAATTGGCAAGAATTTCCAATGGACATTTTGTCCAAGAAGACATACAGATTGCTAGGAAACACGTGAAAGATTTCAACACTTTTAACTATGAAGGCATTGTAAATCAAAACTGCATATTATCTTTTAGGTCAACTAGGATAACTTTAATAAAATGAAAGAAAAAATTTGGCCACAAATGTGGAGAAATTGATACTGCAAATACTGTGAGTAAGAATATGTAATTGTTCAGTGACTATAAAACTGTCAGAAGCATTTCTTGGTGTACATTCAAGATTAGTGAACATTTATATCCAACCAAATATTCATCCAGGAATGTTCATAGTAGCATTATTTATAACTAGAAGATAGAAAGCAAGTTTTCATCAAGTGAGAAAGAGAAAACTAATATCAGTATATCCATGCAGTAATATGTTCATAATAATAAGGAATGCAGTAGGTGCTAAGATACAAATGAACCTTGGAAATAATCCATAAGAGATTATGTGTTATATTCTTGTGTTTATATACAGTGTCTAAATAACTAAATTTACAAAGAGATGAGATCACTGCTGATGAGCTTTCTTTTGGAGTTCTAATATAGATATAATATAAAATATTGTTATATATTATAATATAAATATTATAATGTAATATCATATATTAATATAATATTAAAATATTTTAATCTTAGATTGGGATGATGCCATACCACTATAGGAATACACTTGGAAACACTGAATCATATAATTTAAATGTATAAGTCACATACTACTTCTATAGAGATATTATAAAAATGTTGGTGTGACTACTAGTGTTTTCCTAATGGAAAGAAAGTTGCCTTAGGTATTTTAAGTGTATGAAGAAGGAAAGGAAGGAAGGGATTCACTAAAGTGGAAACATGGTTGTCTTTCCATTTTCATGAATCCCTTCCTTCTTTTCAGCAACACATTTCCCATTGGAAAATACACTCAAACACCTCCCATCACACATTCTTAACCTTCCCCTGAAATATCTGTGGAGATACGATAATAAATGAAAACTCCAAGTTCAAAGGTAACAAAGGAACAATAAAAAATGAGATAGACAAACACAGCACTGGCAAAAACGCCAAGGAAACTCCATTTGTCTTCAAACATTGAGGTGAGAACTGAAGTAAAATGTTATAGAGAAATTACCTCCTAAAACATAGTCTAACTGAAGGAACAACAAGCAAGATGCAATACCTCTCTCCCTCCAGGGCACAGCTCCCACGCCACTGTCACCAAAAAGGCTAGGTTTGGTTTGGTGCTGGATCAGGAGGCAGGAATCACAAGCTGAAGAGACTGGCTGCAACACCATTTCCTGGGGTATTGCACCCTGAATGAAATTCTCCTTAAGGAAGTTAGAAAGTAAGAGATACCTCCTTGCCTTTTCACTGCAGGAGACAGAGTTTCTTTTGTTTTGGTTTTGTTTTTAATTTGTATTTGTTTTAATTTTATTTATTTATTTTTTACTTTTTTGTATGCTTTCTAGTGCTGGAGATTGAATTCAGAACTTCCTGTGTGCTAAACATGGGCGCCTCCACTGAGCTTCGCTTCCACTGAGTCCAGGAAACAGAATTTAATAAATATTCAGATAATTCGGAGTATTAGCTTAAACAAGTTGTGGTGCGGCTGATAGAGTGAATTACCTCTAAGGAGACCTGCTATCTTACTGGGGACCTGCTACCATACTGGAGACCCGCTATTGTGCTGGAGACCTGCTATTATACTGGAGACCTGCTCTCATACTAGAGTACTGCTGTCACACTGGAGTCCTGCTACCCACTGGAGACCTGCTATCATACTGGAAATTAGGAGATTTTCCTATTTATTTGCTCATTTGCTGCATACTGGAACTGTGAATTCAGCATGACGGGGCTAGATATAGGGCCAGTAACAAAAAAAAAAAAACACATACTGTTGTAAGAAACTAATTTATAATATGCACAAAGAGAACCGAAGAAGATATAAATGGAACAGCCAAGGTAAAATAGTTCAGAAATGTTGAAAAATTAGTATCAGATGGCACAGTAAAAGTCAAATGCTAAAATATGACCATTATACTGTTTCTGTTTTTCTTCCGGTGTTTAATATCCAATCACCACTGGGCACTTTTGTAATTAAAGAACACATTTTTCTTTATTTTATGGATAAAGGTAAAATGAAGTTTCATAACAGAATAATAGGGGCATGATAATACTCAATATATTACATGTTGTTATCTTTAAAATAGTTCCTGAGAGTACAAGATATGGGCATAAAAACTTCTCCAATTGATGTTAGCATAAACCTTCATTTTAATGAACTAAGAAACATTAATAATATACTGATTTGCATTTTTCCCTTTTCTCTACTGTGCTTTCCCTTTTTACCCAGCCTAGTTCCTTTTTCCTTTTGAATAATTTCTTCCCATTTCACAACATCTATTGTACATTTTAAGCCTCATTTACTCTTTCAGTTTTTCACACTCAGGAGACAAGGCAATGTTTATACAATGTGAGTCTGATTTATTTCACTTATGAGTATGGTCTCAAATTCCATGCATTTACCAAGGAAATCTCCAGTTTATCTTTTTTCATTGCTGAGTAGTACTCCACCATATAAAAACACTGCATATATTTTTTAATCCATTCCTCAGTGAATGGCCCTTTTGTTTGTTTCAAAGGTTTAGCTATTACCAACTGTACTGCTATAAACCTGGGTGCACATATATCACTGTGACTTTTAATTGTTCTGGGAAGATACTCAGAAGAGGAATAGCTGGTTGGAATGGCACCTCTAATTCTAGGTATTTGTGGACTCTCTACACTGATTTCCAGCATGGTTGTACCCTTCTACTCTCTCACCAACAGTGGAGAAGCATCCCATTTTCCTCACGTCCCAGCCGGTATTTGTTATTTGTTGATTTCTTTATGATAGCCATTCTTTCTATGATTAAATGGAATCTCAGTGATGTTTTAATTTGCATATCTCAAATTACCAGTGATGTTGAATATTTTTTCATGTGTTTATTTGCCATATGTATTTCTTCGTCTGAGAAGAGTGTATTCATCTCAGATGTCCATTTGTAGATTGTCTCTTTGAATTTGGGGATATGATTTTTTTCAATTCTTTGTATGTTCTAGATAAAAGTTCTTTTTCTGAGCGACAATTGGCTAAGAATTTTCTCATGCTGTAGGTTCTCTTTTCACTTTGTTGGTGATTTCCTTCGCTATGAAAAAGCTTTTTAACAAGATGAGGGCCTACTTGTTGATACTTTGAAGCATTTCATGCGCACTCTGTGTTTCGTTCATGAACTCCACCTACCCCTATATCTTCACACACATCTAAGAACAGTCCCCAAATGCGTTTTCTATTTACTGGTTTGCGCCAACAACCCTCTCCCATACCACATCTCCCCTGTTCTCTCCTTCCTACCTACACACTTGACTCTTCTTTCTTATGTCACAGTTAGAGATCTTTGTAAAGCTGTAATTTGATAAGACTATACACATTGATAAAACTCAGGAAACTCTACCTAGGAATCTTGTCCACTAGAAAGCACTTGTGAATCCCTTGTCCTAATAATTGCAATAAAATTGGTAGTAAATCCTGTCTCACTTAAGGTGGAAAAGCAACTTACATTGTTGTATCTACAGGAATTCTTAGAGGCTTTGTTCCTAGTCACCTCTGGCTTTTATTTCCTGTTTGACCCATATTTTCCTTCAAGGTATGGTGACCTTTCAAACTTGGGGCTCTCCCCCATAAAGGTTTCCAAATTTATTACTTCCTCCATGTAGCATCATCTCTCTTCTTTTTGGCATATCATTACTAAAGTCTTGGCAGTAACAACATGTCAAGAAACAACTTAAAATTAATTTTACTTATTCATATTTGAAAAGTTATTCTTATTGTCAGTCATCAGGTAATGAAGAAGGCCTTGGAGATTACTTTGATCATATTAATTAGCTTCCCAGGCCTCTTAGAATACTCAACTTGTTTTTTATTTCATTTTATTTTATTTATTTATTTTTTTAATTTTATTTTAAAGACAAAAGAATGGAGACATATGAACCAGAAAAGCCATAAACAATAGAGAAAATACAAAGTTATACAGAATATAGTAGGGAATTAGCACTGGATGTTGTATTACATAGTTATCTTCACATTAGTTAACACAAAAACATTAAAGGAAATACCAAATTATAGAGAAGATACTAGGGAATTTGCACTGAATGCTATATAATATAGTTATCTTCACTTCTGTTAATACAAAAACGATTGAGGAAATACAGAATTATAGAGAACATAGAAGGGAATTAGCTCTGGATGCAGTCCAACATAATGTTACCTTCACCTTTCTTACTCAGTTACACAGATGATGGCCCATTTGATCATTCAATATTTCTCCTCCCTCATCTCCATTGCCCTACCACTCGATCATTCATCTTCCCTGTGATAATAACTGTACTCCTGGGTTTATCTATATCTTTGGACTCTTGCCTTGGGAAGAGATATAGCTGCCTCAGACTATACTATAACATACATGGGTGTATACAAACTGCCATGGTTGGAGGTGGGAAAGCACATATGCTCACAGCGGACTGCCCGGCTCCACCCTGTCATCATGCTATGGGTGGGGGTGGGTCCAGTCCATGAGGTGCCCTGAGCGGGGCCCTCAGCGGAGCAGCCACCAGGCCCACTGTGGAGCAGCAGCAGAGCAGCCGCAGGACCCACAGTGGAGCAGCCACGGGGCCCACTGCGGAGCAGCCATGGGGCCCTCAGCAGAGCAGCTGTGGGGCACACACCCCCATCAGGGCACCCTCTGTGACCCTTTTGGCTCTGTCCCATTGCCTTGATGCCAGAGGCCCTTTCTTCTTCTCCCACCTCCTCCTGATCTCCAGCATTACCATTCCCCACCCCTTGCAGCTGGGCAGTGGGTCTCCGAAGCTGAAGCTGCAAATGCCGAAACGAGGGCGTGGGCCAAGGGTGTGCTTGGAGCGGTGACCTCCTCCCTCTCCGTCTCGTCTACCTCTGACTGCGCCATGTCAGATCTCCAATCCCCGCCTCCAGAGGAGGTTTTGCTAAGTCTTTCCGAGGGTTTCAGTTCCCATTTCAGATCCTTCTTGAGTTCAGGATATCCACCTCTTTCTTTTCTGTCCTTCACATGTTGCTATATTCCTGTCTGAGTGGCATTCATCCGGGAGGTTCTCTCTCTGCTGCCTACGCAGTTGCCATTTGTTCATACAAGGTTCATATATGCAAGCAGTATGGAGACACTCTTGTTGCTTGTATTAGTAGTGTGGGGTGAGTCCTGAAGCCTGTGGACTCATCCCATTGCTGTCAGGAACAGGTGGTGATTGCACAGACCGCCGAGGCTCAAGGTGCTCACAGAGGGCGTTCAGGGTGGGAGCTGAAGCCCCGTAACTCAGTTCATGCTTCCTGTTTGATGTTGGAGTGAGAAGGGTGTGGGGCCGTGTGATCCACCTCCATCTGCAGCTCTCTCTTGCTTTTGTGCTCCAGTTCCCATTTGTTCCTTGGCTGGATCCCTGGGAGTTGCTGTGGCTCTGATGTCGCTGCCGA